>JAGUQC010000008.1:1200000-1531733 GCA_018408605.1 Aspergillus unguis | reverse complement strand
TGTATAATAAAATATAAAAAGAGAGGGGAAAAAGATAAAAGATAAAGAATATTATTAAGTAAGCTTATATTAGACTACCTTAATATTATAAAAAATAAATAACTTATAATTATACCCTATATAAGACCTTAGACTAAGTTATTAATTAAGTAAGTAGATAGAAGAATAAGCTAAGCTAGTTAATAAAGATTATTTATTATATAAAAGTAATAAGAATAGTAAAACTTCTACTTATAACTAGTATATATTTTATTAAAAAACTCTAGGAATTATATAATACTGCTAAAGTTATTATTATAAGAATTAAGATAAGTATCTATATAGTAATCACTATATAAAGCTATAAGAATACTGTTAATATAGCTTTAGTAAGTAGTACAGACCTGTTACTATTAACTTTATACTAAGCATGAGCTTAAGGGGGAGGCATATTACTGTACAAGAACACAGAAATGGGGTGGTGGATGAGATAGAAGACAGTTATGTTGTATTATATATAGGTATTTATAAATAAGGCTCTATAGAGGTAGATAAGGAGGTAACTATTAAGAATAGTATATACTATTATATAACTACCCACCCTCTATAGGTTGCTATTATTATATGAAGAAAGAAAGGAGGATATTATTATAAAATTTTTAAAATATCTTAGATATCTTTAAATTTAAAGTTAAATCCTACTTAGCTAAATAGCCTTATTTAAGCTCTACTTTTATATTTTTATTATTTCTTTATATAAGGTAACTTCTTCTCTTTTTTTTTTCTTCTTAGTGAATCCTTCTTATTAAATAGGAACTCTATTAATCAGCTAGATCTTAGGCTTGCCTATAACATAATATACTACTATCTATTTATATTAAATTATAGTTATTCTAGTTTAGTATTAAAGGATAAATAAATCCTATTAAGGTTTATATTATAAGTAGGATTAAATTATTTTTCTATTTATAAAGTAAAATCTTAGTAATTATAAAGTATACTTTATTAAATTAAAATCTAATCTCTAAACCTGATAACTGACCCCTACAGAAACCTTCAGAGTTGCACCCCTAGCATGACCCTACCAGCCAAACAGCTAGGTGGGCTAAACAGCTAATTTTTATAAATAAAGCTATTTAGAACTAAATATCTTAATAAATATTAAAGTAATTATAATAAAAGTAGATATAAATAAAAGCCCTATTCCTTTACTTTCTAATAAATCTTTTATACCTTCTTTAGGATAATGCCCTATTCTATATAGATATTAATAAGTTTAGGAAGTATCTTAGTATATTTCTACTTCTACTTTTTTTTTTTTATTATTAATATTAACCTTCACCTCCTAGTGCTTTATTAATAAAATAGAATAACTAGATACCACTCCTTTAAAATATATATAATATCTAAAGATATTTACTTACTCTGTATATTACCTAGAGGGCTTTATATAGTACTTTAGTTCTATTTTTATAGTCTCTATATATAAGACTAATTAGGTAGCTTTATAAATAAGCTTATTTAGGCTATTATAAAGAATACTAGAATTAATATTATATAGATAAATAATCTTATTCTATAAAAGATAAAAGTAATTAGTTGTTTTTAGTATACTACTAACTAATCTAATATTATAACTACTAAGTATTAAGGGGGTTGCTGGCTGTACTAGCTTAATTATTTAGTTAAGAATAATAATTAGATTAAATAAATATATCCTTATATTCTTAAAGCTATGCTAGATAGTCTATTTCTTAAGGGTTTTAGTATATATTAAGAAGAGAGCATGCAGGAATTTAATTTTAGTAAATTAGTTATATTTTAAATATATTATCTTAAATACAGCTTTAGAATGCCAGTACTTTATTATATAAAATACTCTAATATTAAGTGGCTGTAGAAAATAGCTAGTATAAAATAGAAAAAAAAATATAATAATACTATAAATCTTATAGCCTGCTTATAATAGGACTTAAAGCTATTATAAATAAGTAATATATACTAGCCCTTTTATTTATTTTTAGTATTACACCAGAAGTTTTATATCTATTAGAATACTAGCTTATCTATTATAAAGCTATTTTTAGAGGTAGTAATATAATATTAGTCTTTAATAGTAGTATTATTAAACTATTCTTAAAAGATACTATTACCCTATATAATAATAAGTAGAGGAATACTCTAGTTATTTATTAATATTACCTCTACTATAGTTACAGATTCTTGCTCTAATAAGATATTAATATAAGGCTTATCTTTAGAAAGATCTTAGATAATTATTTATTAATCCCTATCTATCCTAATATAAAAGTTAGTTTTATTAAAATTCTATATATTATTTTATATAATATTATTAACTTTAATAACCCTTTATAAGGATTTAAACTAATTAGTAATAGTTTTCTTATTTTAAGCCTGCTTCTAATTAATCTTAATAGCTTAAAAATATTATTTATAATACTAAGAATAGTATTGTAGCTAGTAATTAAGCTAATAATCTTTAATAATTAATAGTAGAGTTGCTAGATTTATATAGGACTTTTTTAGAATAGTATTAGCTATATTTATAATTATTTAGGATAATAATTATATAAAATACCTTTTTATAGTATCTAAATATCTATAAAGTACTTTATCTTTATCTAGATTTAACTTTAAATTAGTAGGTAGCTGCTAAATAAGAAAGCCTCTACTCTTCTATTATATATTAAGGGTTTATTAATTTAGCTTAAAATCTTATATAGTTTTTAAGATATTAGGTTTTTCTTAATAATTTAATATATTTATAGTAATAAGAATTCTATTCTCTATCTTCTAATCAAATTTAGGTATGTTATGGTGGATTAAAGATATATTAAAATAGGGGGGTGTGATTTTTAGGAGAATTGGCTGTTTAGCCTACCTAGCTGTTTGGCTGGCAGGGTTATGCTAGGGGTGCGACTCTGAAGGTTTCTGTAGGGGTTGGTTAGCTAACCCCTACAGAAACATTTAGAGTTATGCCCCTAGTATGACCCTACCAGCTAAATAGCCAGGTAGGCTAAATAGCTAATTTTTATTAATAAAGCTATTTAGAACTAAATATCTTAATAAATATTAAAGTAATTATAATAAAAGTAGATATAAATAAAAGTCTTATTTCTCTATTTTTTAATAAACCTTTTCTATTTTCTTTAAAATAATACCCTATTTTATATAGATATTAATAAGTTTAGGAAGTATTTTAATATATCTTTATTTTTATTTTTTTTTATTATTAATATTAATCTTTACCTTCTAATACTTTATTAATAAAATAAAATAATTAGATATTATTTTTTTAAAATATATATAATATCTAAAGATATTTATTTACTTTATATATTATTTAAAGGGCTTTATATAATACTTTAATTCTATTTTTATAATCTTTATATATAAGATTATTTAATTTATTATAAAAAATATAAGGATTAATATTATATAAATAAATAATCTTATTTTAATAAAGATAAAAATAATTAACTATATTTAATATACTATTAGCTAATTTAATATTATAATTATTAAATATTAAGAGTATTACTGTCTGTACTAGCTTAATTATTTAATTAAAAATAATAATTAGATTAAAAAAATATATCCTTAATTTCTAAAGTTATATTAAATAGTCTATTTTTTAAGGATTTTAGTATATATTAAAAAGAGAATATATAAAATTTTAATTTTAATAAATTAGCTATATCTTAAATATAGCTTTAAAATATTAGTACTTTATTATATAGAGTACTATAGTATTAAGTAGCTAGAAAAAATAGTTAGTATAAAATAAAAAAATATAATATTATAAATCTTATAGAATTTAATAAACTTTTATTTATAAAATTTAAAATTATTATAAATAAGTAGTATATACTAACTCTTTTATTTATTCTTAATATTATATTAAAAGTTTTATATTTATTAGAATACTAGCTTATGTATTATAAAGTTATTTTTAAAAATAATAATATAATATTAGCCTTTAATAATAATAGTATTATTAAACTATTTTTAAAGAATACTATTATCTTATATAATAATTGTAAGGATCTCCATATTGGGCACTTTTAGATCAACTAGACCAGTAGGCCAAAATGGCCGCACCTGGTCGCTAGTTCCTAATATTGTACATAATCCCCTCACATGCCTACTCATGTGTCACCTCACGTGCTGGACCTCACGTGGCTTCTTACAATAATAAGTAGAGTAGTATTTTAGCTATTTATTAATATTATTTTTATTATAGTAATAGATTTTTAATAAGATATTAATTAATATAAAGCTTATTTTTAAAAAGATTTTAGATAGTTATTTATTAATCTTTATCTATTTTAATATAAAAGCTAATTTTATTAAAATTTTATATATTATTTTATATAATATTATTAACTTTAATAATTTTTTAAAAAGATTTAGATTAATTAATAATAACTTTTTTATTTTAAGCTTATTTTTAATTAATCTTAATAGCTTAAAAATATTATTTATAATATTAAAAAATAGTATTAAAGCTAGTAATTAAGGTAATAATTTTTAATAATTAATAATAAAATTATTAAATCTATATAAAACCTTTTTAAAATAATATTAGTTATATTAATAATTATTTAAAATAATAATTATATAAAATATTTTTTTATAATATTTAAATATTTATAAAATACTTTATTTTTATTTAAATTTAACTTTAAATTAGTAAATAGCTACTAAATAAAAAAATCTTTATTTTTTTATTATATATTAGTAGTTTATTAATTTAGCTTAAAATTTTATATATAATTTTTAAAATATTAGGCTTTTTTTAATTATTTAATATATTTATAATAATAAAGATTCTATTTTTAATCTTCTAATTAAATTTAGCTATATTATAATAAATTAAAGATATATTAAAATAAAAGAATATAATTTTTAGAAATATTAGCTATTTAGCCTACTTAGCTATTTAGCTAGCAGGGTTATACTAAGGGCATGACTCTGAAGATTTCTATAGGGGTTGGTTATTTCCTTGATCTGATAAATGCCTCCCCTACTATTTCGAGTTACATTTATCCTGCCTTTCAGGGTAGAAATATATACAATGCATAATTATGGTCATTACGTGCTCTCTACAAGGGCTCTTATTTGCAGATATTATGCCTGAGGCAGCAAATCAAGGACAGAGTGGATACCTACTACGGAGTCCGAGCTTGTTGATAACCTTAATGATAAGCCAACATCGCGGCTACTGACATCAATCCGCCTTCATCGCCGTATTATACTTAGTCAAGGATTGCTTGATAATTCTTAAAAATGTCGGATATAATAGAGCACTTGACATCAGCACCATCTCGCCGATATGCCTCCGCCAACAAGACCGATGAACACTATGACCGCCAGCTCCGGAGTCTGATCGAGTATCTCAAACAGCCAGGATTAGCCACGAATGACCTCAAAGGGTACTTGGAAGTAAGGAAGCCTGCCGCTTGGCCAAAGAAGGAGCTGCTCTCGCCACAGGAAGCACATACTTACCATTTCTACCTTGCCGCAGGCAATCGACCCCGCGATACACAGCTTATCGTTCCTCTACCTTCTGCGGGTTCAGGTGCAGCGGCTTCAGAAAAACACAAAGCTCGAGGTACCCAAAGATATGTTACCTGGAGGCTACCTGTGGAATCACACTGCGAGATTCTTGCGGTCTTTTGACACAACTCAAATTCGTTATGCTGGCCACGAGTGGCGCCAGCTTGTTGAGCTTGTGGCTAGTGCCGGGCATGTAAGTGCAAAGGTAAGACGTCTTTCGGCTTTCTGTATTCATGGAAACTGATGAACTTGAAGCCGGCACTGGCCGTCAAAATCATCAGAGATGCATTAATTCGACTCGATACTTCTGGAGTCTTTACTTCAATACACCTGATCCTGGTCAAACTTGCACTGCGTTCATCGTCATATGTTTATGCGCTTCCAGTTGTAAATGAACTCCTATGTCACCTGCCACTAGACACCGGATATGCGTCCAGCAAGTCCCCAATGTGTTCGGAACATGGTTCCAACACAGCATTCATTACAGATATCTCCGGCTTTTCGACTAAATTAACATATCGGGACCACCTTAAGTTCTACCTCTACGGGGCGATGATATACATGGCCGTCAAGAAGTGGGATCGAGCGTCACACTGTTTAAACATCGCTATATCGTCCCCAGCCGCTAATATTGTCAGCAAGATCATGGTCGAAGCATACAAGAAATGGATTCTGGCAAATCTGCTTGAGCATGGAAAGGTAAACTGAAACTCAGATCACCAACTATACGAAATACAGGCTGACCAACATTGCTTCATTAGCTTTCTTCCACCCCAAGCTTGATCGCTCCCCATGTGACACGAATTTATCAATCATTAGCAAGACCATACATCTCACTGGCCGAAGCATTTGAGAAAGGCGACTTACCAAGGTTAAACGCGGAAGCCAACGTTGGACAATCTATATGGCAGGCAGTGCGTCATATCCTCCGTTCTTAATTGAGCATACAGGCTAATTACCGCAGGATCATAATGCCGGTCTTGTGTCCCAGGTTCTTGAGGCGTACGATAAATTTACCATCATGAAGCTGGGAAGGACATTCTCTGCCCTTAAAATGCCGGATGTGCTGCAACGGGCCACGTCCTGTTCGAAAGATTCTAGCGAAATCGAGGAGTTTGTAACTACTTTGGTGATGTCAAACTCAGTAAAAGCTACTCTATCCCATCCTTCGAACGATCAAAACACAGCGATGCTGCATTTCTCACTGGGCACACAGAATAATGGTCACCATGAAGAATATATACGTGCTCGGCTGATTGAGAGGAGGAGTGCGTTCAACGCAATCGCCCAAGCAATAGTCCAGACGGACTCTACATTGGAGCTTTCGGAGGAGAACTTGCATTTCTTGGACAAAAATCAGAAATGGGGTGCCGGCACTGAAAAGGTTGTCGCGATGGGACACAGCGAAGGAGTTGGTGGCGGTGACATAGACGAAGACCTTATGGGAGACGGCCATTAAGACTGGTCTTATTATTCAAGCCTACAGCTTAAGACAGGTTAATATTTCCTGGTCAACAGCGTATTTAAATTGCCGTTGAAGCACATCAAAGTAATAAGTGTTCTTTAAGAGGTAAATGTCTATAATGCGCTTCGCGGGTGAGTCTCCTGCGTTGGACTAAGACGATAAGGTAATGAATACAATCCGAATTCACGTATTTCTGTATTCGAATAATTCCGTAGTGAGCTTACCTTGCTGCTGTCATGCCAGAGAACCCAGACCCATACCCCACCATACCTATGACACTCGGCTAGTGTACTCCAAGGAGGTCACCACACATTTTCGGTATACTCCGCCATAAACCAGTTCCCTTCAGCAACCTTACTCCAAGTGCACCCTCTACGCTTTTCAATCAGTACGGTGATTAGGAACAATGTCCCTCACGGAATCGTCTGCGATTGATATCGCTAAAGCGGCGTCCTCGGCCTCTCGTCAGCTCGCAATCCTGCCGCAGGTGGATCGCAATGAGGCTCTGACGGCTTTACATGACGCGCTTCTGATCAATAAAGATGCCATACTCGAGGCTAATACTAAGGATCTTGAGGCAGCCAAAAAAGCTGTTGACGGTGGTAGCCTCAGCCATAGTGTTCTAAAGCGACTTGATTTGTCCAGATCAGGAAAATACGATGACATGCTGCAGGGGATATTGAGCGTTAGGGACTTGAAGGATCCAAGTATGAATCTTACATCTCATTCTCTTGTTTTATTCTTCATGAGGAGCGGTTTCTAATCTAGTTTAAGTTGGAAATGTCATTTGCAGAACTTTACTCGACGATGGCCTCACTCTGGAGAAAGTAGCATGTCCTATCGGAGTTCTCTTGATCATCTTCGAAGCCCGTCCTGAGGTTATTGCAAACATTGCTGCCTTGTCTATAAAATCAGGAAACGCGGCAATATTGAAAGGTCTGAAACAACATGTGATTTGACTAGCGGGGCTCTTGCTAATGCTGAAGAAGGAGGCAAAGAATCTACAGAGTCTTTCGTGACTATCGCGAATGTAATTTCGGAAGCCATATCCAAGACTCGCGTTCCACAATCCTCCATTCAACTTGTGAGAACCAGAGCAGCTGTTTCCGATCTGTTGGCACAGGACACACTTATCGATCTCGTCATACCGCGAGGCTCCAATGAGCTTGTTAGATTCGTCAAAGAAAACACGAAAATACCGGTCCTCGGTCATGCGGATGGGCTCTGCTCTGCATATATCCACCTGGATGCCGATCCGGAAATCGCTGTCAAGGTAGTCGTCGACTCGAAAACAGACTACCCCGCCGCTTGCAATTCTTTAGAAGCTTTGCTTGTACATCAAGATGCGCTCAAGAACGTCCTGCCTCCTGTCGCCAGAGCGCTTATCGCCAAAGGCGTTAACCTCCGGTGCGATGCGCCCGCCAAGGCTGTGCTTGTGGAATGTCTTACTCCAGCGGAGACGGAAGCGCTCCAGGATGCCCGTGATTCTGATTTTCGGACTGAATTCCTTGAACTCACGCTAGCTGTGAAAACAATACCCTCGCACTCGGCACTCACGGATGTTGAGGCGGCAATAGCTCACATCAACTCTCATTCGTCCAAACATACGGATGTTATCGTGACCAGGTCTGAAGATGTTGCAAACATCTTCATGAAAGGTGTTGACAGTGCCGGCGTGTTCTGGAATGCATCTACGCGCTTCGCAGATGGGATGAGGTACGGGTTTGGCACTGAAGTTGGTATCAGTACCAATAAGATACATTCCAGAGGTCCAGTTGGTCTGGAAGGATTGACGATTTATAAGTACCTGATTCGAGGCAATGGTCACAGGGCTGGGGATTATTTCGAGGGCGAGGGGGGCAAAAGCTACAAGCATCAAAGTTTACCAATATCGTAATCCTGAAGATTGAATTCAAAATTTGAACATGTTCATTTTTCCTCATCCCGACGCCAACTACCGGAAGACATTGTTAAATCAATGGGACTGTCTCTACATTCCACCAAGGCAGAGTGGCGCCCGTTGTGACTCGATGTGTTCGATAAATGCATGATCTCATTCTGCTTGCCACAACAGTTCGACTATTTCATTTAGACCTTGAAACCGCGAGACCTTCTGCGACCACGAGCCCTCTCGAACTTCCGACCCTTGCTTTCCACATACGGTTTCTATACCAAGTCAGTTTATTTGATACTGTAGATATGAGCAATATACTGACCTTGTGCTTGTGGGGGCCGAAGCCGAAGTGCTTCACGGACTCCCGAGAGTTCTTAGGACCACGGAGGAGCAGGGTGTTGGCTCCAGTGGGTGCCCTCAAAGCGAGCTGGTCCAAAGTGAGAGTCTCACCACCAGCCTTCTCAATACGGGCTCTAGCAGTGGCAGTGAAACGAAGGGCAGCCACGGAAAGCTTGGGAACAGTCAAAAGGCGGTTGTCGTCGGTGACTGAGCCAATAACAACAATGGTTTTGCCCTGGTGCGCGTCGGTCACGTTCGTAGCGATGCGGGAAAGCGAGACGGGAGGTCGGTTGATACGAGACATGAAAAGGCGGCGCAGCACAACCTTGTTGAAGTTCGATTCAGTGCGGCCTGCATTCCGAATGATCGTTAGTCCTCGAGTCCAAATATCCTGAGTATTCAAGGTCATGCATACGAGCAAGGAAGCGGTAGAGCTTCACAAGAACCTGCAAGTAGACGTTCTCGCTCTTTGGCGCCTTGCGATGGCTGCTGCGCACATGGTGGCGGTCCAGATCGATACCTATTAAGTCGGTCGATAATCAGCAAAAGTCCATTGAACAAAATAACAAAACCGAGCACCACAAGACTGCAAAATTCGTCCCGTTGATTTCGATGGTGTCGATATTCAAGAACTGCATATTTACGGACACGTACCCATGGCTGCTGAGAGTTGTCGACCTCGAGGTTGGCTGGCTGTCGTGAAGCTGTCGAACCTTTGGATAGACAATTTTCAGATGAGACGGCGTGTGTGCGGGTTGAGCCCTACGCTAAACCATTTTTAGAATCAACTGGGCTGGGCCGGGGGACTGCTGGGAACGCCAAGCCATTCATACAGAGTAGAGTTTGGACCACTACGGCACGTGATCTGCACACCACCTTCCCAATAGAGACACAGCCTGAGATAGCCCACCAGATGCAGTACAGGTATCCAGTTTACCGGAAAATGGGGTAGCCTCCACATGGAAAATCTACAGTCATCTTGATGCGACCATAGAATGTACAAAGTAATGTAGGTGGTGTCAATAGGTGAGTAAAGAATATATGTAAAGTCAGGAAAGGATCTTGTTCATCAAAGGGCTTTTCCTTTGTTCAGCGGATCATAAGCAGTTACAAGCTTAAGAGTTAGGGTTTACAGACTTCCGCCAAACAAATGGATATCTTGCAGCACCGCTAAAAGTACCTATAGATGCTTGATAAAGACCCTGGCAGAGAACTTGAGAACTTGATATCACCGTTCATTCAGTCCTAGCAAAAAATCCCGAGTTATCTCGAAGCTAAGCCAGCTGCTCGCCATACTGAAGATGAGATGTTAGAAGATGAAATGGAACAGGAATTGGAACAAATACCTTGGTGCCACCTTAAGCAAGTTTGGTGCGATTCCTCTGAAGAGACCGCGCATACCTTCTTCAGTCACAATTACGCGTATAGCATCGAAGATTGAAGCATATTGATAGCCCATATTAGACATTGTGTTGATCTGAAACCGTCGCCGAAGAACATCACTTAGACACTATTAGTATAACTACTAGCGAAGACAATGACAATTGAAGATGAGCGTACCAAGGATATGTGATGGTCTGAGCTACTGCTCCCGAGATAGCACCGGCCAGCAGTTTGCGAAGAGCACTGGGGGTGGATTCTCCCTCAGGAGTCAGGTACTTTCGAACCGACTCGTAGGTCATAAAGTTGAGGCCAACCTGGGCAGGATTAGCAAATCACTCATAGACAAATTTTGTTAAGACTTAGTCAAGCCATACGTATGGGGCGACGCCAGCAACAGTTGGAATGATACCACGGTAAAGCGCTAGGAAGCCGCCTTCGTTCTTATAGATCAAAATCATGGTCCTGAACATCCCTGGCAATTTCTCGCCCGTTGTGTCTCGTTTGAGCGCAGCAAAAGACGCGGACTGAATGGAAAGTCTCGTGCGTATTAAATCCATGGGATACGTACAGATGCAGCTGGTTATCCCGGCTGCGCCTCCGCACACGAGACGGCGCAATGGTGTCAAATCTGCATTCGGCGAGGGCTCGGCAAACTAAAAACGTCAACACTTACAGTCTGTGGGAATTACCGTGTTGTTAGGCAAACTTACTCTCTTGTAGAAGTTATAGCTTCCAAACTGCACTGCGGAATAGGGTATTATCCGTATACAGTTTGTGCCATTACCAGCGAGGTACCCCCGCCAGCCCTCTTCCTTTCCAATCTTCTTCAAAGCTTTCCAGATGGATAACTTATACTCCTCTCTCCCAGCAGTTTGAATCTGGAGGAGAATCTTTAAACGTTCTAGCGGTGATACGATGGTCCGGGATACAGCGCCTGCTACGCCGCCAGCCAAAAAAGCTGCGCCAACGGGCTCCGAAATTGTGCTTCTGATTGCCCTGAAGAAAGAGTCCTATGAGATGTCAGTGGAAAGAGCACAATAACGCGTTTGGATTCTGACCTTGCTTGTGGGCGGCGGCAGGTGCGAGACCGTGGACAAAGCCGCTTGTTTATCGACATCAGACCCGTCATTTCGAGCATCCTGCTGGCGATTCAAGCTCATAGTAAGTTGTAGATGCGAATTCCCAGCTATAAATAACCCTGTTGTTTTGTCCCGACAATCGGCATTGAGCTCGACGTCGACGTCACACCTCCTGATAGAAGGTCTTTCTTTGGCTTTGCGCTGCCCGCGTCAAGTTCGTCAATCTGGAAAACCAAGACCACGATCCAAGCAATATATATAAACGCTAGATTTTAGAAAGGTATTTAGGTCGAAATCAGATTCTGACGGTTGTGCTGGCCATGGACGTGTTCGCGTTTATAGCTCCATCATGCTGCAATGAAGACTAAGCAAATCAAGCTGGCCTTGCCGGGACAATGAATGGTGCTTTTTTAAGTTCGGTGATGATACAAGCCTGGCCGAAACCTCGGGATAAGAATAAATGTTGGAATATAGTTCTGCTTGGGCTTGTAGCACTGTTGTCAAGCTGTTAAAGAGCATACTCGAGCCCGGCCCGGGTCTTGGAGGTAGTTCCGAAAATCGCCTAGAAGATATCGGACTCGGGAAAACCTCACCACTTGTCGGACTGCCCCTGAAGACAGAACCTTTGAAGCTCTGCCATCAAGTACTATTTATCGCTCCAGAAATATACTCTGTACGGTGTTAGTACGATAATGCACAAGCACCCAGTACCCGGATCTCAAGACTTTAAGTGAATCTGGATTCGAGCAGCAGACCGGCAAGCGCGCGGTAAGCCTTAGAGCATTGCGTCTGGTGATATAGACAACTTGGTACAAAACACGACAGCACACTCAGCCCTTAGAAGCTTTCAGCCTTATCTATGGCCACTGAAAATAATCAAATGGTCGAATTCAGATAGTACACCTGCAATGTACAGCCTAAGCCTACAGTTATACAGTTAATAAATTTGTGATAGTTACATAATCCTAGCCTCAATCAGGGAGTTGTATCGACCATAGTCTGTCTCACTCTTGAAGTACTGCACATGTCTGAAAACAAATAGAAATCTGCTGAAGCTGAACTGCTAGAAGATAGATTATTCAGTGCTCATATTTATGCTTTGGTCTGTCTCCTATAACTAGGAGAATAGTACACAATTTACCATGGCAGCTTTGCCCAGGCGGTGGACCAGGTTAGTAATACTTTGCATTTCCGGTACCCATTGTGTCCCGTAGTCGGCGCCCAATTCTCCAGACCTCACCTTAAGTTTCCATCACTCTTCACATCACTCACTAAATCCTGACCTGGCCTTCCACCCGGCACTTTTCCCGTCTGAGAGCAGTCGTTATGTCTCGCCCTGGTACCACCTTATACGTCACTGGCTTCGGCCACGGTACTCGAGCTCGCGACCTTGCCTACGAATTCGAACGGTATGTTCCGCTCGTCGATTACCACGCGCAACCATGACCAGACGAATCGCATCTTTCCTCCGCCTTCGCTGTACTTGCCGGCGGTATTCGCGATATCGACGCCGGAGACGGATTCTGTTATGTCCTCAAAGAACCTTCCTGTCCCATCAGACACGTCTTTCCGTCGAATCTCTCCAATCATCATTTCATCCTTTCTTACATATTGTACTTGTGCACTTCTGCTCTTCCATTCATCAAAACATTTGCTCCGTTCATATTCGCTCGTCACCTAGATCTTGTTGCTATATAACACATGCTAACTCGGTTCCCAGCTACGGGCGTCTCGTTCGATGCGATATTCCAGCTCCGCGTACTCCGTCTAGTCGGCTGTACGAATCCCTGCTTTATCGTTAATATGGTCAAATCTGACAATATACCAGGTTTGCATTCGTGGAATATGAAAGTCGCCGTGATGCGGACGATGCCTATCATGAGATGCATAATAAACGCATTGGCCGTGATGATCTATTGAAGATCGAGGTGCGTTAATTGCTCATGTTGCCTCATCGGCGCTTCTAATTTCATAATTAGTGGGCTAGAACCCCCCCTTCCGCGTCCTGGCGCTTTGATTCCGGCCGGGACCGTCGTCGTGACCGTACTCCACCACGCCGCGGTCGCTCCCCCTCTCCCCGTCGTGCCCGTGGAGAATATTCGCCGCGCAGAGACGATAGGTATGAGCGCGACTATGACCGTAACGATCGTGACTACGACCGCCGCGATCGAGACTTCGATCGTCGTGACCGAGACTACGACCGCCGTGACCGAGACCGTTCGCGTGACCGCTCTCGCAGCCCTGACGAGAGAGACCGTGACGTCAAAGATGATCGGGAAAGACGTGATGATGAGCGTGAAAGGCGTGACGATGAGCGGGAGAATGGTCCCAACGGCGAAGATAGGAAAGGTGAGCGTTGTAGTTGATTGCTTATCCTGAACATCCACTAAACAAGTTAGTCCCATTAGAGCCCTTGACGTCCGCACACGATGAGCTTGACACTGCTGAGTAGATTCTCTCTGCCAAGTCTACCACTTGGGTTCACTTCAACTTGTCGGGTTCAACAGTGTATGCTGACAACTCTTATTCGAAGAACACGGCTTTCCACACTGTCGTGGATGATGGATCCGTATTTGGCCCAAAAGCTCGCTTCTATCCTCTCACTTCTGCTCGGTCTTTTTTTTTGTCTGCAGCTATTCCAATATGCTCCTTTTTCATTTCGCACTTATTGGTTCTTCATTGTCTTGTCCAAAGTTTCGCGTCTCGCCTTGCATTCTGCCAAACATCCATTACTCGGTACCAAAAGCGATACGAGGGTTGGCTTGCCGAATGGTGAGGGGATGTGGTCAAATCAGAAACAGGAAACGACGGCTAAGTGTCCACTGACCCTGGCATGGGGTTGTTTGATTGTGCCATTTGATATTCATCTTATTGCATAGCTGCGGGCAACTCGAACTCACGCCAGTCGGACACCTTACCTTGAATATTCCCACCCTCGCCGAACCCTGTCGTCCTTGCGTTACCCCCGATAGAAGCGATCCGTTCGTATCCGCCTTCCGTCGCAGAATAATATTAGAGGATTTTAACCCTCACTTCCTCGTCCATGTCGCCCCGGTCGTGATTACGGGTAGTTTCTAGGAGCGTTACGAAACCTCTATCTTGTAGCCGTAGAGCCTCGCTTGGGTCCGAACCTCGAATCTGCGATTGGGATATATAAGCAGGGGGAATCACCACTGTCTGGTGACCTATCGCCATGCGCAATTGAAGACCTAATGTCGCGCACTCTGTGGGCGTTGGGTCTATCCCTAATTATTGGTCTACCACATCAGGTTGCCGTTTGTCAAGTATATTCCTGTGCCCGTATCCAGGCTGTGTCGCATGTCTGAGCTTTCGTGAGTACCACAGATCAGTTTGCCACGTAGTCTTTGCATATCTGCGTGCCCTATACCCGCACACAAATTCAGGCCTGTCACTTAAAAGTCCACGAGGTTTCGAAACTTGAACGTTGTTGAATTCTTAATAAATGATTTAACTAGAGGGCTTTGTGGGGTTTAATTCTCCGCATAAGATACGCAAACAGACGGCGCATTGCTGAGCCTGATAACTCGGCTACTCCCGTTGACCGAGACATTTTCGGCACACTACATCTTTTCGTGTGTGGCCATGAGAGAACCTAATGGGTAGTCAGAACCTGACTATAGTAGAGTGGAGTTCAAAGGTACACTTACCAATAAAGGTAGTAACGAGACGAGACCTGACTTGACAGATATCTTCAGGCACCAGCCAGATGGTAGCACCCAATTTGCGCGCAATACTGATGCTTAGTTTTGCATTCGCGTAAGCCTGTTCATCGGTTTGGCCTGAGTTGACGAGATCGTAATCAACGTAGGAAGCCTTCATGCCGTTAAGCACGTCGAGAAGAAAAACACCAGAGCCGATGGACTGATCCTTGAAGCTGCGAATGGAAGAGCTCCGGCCACCTTTGCGAGACATATCGTTGGCCCATTTGATCATTTCTGAGTCTGTTATTTCGCGCTTGCCCAAGCGACTAGCCAGACTTGAGAGAGTATTAGTAATATCACGCCTCATCAGCTGCCATACCAAGCCCAATGTGAGGGTCCGTTGACCATCAGTGATATCGGCACCTTGTACACCGACCAGTGAGAAACCATGATGTTTACCAAGTTCGATAGCGTAGTTGGTGTTTTCGACCGCCTTGAAGCGCATCAATTCTTGGCCAGATGCTGGGGGTTTGTTAACGTGCCTCCAGTTGACACTTTCAGGAATGACCTTGTCGTATGCCTGCATTAGAACGGTCCCATCGCGAAGGTCATCAAACAGCGAGTTGACAGCGGGCTGGACATCAAGTGAATTGAGCCACAGAGTGAATACTCTGGCTTCACGTTCGCCCTCCGCGTCAAAGTCCTCGACCTCAAGCTTTTCCTCCTCGGTAATGGGGTCAAGACCTGGGATAGTGTTGAACAAGTTTGCAACAAAGGCCAGATTCAGCTTGGGATTTCCTGCAACCAGGGATGTCGGTGTGAGGAACTTGCGGCAGTTGACTTTGTCGGCATTCGTCAAAACTTCTTCAGCGCGTTGTAACAGATCTCGAGTTTGAAGCGGCTGTCGTGAGCAATGTTCAGGAGCCAGTTGGTTCAGAAGCACAGTGTAGTTTTCGCCGTCTTTGACATCAGTTGAGAAGTTCGTGACTCTTTGAAATAATATTGTCAGCATTCATCCAAGCGTAAAATGACAGCATGATAATCATCTGTAAGCATAAAATCACAAATCGATGGTGATGCGTACCTTCGCGGCCATTGCGCATTCTTCAAGTGGTAATTGAACCAGCGCAATAAGATCTGCTCAGGTGGTAGGCGTAGGAATTGCTCCAATGTCTCATCTTCCTCAAGAAGCCTGTATAGTTCAGGGTGAAGTTTGATGTCAATCTTTCCCAAGAGACCACGGCGAATGATTTGCCAGATCAGGCCCAGGATCAAGTGTTCTCGCACTTCAATAATGTCGCCGCTGCCGATATTCACAACCGAACACCCGATTCCCTTGGCTGAGTTGATGACTATGTTGTTGTTTTCCGTCATGTGGAAAGCGTTCAATTCCTTGATTTTCTTGCCAGATTTATTCAGAACACGCTCATCAATGGTATCAGGAACGCTGTCGTTAATCAATTTCGCCAGAACCAGACCATCTTTGCACTTGTCGAACATCTCAAACGTATCAGTGGGAAATGGTAACAAGTGCCCAATGTCCGGATCGCCTGCCAGGACGGCATTGATATGTCTTGTAAATTCAGTCCGCTCATCTTCATTGATCGTATGCGTCACGTTTGAGGAAGAGCCCTGCACATGAATTCTTCCTCCTACGCTGCCTTTTGATACGTGCCGCGGGGCCCCAGGTGCAGCTGCAGAGACCGGGTCCCGGACAGGCGCACTTTGCGCAGAGCCGGCACGAAGTTTAGCAATGAGCTATGGTACCTCATCAGTCATTTGTTCCCAACAACTAGTCTAATGGAGGAGTCACTCACATCCACATAATCTTCCAGCTCTACCCGGCGAGAGCTATCAAGCTCGACCTCCTTTAGTGCCTGGCGTACAGTGTCATATGGTTGGCGTTCAGATTGCTGCGTGGCCTTGATAACAGTGCCCTCATCCAGATAACCTTTTTCATCCAAATCTAGTTTTCTGAATGCATCTTGGAGAGAGAAAATCTCACTCTGCTCAAACTGCGGGTACTTCCTAAAGAGTGAGAATGCAATTAGACAAATGCCATGCAAAGATAGAGAGGCGCGCGGCATAGGCGAGTATTCGACAGGGTTGCGAACCTTTGGAGTTTGATAACGTTCATTGTCCTCGAGAACCGACCGCGATGAAGAGCTGGGGTAAGGGTTGTAGAAGAGAAGCTGGAGGACGGCGTGGCTTTGACAATACACGACGATTGGTTTAAGTACTGATGGTACTGTTGTTGCCTTGACTAAGGCAGATTAATATTTACCTTGGGACTTGGGTGTGGACTGCGGACCAAGCGGGGCGGGGTCAAGCTGTCCGTAAGATGAGTACCAGCTACGCAGACTTAGTAGTATAGTATAGACTTCGTGACCTCAACAAGTCAGGCGGGCTCTGGGAATTGCACTATGCGCTAATAATGTCAGTCAAGGAATATAACCAGAGTAAACAATAATATAATCCTTTCGAGCTCTTATATCTACAGAGCAGTCAAACAACCGTCTTGACTCTCAAGCGATGATGCAATGGGCGAACTAGCGAAGGGGCTCAGCACAGGGGGGCGGCTTAGCTAAGGCCATTCTACTCCAAAGTCCAGTTGAGACGGCCAAGCCTGCAACGTCATAGTCCCCTGTATCTACGCTGCATACTCCATACTGAGAAGATTTTGCCGAGAGTGAGACACACCATCGAGTACGCGACCTGAAGCTCCTGAGGATGGAACAAGTAGGTTGGCCGCCCAGGGCACAAAATGAAACTTCTCCGTAGTACGGAGTAGGTTGGTTGTACCGCCGACCGCCCGTGGTAGGTTTCGTCATGCTTGTGTGCTAGGCTGTACCTTAGGTTCGGAGTACACTAGTAATCCAGTAATCGCGGCCACCAGCCAGAAATTAGTACTACAACCTTCATCATCAGCCTGCACAATCAGCTCAATTCAAAAGAACCGGCGCTACTTCATTCGACATCGTGGCCATAACCGACTCTGTCACCAGTCTCGGATCCCTATCGCTCCGTCACCCGAAACTCGGTCTCTTCCGTGTGAAGGCGCACCGGCGTACACCTCCGCGCTTCCGTACTCCTTGGATATCTCGCTTGCCTGTTGTCAGTAGATTCTACATCACCAGTAGTGTACGATACTTCTCTTATCCCACCACTACTACAGCTGCGCTGTTAATGGCAAAGGAAGCGACCAGAGATATCAGAGTTGCAGGGACGCTATCCTCTGACACCCTGGCAAATTTCGATAGACAAGCAAGCATTGAAGATGCACAGGATATACTCCAGCGAACGCAAGGGAAAGACCACACCGTATCCCATAGAAACAGGCTCGGTGTCCGTCACTACCCTGCTGACTCCCCGAAACTGAAAGTCCGATGGTTTTATGCGGTAGACTCGCCGAAATGGAAACCTTCTTTTCTGGACCAGAAGGGAGAGAAAATGAAACCTCTGCCCGCCCCCAGGAAATTTGTTCCCTTCACACCCAAAGATTCTCAATCCATTGAACATTCATTCCAGGACCTATGCAATGCTGAGATTGAGCATGAGCAGTCGCATTCGCACAAAACCATAGAGAATGAACCTGTGAAGAAGGTTCCAGTCAATGAAGACTATCTCTTTGATGTCGACATCGAGCGGAGGGAGCTTGCTCCAGCCTATTGGATAGGACCCATTTACGAAGTTCGTCGTGGGACATGGTTCTTCCAGGAAGGATCCACGATCAGGCCCTGCGAAGAGAATCTTGCAACCCAGCTTGAGGAGGGTTATCTGAAGGTGAAACCGTGGCGGTGCCAACCTCTAACAGCGACGAATGGTCGTGAGCAAGGCAAGTCTATGTGAGGAAGAACTCAACCTGTCGTGCCAGACTAATTCGGTGGGCATGACAGGAACCACGTCCTCTACACCTGGAATTGAAGCGCGAAAACACCGCCTTTTTGGTTCTTATATGAATAGCTTCGTTACATATCAAGACTCCACCACTGCATTGCTCACCAATGATGACTTCATGTCGAGAGTCAGCACGACTGTTTATCAAACTCTCGGTGGTATCCCAGGAACCAGAATAGTTCGCGGATTCTCCGAGATAAAACGGACCAACGATGCTCAAGATAAGAAAGGTTCTGATCAGACATCAACCAGCGACTCATCGCCGGCAGGTCCGAGCACGCAGGCGAAAACCCCAGCCATGAAGAAGCAAGGATCAGGACCATCGGAAAAGAAACCGCAACTACAGCTGCCAGACACGGCCGATGCAAGACCGGCCACAACATTGGAGCGGCGTCTTTCATCTCTAGCTGGTGCGCAGGACTCCGCCGATGTTGAAGAGCAGGCACGTAAGCAGGAGGAAAAGGAGATGGAAGACCTCAGGGAAGCGGATGACGAGGATAGAGAAAGAGAAACTGACCATCTAGTCCTGGTTACACATGGGATTGGGCAACGGCTTGGCCTGCGCCTAGAAAGTGTTAACTTTATACACGATGTCAACGTCCTCAGAAAAACAATGAAGCGGGTGTACAAGGCCTCACCTGATCTTCAAGCCCTCAACTCCACGTATCCAGATAAACAGAAAAATTGCCGAGTTCAAGTCCTGCCTGTGTAAGTCGCTCTTGGACTGACCGAGCCATATTTGCTGATGTCTGCTAGTTGTTGGAGACATTTGCTGGAGTTCCCTTATAAAAAAGTCGGACAAAATCGCAAGGAGCTTGATCTTGCGGATGCTGATTCCGTTGAAGATGACGTCTACCCTGCGCTATCAGACATTACGCTTGAGAGTGTCCCCGCCGTTCGAAACCTCATATCGGACCTTGCCATCGATGTTTTGCTCTATCAAAGTAAGCACCGCGAACAAATATCCGGTATAGTCAGGCAGGAGTGCAACCGAATTGTTGAACGCTATAAGAAAAGAAACCCTTCTTTCAAGGGCACTGTCAGTCTTTGTGGGCACTCTCTTGGAAGCGCGATCCTATTTGATATCCTTTGCTCTGGAGACATGGGACCAAGAGTTCCAGATAGTGCGCCTTCATTCGTTTTCGAGTGTGAAGAGTTTTTCTGTCTCGGTTCTCCAGTAGCGCTATTCGAGATGCTCAAAGGTAAGACCATTGCTGGGAGGCCCTCTAGAAAAGATGGGAGCAGTGATGACGAGGACATTACCAACCTCGCCTCAGCGACTAAACGAAGATCTGCAACCCTTGGCACAGGTGTCGCCACGAACGAGAATCAGTCCACCATATCTGCTCCTAAGTGCCGCCAATTGTACAATATTTTTCACCCATCTGATCCTGTGAGCTACCGCATGGAGCCCTTGATATCTCCAGCAATGTCGACCCTCAAGCCGCAGCCTTTACCTTCAGTCAAGCGGAGTATCTGGACGACATCAGGACAGAGTCTCTCATTGATAGGCAGTCGTGTGGGTCAAAGCGTTGGGTCTCTTTGGACTAATTTCACATCTGGCGTGGCCAGCAGTCTACTGAATCGCAGCCTGGGGATCAGCTCTGAGGAGAACCCGCCTCAATCGCATTCACGTTCGCAATCGCAATCAAAATCGCAATCATTCCTGCAACCGAGTGCTAGCGATCTGGGTGATCGAAGTCCAACGCTGATAGATCCGGAGATAGAGACGCTTTACGAGGGCTTTCAAAAGGCCAAACTGAGACGTGAAAAAGCTGCCGCTGCTACAGATGGTGACCAAGGTACGGGGCTGCAGGAAAGTGACCGCCGCCTCAGGAAATTAAAGCTCGAGGAAGAGAAAGTGCGATTATTGAACTCTAACGGACGAGTTGACTATAGTATACAAGAGTAAGTGCGGCCCCTTACTTCTCTTTCATCTTGCCGCGTTTCTTCAAACATAGACTGATTGAGCATGATAGGGGCGCTTTCGACATTTCTCTGATAGCTAGTCTCGCAAGTCACCTAAGTTATTGGGCGGATGAAGATGTTAATCACTTCATGTTGTCGCAAATGCTCTGTAGGAAACGTACAGACCCTAAGGGACACTGAGCACATTTCAAATTAGGTACCGCTCTTCTGTTTTACCGTCGTCAGTGCACCTGGAACCTGGAAGAGCGCCATCAAACTTGGAAATAGATCCAAGGCGCTGAACTGCGAGTCACTTGCCCGTCCTGCACTACTCGAATCGTCGGCCACCTACCTGGGATGAGTGTCTGTTTTTGGCTAAATAAGGGACTCGAACCATGGATGGCTTCTAGCCAGTGTTGGTTTCGTCGTTGGCCATGCTTTCATGTGCGCGTCCTAATATGCCTACGCAAAAGGCCACCGCATCTTCTAAGCTCGCATCCATCCCACGACATGGACACAGGTGGCGGCGAGGTGCAACGATGCTGACTGAACAGGAGCCGTGGCTAGGAAGAAGATGACTACATCTAGAGCCTGATTGAACTGTTGGCATCTAACCATATGAAGCGTGCTACGTCTCGATAAACAGATATATCTCATTTAGATTTAGAGATAACGGACCGTGTCAGCATCTAGTCAGTCAAAACATTGCGTAATTACCAAGAGAAATCGTGGTGAGCGAGCGTCTGTCTTCAGCTTTGTTACTTTGAGGCTGTGAGCCTCCCCTTCTAGCGCGCTGTCAATAGATTCGTTTATGCTATGAATGGTATATAAGCGACACAGAATGGTTTGCAAAAAGTCACCACGCGCAGCGATGGTTTATACCGACGCTTGATGTCACGACAACAAAGTTCACATTGTATTAAAGGACTATAGCCCTAATTGCCTGTAGAAGGATGGAGAAAATAAATCCTCGCGCAACTACTTCAATTTGAAGGCTATCAAAGACCTTACCAAGAGCCTCTCGGCTAGCTACCGCTCCCATGACGCTCGTTATGGCCTGTGGGAGCCCTTTATGGACAAGAACCCGACGAGCGGCTTCTCGCTGCCGTTCCTTTTCAGTTTCGGACATGGCCGACGGCCAAGAGCTCAGTTCGTCTGCAGTTGGAAGGGCATTTGCGCGAAGTTTGTTCAAGTACATCCCGATAGCCTCGTCTGTAGTATGGTTGTCAATCATGGACTCTTGTAGCAGGCCGCGGATGGTTTCTAGACTGGGGTTCCCGGGTCGAAGTATATATGACTTGGCCGCGTTCAATAACGTCCGACGTATATTCCAGGCGGATGACAATGAATATAACTCGTTTATAACAGCAAATATAAGCTCGACTGCCATTTGTGTTTCATCTGTCGTTATAGGACTGCCCTGACCCTTTCGTCCGGCCGGCAAATCGGTGGATTTTCTATGTCCCACAGAACCGACGTTCTTCGTATTACTCTTTTCTGAGACCAAGGTAGCAGTCGAATCGTCTTTGTATACGGGAGCAGAGTCCGAGGAGATACGGTTGTCATTTTCAACGCTCTGCTCAGAATCCGGAGTTGATACAGGAGCATCGGATGATTCAGTAAAAGAGGCGATTTCATTAGGCGAAGCTAGACCATTTGCCATTTGTGACTCTGATAGCCGAGATGAAAATGCGCCATCAGTTGCGTCGCTGCTCAGTCTCATACTTTTCCGGTCCTCTGAGTTGGAACTCTGTGGGCGCGGTGCGTTCTGAACGACGCCACGGCCCTTTTTAATATCAGCATCTGTAGCCGAAATAACTGATGTCCTTTTATTGGCTCCGCCGCCAAAAACACCGCTGACTCCCTCAAAGACAGCCTTGCCACCACCAGAAATTTCTTTGGGGGCGTTTGTCAATACACCCAGAACACCCTTGCCAACGTTCTCAAATGCAGCCTGCCCTGGAAAAACAAAACTAGGCTTGCTGGTTGCGTCAGCGCCCTCCGCAACAGGACCTCCATCCTTTTCTAGAAATCGCCTCATAGTCACACTTTCCGCAAGTGGTTCTAATTGAAGGGCATCTTGGAGATAGCGCTCCAAACTGCGCGCTAGGGCTTGGCGTGTCTGCCCTTTCCAGGGTGGTACGACGGGATGAGAATCCCCAAAGCGCAGTCCATTCAACCTAGCTATGATCCCCAGCGTCTCGTGAACGGATTCGAAGTCTGTATACCTCTTGAATACCATCCAGCCACTGGAACGTCCAGATTGGGGTTCAACCTGGATCAGGTAGTCCGACGTGGGCTTTGACCGCAATGCCACCTTTTCTCCGGAATTCGAACTATCATCCACATTGATAGAAGCACGGTGGAGAGTGAAAGTTCGTTGGTCATCTAGACTGTCTCTCATTGAACTGGCTGGGAAGTCTGGAGATTGTGACGTTGTCAAATTCAGCGCAACGCCAGGATGGCTGAGCCTGACTTCCTCGTCTTCCCGGACGGGGTCGGCCTCGACCGATGCTCCTTTACTAGACTGTTCTCCTACAGGGTCGTCTGAGAGTGGGTTTGTGCTCGCATTGCCGTCACCGTTGACGCCGTTCTTCTCTTGCTCATCGTTGTATATAGTTTGTGTCGGGTGATTTGGTAAACTCTGTGCCGCAATCATCGCGCTGAGTCGTTTTGCCTCCAACATAGCTTTCTCTGTGGCCTGATCTGGCTTATTAGACGCCTTGCCAAGATCCTGCGAGAGACGCTTGGATTCCGTCACACTTTCATCCGTAGATACTGAAGCTGGTTCTTTTATTGTTCCTGCTTTGGCTTCGGTCACACCATGGTTCCGCGCCCCTTCCACGCCGGCATCAATAGCACTCATGATCTCAGATTCACCCTCGCTGAAAAGGTATGTAATCCAGCCATTGATAAATCGAGATTGTGACATACTAGAGACGGTCGATTCGAGGACGACCCCGCTTAGAACTTCTCGCAAAAAGTTCCGAACTGGTACACAGTTGTATGCACTGGAATCCAGGAATCTGGAGAGTATATCATCCGAAATAGTTTTAAGTTTCGCACGCTGCTGCTGGTATTCCAGAAGACTTGAGAGACTGCTCTCGGTATTCGACTCGAGATACTGCATAACAGCATCTTCTGCAGAGACGGAGGGCCCAGCGGCTTCAAACGCTGCGCAGAGCTCATTCAAGAATACAATAATCATGGACGATGAGTTGGTAAGGAATTGTAAAAGCGTATCTGCCGCTCGTTTACGGCGAAGATGGGAGGAAACGGACATAATAAAACTAGTCAACGTTCCCCGACAAGAAATCGGAAACGTCGTCTCGGAAGGCAAAATCGGATCATACCAGTAGCTTTTCTCATCCTCGTAAGCTCATAATTTGAAATCGTACAAGGCACAGGGGCTTACTTCACGTAATCCCGCATTGCGGCATCTATCAGTGAGTGTATGGCGGTAGCCGTCAGGGGCCCAAGAGAAGAGATGTCAACGTCTAGAACTGACAGACCCTCGAAATTGCCCTCCTCATTAATGCTATCATCCTCATCAGGCCCAATGTGTCTGTTCTTTTCCCAGTCCAAGAGTCTGTGGACTGCATCCAACGAAAGTTGCTTCCTGTTCGGATTTCGGGTACCCGTTGAGTGGATTCCACCAGCGCCCTCCCAAGAGGCATGAAGAACGGCGCCAAATGTTGCGCCAATAAGGAGTAGTCCAAGTCTTCCCAAAACAATATAAGTGGCTCCCATTAAGCACATAAGTACAAGAAGTAGCGATTCGTTGCTGCATGTTGAAAGAAACCGCAGCGTCAGATCTATCAGTTGCTTGGGATGCACACCACCAGGTGTATCTGTTTTCAGTTGATCTTTTGTATCATGATTTGTTGCGTAGTCATTGGAGATGGGTCGTTCAGCGTATAGAGGTCGAGTAGATTCGTCGGACGAGGCATCATTCGAAGCGTCCATGGTTGTTTAAGTAGATTCCTGGCATGAGTTGCAATCAGCCCGTCCGCAATTGAGTTCCTGCGCTGAATTAACAGTGTGCGCCAGGAGAGGAAAGTGAGAGTCTTGAGCTCTGGCCATGAGGCGAAGCATGCGAGGGCGATCCCCCGGTCTTACGTAATACTCCGTGGGCGCCGCAATCGTGCTCTAGGCCCCGCCAGCTCTAGCTGTAGCTCTTCGCAGCTCCATTTTATATCACCATGATGACGGGCACCAATACCAGGATAGGTTGAAAAGTTGCAGCCATCAATGCGGACAGTCAAGATATGAAAATTACCCACTCAGAGCAACTAGAACGCCCCATTAGTCACGGTACGGTCTATATAATTTGCTGTGTGTTGAATCTATACATCGAGTTCAAGTTTCTATGTGGTTTGATCAAAATAGTATGCGAAAGGCGCATATGTATCCACTATTCACCGCGAACCTTCCTGCGAGGTATAGCAGAGGCCCAAAAAGCAAAAGATGGAAATGAATCTCCGCTATCCGAGTGAATCCGGGCATTCAAAGTACATGTGCTTCATGCCAGATGCAAAGAAGATAGCGGCGGTGCGTCAAAGTCCTGGTCCTTCAGGATTGAGGAATCTGGTTATCGTGTTCTGATATATTTGGTATGAGATCCTTGGGCCACCAATGCGGTTTCACCAGAGCTCGTGCGCTTCGAGATAGTTATGCTAGTGAAAGCAAGGGATTTGCCGACCTTATTGGCATCGCCTCTGATCTCTAGCCAGTCATCCGTAGTTGCAGAAGAGAGATAGTTGACATTGATGTTGGTGCTCACTCCCGTTGACTGCAGACCACATGAGGCTATTGCCAGACCGCCAGCCCAATCTGTGACGCAGGCAGAAAAGACTCCGTGTAAACCTCCTCTCGAATTCAGATGCTTAGGGCCAACCTTAAGCCGAGCAGAGAAGGTGCCTTCTTCTGCGTGATAGATATCCACGTCGCTCAGTAGAAAGTCATAGATAGGGCTGTTAGCTTGCATACGGTTCCAAACATTAAGAACCTGCTGCAGGGCCGAGTTCTCCTCAGTTGCTCGTGTGAGAGAGTTCTGATCCATGACTGTGACTGAGAACGAAATGAGAGCACCTTCAACGGAGAAGAGGAAAATAATAATAGTCTGTGGGTTTTTCTCGGGTCCAGCGCTTGACCTATTCCAGACGGCGGAAATTTGTCCGAGGTCGGGCCCCGAAGCCCCCGACACGGCTCGAGCTCCAAGCTTCGAGCTCTCCCCGTATTCACGTGATTGGCTTTGTATGCCAACCCCAGTGATACCTTCACTTCTTTCTCGTCAGATCCTTGTCGGCTTACATATCTACAAACACCATGGCTTTTCGCTCTAGGAAGCGCGCTTCGGAGATGGCTGACGACTTCGTCGTCGGTGACGAACATCTCACCAAGAAGTCCAAAACTAATGCAACGAAAGGTGTTGCGACAAGGAAAGAAGACATGAATGGAGACAGCTATTGGGAAATCTCAAAAATGCGCCGCGTTACTTTATCCTCATTTCGGGGTAAAATTATGGTTGGAATCAGAGAGTACTACGAGAAGGATGGAGAAGAGCTTCCGGGAAAAAAGGTATAACTTCAGCCGTCCCTATGGGGTATGAATGTACATTCTCGCTAATACTTGCACAGGGCATTTCGCTGCCAATTGATCAATTTTCCTCCCTGTTGAATCTTCTGCCTGAGATTGAGGCCGCTCTTCAAGAGAAGGGTGTATCAATCCCTCGTCCAGATTATGGTGACCAGGGTGCAAATTCCAATGGCTACAACCGGGGGGAGGATTCGACCGATGAGCTCTCAGCGGCTCAACCCTCGCGCAAAAACATCGAAGCAACAAGCGACGAGGATGAAAGCGAAGAATAGTCTTGCAAAGTACTCTCGAGGGGTATGAATAGTTCTTGCCATTGACGCAATATCTCACAACAACATGCGATCCGCGGATCATCCGTTGTTGAGGACGATGTGCCTACTGAACATCGATTCAGTAAAAAAGACATGGTTCAGATCCTGTCATTTACCATTTGCAGGTTGATCTTTGACGTTTTATTCATTGATTTTTACGGGAAGATTCAATATTATCTACTTACCTAGGACCCTGCCTAGTGTCTGCAAGTATCGTTCGTATCTAGAGCAGTGGAAGATGATTACATCGTAGGGTAGAGTGTGACTGAGAATTTTCCCGCTACCCTTGCAATGGAAACCATGTGTGCAAACTGCCGGTCGCCTAGTGGGCTCTACTCCGCAATCTAGTATTGAGTCTGTAATCTGTATAGCCTGAGTCCATAGCAACTGGAACTACCTACGTAGTAGCCGTCCCGCATTTATGGCACCTCCAATTTCCAATGCCTCTCGCCTTCGACTCCGAGCAAGATTTTGCTTTTATATAATAAATTGTAGGACGGAGTATAGAGCCGAAATCATTATGATCAAAAATTAGACCTTGACCCCACATTTCTCTTCAATTTGTAGAATTTTAGAGTGGCGGCCATAGCAGCAGCCATCGCCAGCCAGCCAGCCTCGTCAGTGCTTCTTCCTCGGATCCACCAGCACCCCTGAGCCGCCGCTACATAATAATTCCCCTCAATCAGTGTCTTCGAGCGTGGAATATCATTGACGTGGCTATCGCCATTATTATCACTTTATTCCGTTGCTCGCTATACATTTTCTTGATTCTCAACGAGCTTGTTTCATCGCGCTCTCTAGACGAACCTGTATCGCCCATCTCATGCTCCTACTCCGCTCTGCCTGCGACAAAACACCACTATACGCAAACCGGGAACGCCAGGCCCAGGCTTAGCTCTCGCCTAGCTCGAGCAAAAAGAGGTCGGAGTTGGAGGAAGTTAAGGAGCTGAGCAGACTATTCTAATATACGGACGCGCCAGACAATGCGCCGTCCTGACGACCATTTCGATCGCACCGGGCCTAACTGAGATCTGAGACTGCATATTCGACGATACCGAGCAGCCAGCGAGAGGACACTTTGATATACACATAATTGAACCAGCCAACTGCCGATTCCTCAAACTAAACCGAATGTCCAATCTCGTCAATTGTTATACTCACGAACGACAACTTTCATCGAGTACGTCTACTCCAATACCTTCAATTCGCCATTGAATGGCATGTCACCCGTTATTGGATCATGGACACATTGTCGGCTCATATTCTTACTGCTACTAGACTAATTTCGCCGGTATCGCCGCCGCCGAATGCGAATTACGAAGAGGCTATAAATCCTCCGGGCCCTCAAGCATCTTTATTTGAGCCCTATCATTCACACGTCTAGTCACCGCTGCATCCAGACCTGCAGTGTTTCTCCGCATCTTGGACCCGATCCACCGTTCCAGAATCTCAGTTGGTACACCTTGAATATACTCGCCCAAAGAAAATATCAGTGAAAATCGCCGCATGTCTGAAAGCGCCTTTGGTAACAAGTTGTGCATGCGTCCAGCTTTGAGCTGCTGAGCCTCGATATGTCCGAACCACAGATTGGAAGAATTAGCAACTCTTCCCCAAACGCTATGGATGAAAGCAATATAAGTGAGGGTCTCGGCAATTTAAACCGCTGGTCACAGTCAACAGCTTCTATCAGCCTCTCACCTAAATTTGCCAACCATCGTCGCCAGGAGAGCGCCCCTCGGTTGTTCGGTACAGACAACCATGCATCTCACAAGAGAATTCTGAGCTTAGAAACCAACTCCCAAGCTCGTATGCCTAGTCAAGTCAGTGATGATGCTGGCCATGATGACGTTCTCGTCAAACATCATGCCTCTTCCTCAACAAGTACTGCAGGTCCGCCTTCGTTACAGCCCGAGGCTTTTGAACAATCATCAGCCGATTATTCTAGGCCTCATAGCCAGAACGATAAACGGCGGCAAGGCCCTTCCCAAAAGGCGATGCTTTCTAAAGCTCTACAGAAAGCAAACACTGCCGTTTTGCTTGACAACGCAGCAAATTTTGAAGGCGCCATGGAAGCTTATAATGATGCATGTCAGCTTTTACAACTTGTAATGCTCCGGAGCAATGGTGGCGAGGAGGAAAGGGTCAAACTTCAAGAGATTGTGAGTATGGACGCATTAAGTCAATGTTCATTTAGCGCTTACCAACCCACGACAGCGCGACACCTACATGATCCGAGTAAACGAGCTACAACGCATGGATTTTTCATTCCGCAATATCGACAGCAAAGCGCTTCCTGAACGTCCGCTCAGCCAAGAATCATACGGGGAGTACATTCACTCTGGACGGGGTGATGGGTATAGCTTCTCTGCAGCAGATCCCGGAGCTATTCCGCTTGGCTCACGCGATATGGCGCCGGAGGGACTAGGATCATCAATCCAGCCACATATTCCTCCACGGCGCCAGTCGTTACTTCCTTCGGCTTTTGATGATGGTATTAACAATCCAGATTTCTCACAGACAGCAGCTCAGGGACCGCCCTTTGCACATAAACGTGAGAAATCTGGAGCGACACCGGCGTTTTTAGATGATCCTTTATCGGAAGAAGATAGCGATCCCGTCAAATCCAGGCTATCCCAGCTGTCCGTCTTAAGCGCCCAGGCCAAAGATCTGAATGAATCAACCTCATGGCTAGATACGATAGATGAGTCTGGTAGGTCTTCATCACCGTCAGCGCATTCTAAAGCGTCATCGGTGTACTTGCGCCGCAGAAGGAGCACTAGCCTCAGTCATGGTACGGAGGCTGAATTTGATGCTGCTCTTGATGCAGCCGTGGAAGCTGCCTATGATGAAGGTTTTGAGCCAGCCAGTGGGTCGGAGGTTCCAGAGAACAATGACGATATCTTTGCAAATGCCCGCCGGAATGTTGAGCTAGCAAAACAAAAAGTAAGGGAAGCTGAGCGAGAGGCTGAGGTGGCAAAGATACGAGGTAGGGAACTGCGTTCTGCTGAGGAACAGGACATACCCGAGAACGTCAATGAGCAGGATCTAGATTATCTCGATGAGGAAGCGGAAGAAGAAGAACGTTTACTAGACGAAATGACTAGAGGCTATGTCATGGATGACTTTGAGTTTGATCTCCAATCCAAGTCAGCGCTTCCTCGGCAATCTCCTTCCAGTGGGCTCTCGAGCAACATCTGGGATAACAACCCGGTACTCAATCCCATGGCGACAGGCGGGACGCTTCCACCACTCTTTGAGGACGACACTCTGCCTCCTGAACAGAGCCCAGTCCAGCAGGCGGACCCCGCATCCGAAAGACCAGCTTCCAGATCAACACCGTTGCAGGGCGTACGTGCGCGAAGAATGTCAGGTCAAAATACAGTGCAACTGAAAATTGAAACAAATACGCGCTCAAGGTCAGACTCCGGGCTGCTCAATTCGGAGCTTCTTCAGTCGGTAAACCCACAAACTGCCCGACCACTTCCCGCGGAGAAAGATGAATCCTCCAAGAGTCTCGCGTTGAAATCAAGTGAGAGCTCTGACGCCACCTCCTCTTTATCTTTTGCAGAGCACCAGACACGCCGAAATGTGTCCATTGGGTCTGTCAGCGAAGACATATCGCCAAATCTTCACCTTGCGAGAGAAATCACTGCAGTGGAAGAAGACGATGCCACCCCAACTTCCAAAATGCTTTCACCATTGCGTCCACCCATTGGTAAGGTGCCATCGGCTCCAGACAACCTTGGCAGACCGCACCCAAGTACTCTACCATTCCGGTCAAGGAACGTATCAGTGCCGAACCCCGATATATATACAGACTCCCCGGTCACACCATCAATGAACGCTTTCCCTACACTTGATCTCCAAAAGGGTATTGCAACTGCCACAATCAATGCTCTGCCTACACCGAATGCCGCTAGTTTTGGCTCAAGCGTACTGCCAAGCGACGGTCTCTACCTGTTCGACAGCTATATTCATTCACCAACCAGCCCGGGATCTCCCAATCCACTCGCTACTAACTCACCTCTTCCCTTGGAGCCGTGTCCCGAGTCTTTTCTTCTGCGCCCGTTTTGGCTCATGCGCTGCATTTACCAAACTATAGCTCACCCCCGCGGCGGGTACATATCCACAAAACTATTTATCCCTCGTGATGTCTGGCGTGTAAAGAATGTCAAAATCAAAGCTGTCGAAGAAAAAGTTTCGAACTGCGATCTACTGACTGCAGCGTTGCTCAAGCTATCCCAGGTCGATACGTACGACGCCGACGCTGTGCTGGAGGAGATGCAATCCTTTGAGAGTGTGCTTGATCAGGTACAGATGTCACTAGCCAAAAAGCTTGGTAGTGAAGTGGGCGTACAAGGAGCTATGCCACTTTTCAAGGCTGCACAGGCTTCTGAAGATAGTACCACGGTCGATACATTGCCTCCGAGGACGTCTAATGGACCGGGGAAGTCGTACCTGAGCTCATGGCGGAAGCTACGGTCAAAGAATTCTTCTGGCTTTGGTGCAGCTTCAATAGCCAACTCAAAGGAAGCAAGTAAAGACCACTTGACTATGAGCTCACTTCCGATGACTCCGATACCGAATGCCCAACATGCCGAACGAAACATAGCACAGGTGCAGTTTAATGGACCGAACGCGAACTATATGAGCGCACTAGCCCGACTCTGCGATGCTGCTCAAGTATTGGGTGCGTTCCAGCGAACAATTTTGCTGAATGGGATTACTGACAATGATCAGATCAAATTGCTCAGCAAGTCGAAGATCCGGGTTTGAAGCACTCGTCTCAGACTCTCGTCGGGTTGGAACTTAGCACCCGGCATGCTGCTGAGTTCTTCGGCTTCTATATTTGCCGATTCGCCCTCAACGACATCGGCGTAATGCTCGATAAGTTCATCAAGAGGGGGAGTGAGTGGGTTCTCATCTAGACATGAGCAACGTTGTTTTGATTTATTTGCCTCCGATACGTCATCTTATTTCCATGAGCCATAGTCTCTAGCTATACCCCCCAACCCATCATGCAGTTCTGTTTTCCACGGCGTTTCTCTCATCGTTTGTGAGGGATTATAAAACCCCACTGTGCTCCTCGATGAGCAGGGCGCTTCCCCTCAGCAACTTACATCGCCTGTATATAGGTTCCAGCATGTGCATATAGAAAGTGCATACATACGCCTCTACGGTTTGTAATCTTCTGTTTTTTTTTTTTTTTTGCCATGCTATGAGCCACGGATGTTCTTGCCGATGATTGATAGAGATAGATATATATACATATGAGAATTTAATGGGCAACCGATATTTAGGCGATAGGGTTCAATATAACCAACGAGCATGGATGACTTTGCAGGGTAACTCTAGTATCCGCATCACGATAGTGTTGTAATAGTGTACAACGGACAGGTAGACCACTGCTAGTCTATTTCTAAATTCTATGACCGTAAAGAAACAGGTCAATGGATAGCTTCGTGGAATTACTAGGTGTCCTCTAGTGAGCTGCCCCGTCCCATCATCCACGCTCCAAACTCAGCATAGTGTAACTCATCCATATCGCGTTCATTATTCTTGTCGTCCTGCGAAAGATATAAGGGCTCAGCACCGCACATGGTAGCACCTCAAGCTCTTTCAGATGAAGACACGAGAAAAATCTGACGACGCCTCTCTGCATCGCGTAGAATCTCGGCAGAAAGCCTGAGGCTCGGCGCAAGGTGCGCATATCTATCAACCTCCTCAATCACGCTGGCTATAATGCTACCGACCCGAAATCTAGAGGGAAGCAAATCCGAAAGCGCGGGTGACATGGTTGCGCCCATGATTAGGAGCGATTGGGAGACCATTGATAGCGCACCCTGCCACAGATACGGGAGGTGACCATCACGGTGGCTAGTGACGTTTTCGAGCTGGTACAGGGTAGCCTCTAGACACCGTCGGCAGGATTCCCTCACCCAGGGGTCACTGGAAGTCTGCTCGTTCTCAAATACGGCTAGGATATATGGTCGGTAGATGATTGTTCGGCAGGCAAAGTACCGCAGGCGGAGGACACTCTGGACGGGGTCTGATATGGGTGCATGGGATAACGGGAATCGGACGGGTTGCGGAAGACCCTCGTACCACTGCGATAGTTGAAAGTCTAGTTCCGAGACAATTGGTGCCAGGGAGGCAAGTGTTAGAGTGTTGTCCTTTTGGTAGACCATGTGGCTGACTCGGTTGAGGAGTCGTCGTAAAGCAATCTCGGCCAGGAAGTACCAGAGCTCGTCGCGCCCCGCGGGACAGGTGGGATTTGATATGGCCTCTACATGATCTCCATCCTGATACTCACCTTCATTTTCGTTGTCATCCTCGTCGAACCTGCCTGGAAGATCAACGAGCTCCTCAAAATGGACGATACCGGAGTGGGGTAGATCTAACTCTGCCAGCAAGTCACTCTCAAACAGGAGAGCGTTCCAGTACACCCTAACGCTGAGCTCTTTCCACTGGGCAGGAACGCGGGATGGGTCACCAAATAATAGTTGTAGCTTCATGCTAGCGTTCGAAAGCAATGTCCACGCCTCGAGCGGCCGCACTAGATAGAATAGGTACGCCGCTGCTAGGATCATACATTGCGCGGCAGTCACAGAGTTTCGCATCACGATCGAAGGCAGAAGTTTCCATGCCGCCATAAAATATGTCAAACCAGGAGGGTCCCTATCCGTGGGCATCAAAGCAATACTGTCGTATTGAGCGGCGCATCCAAGAGCCAAAACCAGAAGTACAAGGCAGCTCTCCGGACCCTCCTGGAGACCGACGGACACAGCGGCGTTGTAACATCTCGGCCATCTGTATGGGTTCACGCATGCGTACCAAACATTGACCTGCGTGAAGAAAGCTTGAATATTTGCCGGCGCATGAGATAAATCGAGCGCGCCCGCAGGAGTCACTTTGAGAGGTTCTCGGGCCATTTCAAGCTGCAAAAGCGTCTGAGGATCATATGGTCGAGCCACTAGTCTCCGAATCAAGGGCCAGTTCAAGAGATTCAACGCAGGCGTCGTGTGCACCTTGGGCATGGTTGAAATGCTGGTGGGTGGGTTCGTCCACGAGCCGAGTCCGACAATAGAGGTAGTCCTTTTGGGTAATGTCGATTGACTTGAAGACTTTGCATTCATGTCGTCGCTCCCATTGTTTGTTCCGTTACTAGTTGCCGGAGACGTTGACGAGAGCGCAAACTGCGCGTTTGGGATTGCTAAGCTGCCCTGCAATAGCCCCTCGATTCTTGCAAGCCGTTCAAGGATCAGCTTGTCTCCGGCATCTAGTTTGATGCCAGGTTCTCTGTAGACGCATTCGGCATCAAGGTCAGTGCACAGCTGACATTTAGGGCGAGCTCCATTGCATCTCGTCTTTCGAAGGCGGCATATTTGACACTATGACGCTTGTACTCGGTGGTCAATGATGTTCTGAAAGTACACAAGAGGAAGCAGCCATGAGAGGAGGAACTCACGGCAATCGTAGCGCGCCTTCGCGGATATTCTGTAGATTCAGGATTAGGGCGCTTCTTGCTGCCGGTAGACTCGTTCAGAAAAGTAACAGAGTCGGGATCGAGTATTCTATCCCCATCCCTGTCCGGAGTGATAGACATATCTCACTCAAGCAATTCCGCCTGGGCATGTTCAAGCGGAACCGATCTGGAAGACTTGGAGCACGTTCTAGGGGAGATAAGCAAGTGAGTTTCACATCTCAGTTGAGGCAGCAATTGTTCGCATCCCTAGCAATGCCGTAATGGGACTTTCAAACCCTGATGGGTTTTTATCAGAGAGCGTGGGATGTGGTCGGAGTTGAAAATTGCGGATTAGTCGTAAAAAAGGATGTCTTCCACGCCATGAAAGTGATATGGTGATCAAGTCAATGGAGCAAAGGGCGTCAATCTTCTCTAGGACAAAAAGAAGACAGAGTAGAAATTGAACAATAAGGACAAGGAGAATAGACGCTCATCGACAAGGGTATATGAAAGGTGGATATGCGAGACTCCAAAGCACTATCCATCCTATCTGCGTCTCACTCTGGGGATGGGAGAACCGTGGATAACATTCACGGCGGTTGCAGACTTGCGGTGCCTGGGCAGTGCGTGGGGCGTCATCAATCTTAGCGTGAGCCATGGCCATTATTATTACCTATATCAGATTCGGTCAGATCCTTGACCATGTGCAGGTTCGCATCTGCATGTGGGGGTTTCCATTTGTGACACGGACTATCGTCCGTGTTGGATGTCCGACGGTGCTCAAGGATTAATTTGGGGAGAAGTCATCCATTCGCTACCCTTCCCATTGTTCCATCCAATAGATGCCATTGAGATTTTTCAAAGACCACGCCGAGTTGATTCTGAATGGCCATTCCCTTTTACCCCCCAAAAGCGCGAGCAGGTACCGGAATTATAGATTGTTGGTAGATTTGTCCTTTTATGGGTGATAATAGCTTAGGCCTTCAAGTCAACATAGTTTCTGGCGCAATCCCATATCCCTTTTCACAATCACCACAATGTCTAAACCATCTAAAAAAGATTAATTTGCGAGTGGATAGAGAGTATTCAGCTAACTCACCTAGGACGATGTAGCATATTCGCCGCTGCAGGATTCGAGCTCCCATCCGGTCTGGAGCAGCGAATGAATCGCGAGCAGTCTGCACAAACTACACAGCCATCTAGTATGCCGAATTTCTTGTCAAGCCATTCTGAAAAAAGAAGCTCGACTAGTTCATCGTCGACGGCCTCATCAGTCTCTTCATAACTGGGCGGCAGGTCGGCGGTTCGGGCACATTGGAAGGCATCATCAATGTCCATAAAATCGGAAGAAAGACTCGGCCCTGTCACTTCTTGCATCGGTTCATCATCGAGGCCAGGGTCTTCGATATTACCGTATTCAGCTTTGGCTAGATACCGGATAATAGTTGCATATGCAGCTGGATCATGCCAAGAGCAGACACCACCAGGAAGACCGAGACTTTTCCAGGCTTCGGCGTCGTTGCGGTAGCGATCGAGCTCATAAAAGTCCGCAAGAATAGTGAGAAAGTAAGGGCCGATCAGGCCGAGAGCCAGCTTGTCGGGTCGGTCAAGTTCTTTGATGATGGCATAGAGGATCTCCCTTGGGAGATCCAATAACGACAGTGATGCTGCCATTGTCGAGCTGCACGAGTTGCGCAGTGCGGTAGTATTATGGCGAAATTGTTGCGATGAAACTTTTTTCGGTTATCAGAAGACCTCCCTCTTCACGTTCGCTGCTCTTATCATCCAGATGTTTCTCTGTGATGTGATGACCGAGTAGTTCTATTTAGACATTCATCGGGGCTTGACTAGCATTCTGTACCCAATGTCTTTTCAATTCCAGCTCTTACCAGCAAACAGTATCTATCATTCGGCATTGGCTTTGATATAGAGATTCTCGTGGGGTCGGAGGAACTAGTCCTAATGCGGAACAGTACCGCGGCGCGTTGATCAAAACAAAGTGACGCGCGATCGACCATAGACTCAACAACCTACGGAGTACTGGACTACTATTTCGCATACCCGTCTAGTACGCCAGAATCTTGCGACACCCGAATCCAAACACAAAAACGTTTCCGCACTCATAATATCGACTTGACAACATGCCGAGACCTGCAGCAAAGCGCAACCGTTTGACCACCAGGACCCTGGGAACATCGAAACAGCCTCAGAGCCATGAAACAACACAGGATAATACCGGATCTCGAGACATCTCCCGATCACCGGGGAGCGAAGCAATGGGCAGTTCGCGACTGACTGCCAGGGCTGACCCCTCTGAAGTTATACGGCAGCTCAGGAACCAGACTCCCCTGAGTAAATCACACGAACTCGCGATCGGCTCATCGCCAGGAACAGAACAGGGCGCTACAGGCAGCAGACCACCTACCAGGGCTCGGGGATACTCCTCGACCCTCTCCTTCGCTGGGCGCAAAGGTGATACCAGCTCGAGAATCCCGGGGACTCCTGCCTTCGAGAGCTCGATATTGAGCAATTTCAGACGACGACCTCGACAAGCAAGTATTCTACACATGATGCAGGATGACGAAGGATCATCAGAATTAGATGATGATGACTTTCTCGGCGGCTTGAGTCCGGAGGATGAATCGACCCCGTTGAATATCTCGAGGGGAAAGTCACTTGTGCTCAGACCCGCCGCATCTTCTCCAGACAGATCTCCGTCATTGCCCTCAACCGGCAAATCATCGAAGCGCAAACGGTTGGCCGAGGCGCCTATTGAGCCCAACTCGCCTATGGATGCCGCGAGCAGCACACCCGCATCACCCACACCAGAGCTAGACATCCGACAAAGGAGGAGCACGGCTAATTTGCAGCGCTCAGTGCTTTCTCCGGCGGCACTGAGTGAAACTATGGTGCCTCCTATGAGCAGCCCCGTTCCAGATCTTACCCATGAAATGTCTACCCCGGATACAGATCGGCAGTCGTCTCGCACAAAGAAGCCGCGCAGCCAGAAGACTGCACGGCCAGACGGCAGCAAGAACCTGGTCTCAACAGCAGCTCTCCAGGACAGGTTATTGCCCCGACGACGCCACAGGAAGTTAGCCCGCCAGGGTGCTTCCACATTCGAAGTGCTTAGTGAATCGGATGAAGAAGATGTATCTCCGGCTGCAGCAGACGATGACGAACTGAGTTATTTGCCTGTGCGAAAGCCCTCTCGAACTCGACGACAACCGGTAAACAAGGCAAGGCCAGTGTCTAGGAAAAATAAACCCAGTGTTATCAAACAATACGGGACCGGTTCACGCAAAGAAGCCAGCGGAAGCAACGAAAACGAACCAGCAGATATGTCCTCGCCTTTATCATCTGCTCTCGATACCGACGAGCTTGATTCTGAACTCGAACTTGATTCAGAAGCGCCGGTCAAGTCTTATTTGAGTGAAGAGTTACGGTTACAGGCGCTGAAATTTGCTGAAGTGGATCAATGGCAGATGGAATTTGAAGATGTTATCAATACCAATGCTGAAGAGACTGGCGCGTTTAGGTGAAGCTTGCCTGTCATTCCGAGGTAGCCTGTTTTGTTCTGTAACTAGCGAATCAATGATATCCCGAGTAATGAGGAGTGAATAGTATTTCGAAGAAGTTCAGATTCAGATCGCGATAGATGAATGGAGCTCCAATTGTAAGCCCCGCAGCTGTCCATGAAACCCCGCCAATCTATGTAAGCTGCCGACCAGGGCCGATGTAAGCCGCCGTAGCATTGGACAGGCATAAAAGCTCCATTGCCCACATCGCGTGCCTTTCACTGTTCTGCTACGCGAATCTGACTAGCCATGACTTCCCTCGCCGCCATTCTTGCAACAAAATATCCGGCCAAGGCTCATGCTCGCCGGGTAGCTGAGGGTCTCAAAGCCCTCGGCCACAGTGGGGGTGCTATATATTTGGAAGCGCAGAAAACTCGCTTGATTGAGGATAACGATGAGCCAGTGCCCTTTAGGTATATTCTCTGCACGATGCGCTTGAATCTCGTCCAAATCACCAACTGACCATCGCAGGCAGCGCCGCCCTTTCTTCTATCTTTCAGGATGTCTGCTTCCAGACTCATCTCTGGTCTACAATATCAACTCTGATCAATTGACCCTCTTTATTCCTCCAATCAGCCCGGATGATGTGATTTGGTCCGGCCTGCCGCTGTCTCATACCGAAGCTCTGAATCGATATGACGTCGATAATGTTCTCGAGACCACCGAAGTCAATGCCACGCTGGCGGCCATTGCCGCGTCGCATGGCAACAAGACTGCCGCCTTTGCTATCGCGGAACAAGTGTCCGAAGGGACAAAGTTCCAGGGCTTCTCAAACATCTATTTGGATATCTTAAAGGGCGTCATTGAGAAGACGCGCGTCATCAAAGATTCCTATGAGGTTGCACTTCTCAGAAAGGCGAATGACATTTCTGCAAAGGGCCATATTGCAGCGGTCAAAGCCTCAAAGACTGCAACCAACGAGCGCGAAATCGAGGCAGCATTCATTGCGACCTGCATCGCGAATGGGTCTCGCGAACAATCATATCACCCGATTGTTGCCTGCGGCGAAAACGGAGCAACCCTGCATTATGGGAAGAACGACGATGATCTAGTCGACCCAACGACTCAGCGACGAAAAGACAACGTTCTGATCGATGCCGGCGGGGAATACCAGACTTACTGCGCAGATATCACTCGCGCGTTCCCTCTGAATGGCAAGTTCCTGCCAGAAACCCGCCAGATCTACGAGATTGTTCTGCAAATGCAACTGGAGTGCATTGACATGCTGAAGGAAGGCGTTCAGTGGGAGGACGTACATGCGTACGCCCACCGCGTCGCGATCAAAGGCTTGCTCAAGCTGGGCATTTTGCGCGGCTCAGAGGACGAGCTATTCGACAAGCGCGTCAGCGTTGCTTTCTTCCCGCACGGCTTGGGCCACTATCTTGGAATGGATACACATGACACGGGCGGTAATCCAAACTACGAGGATACCGATTCAATGTTCAGATACCTCCGTGTTCGAGGCAAATTGCCGGCTGGGTCTGTTATCACAGTGGAACCAGGTGTAAGACTCCCTTCCCACGCATAGTTTAGCCTTGATTTCTGACCGTGTTCATGTAGATTTACTTTTGCCGATTCATCATCGAGCCGTTCCTCAAGAATCCTGATCTGCAGAAGTACATTGATGTGGATACTTTAAACCGATACTGGGTCGTTGGTGGAGTTCGTATTGAAGATAACATCCATATCACCAAGAATGGCCACGACAACTTGACGACCGCACCTAAGGCTATTGAGGAGATTGAGAGCCTGGCTGCTTAGCTTAGTAATTCTTGATATAGCCTCTTGTTCAAATGCGATGCTGCAAGGTATATAGGGATTCTTCTTGCCTCGGCAACCCGTCGTTTCTGTTTTGATAATGGGTATAAGAATCTAAGAAGTACAGTGTGGGTGAGTGATATAGCAAGTCATAATGAAGCGATGGCCTCGGGTACATGCCAGAGAGCAACAGGCCACGAAAAGGGTGCACAAGATGCTAGAAAGGCGCTCAGGATAGAAATTTGAAAAGGCCCATCGGCAGGAAAAAAGGTGTTCTGCAAGCCAATGAAACCCGCATTGTCCCATAAAATCCGTGATTTCTTCCAGCGTCCAAAGTTTACAGACCGCTGCGAAGGCGCTTCCTTCCGCTACCCTTGACACCAGATTCAGCCTCTGCTCGGTCCTGTGCACGCTTCTCTCTCTGATCAAGGACAACACTCAGAACGTCCAAACAAAACTGCGGAACGTCCAAACACAGCTGCTTGAAGTCGTCTTCGGCCTCGTGGCGCAATAAATGACTCCGCATACCCCAGAAGTTTGATACCGGCTTGCGGATCGTGGTATCGTCTGGTTCTGTGTTGGCATAAACATAGCGAGCGTAGGCCAGCTCGCCGCGGGACGTACTATTGATGCGGTGAATCTTGGAGTGTGCAAGCGACTTTAGCGCAGGAATGCCGAGCTTTCCTGCAAGCGTGTATACACGGGCGTGCTTGAGCAGCTGCTCACCGGTATCGTCGGCTCCCTCAACTGTTCCTGTTTGTGATGTGGCGTAGTCGCGCGTGTACTGATACTGAAGGAAGTATCCAAAGGCTTCAACATCGTCGTCAGGAAGCTCAATTCGGCGCTATAGAGGTCAGCAAACGAACATTTCATAGCGCGAATATGGTCTGGCCCACCGGACCGTCACCGAAAGCTTTGACATGCTCAGATAATACGGGCGACTCCAAGAGTAGGGTCTGATGAGCCGTCATAGCAGTCCTTTGATCGCCACTTCCAACGATAAGCTCCACAATTGGCGATGTCAGAAATCTGGTGAGTGAAGCTGTCAGAGTGTCGTTCATGGCTATTTGAATTGAATCCAGGGGAAACGGAGTAGGAAGAGGTAGTCAAGCAAGTCTTCTGCTGTGTTGTAAACTCACTCAAGAAAGTGCAGAAGTTTCGGGGCCTGCGGCTCCTGCGCTGGCGGCAATTCGGGTTCAGCTGGTTGCGCATCAGTCACATTTGTGTCTTGTGTTTGTTCGGCTTGAGTTTCATGTCCTGCGCTTGGAGCCGGAGTCATCTCGGTATCAACGGGAGCTTGTGTGCTAGCTGGCGGATCATCCATTCCAGAGACCTCAATTCGGGATTTCGAGTCCATCTCCCAGGCTCGTGTGTAGCCTACGCAGCTCGCTTGAACAGAGCGCTATGGCGTTTACTGGCGCAAATTTACAGAAGCTGTAGTAAGGTCAGTAAAGGTGATCCGGACAGGAGTTACGACATCCAAGCCCTAGCAGAGCCATTGAGGGGTTTACTACTTGCACGGGTAGCTAGGAAGTTCAGCCGAGGTAGATTCAGCAACAATGCTTGAACTGGATGATGGGTAACAACTAAAAGTACATCAGACTGTGGATATTCGCGCAGGCATCTTCTTGGCTGTTGAGAGCAAAAGAAAGCTCCGTTGCTGGAGCAGTAGTGCACGTGACTTGGCATGTGCCCCGAGCTAAGGGATAAAGTATACGGAGTAGACAGATGCAAGTATATTAATCTAGAGCTAGCTACCTCTGTCTTTGGTTATTACATGCCTGTGTATGAATGCTGTCTTCTGGCAGCATCAGACTACAGTCCTGCATTGGCGTATAACAGTTCCCAGAAACAACTGGATCAAGGCGATTTTTGCTTGAGTTTCTTTGTGCTGACATCAAGGAATATATATCTGAAAGGGCCGAAGAGAAGGTACCACGCCATACCAACATAAACACCGAGGCCTACCAATTGGGTTTATATGTAGTAGTCCGCTGAAGCATTAATTCATTATCGTCTCACAACGAACATTTGGTAACTATTTGATGGATGATTGATTGTCCTGATAGAAGATGGCGGCTAGAGGCGGAGGCAGCCGAGTCGGATCCACCCGCCAGCGACGTAACATTTTCCTTGACAAAGGACAAACTCCTCACTCCAATCCTGCCTTATGATCCGGTCATCGACGCTGTTTCGATCCTGCAGACTAGATTTCATTCGAAGCTCTGCCCGCAGCAGCCTGTCCAGATTCAATCTCCAGGGGCGTAACATGGCAACCCTCATCAACCCTCCGCGGGACCCCAACACCCTGTCTAACTATAACAACTGGCTCTGTACCCATAGCACCGCCAACTTTGAGATCCTGTTTGAGCAGAAGAAACTCGTTGGAAATGTCATTCACAAGCTCAAATCCGTCACCAATGCTGAGACGGCGGAGATCATTCTTGATTCTCACCACGTGAAGATTGACCGTGTCCAGGTCGCAGGGTCGTCTGTCAAGTGGGAGCTTCTCCCTCCACTGGGGCCCTATGGCACGGCCTTGAAGATCAAGCTGGACAAGCCTGTGGAGCTAGACGAAGTAATTGATGTTGACGTATGTCGCCTACAATCGCGTCTTGGGGACTGCCCGCTGACTAGAACTAGATCTCTGTCGAGACTACAGAGAAATGCACTGCTCTCCAATGGTTGACACCGGCCCAGACTTCAACCAAGAAGCACCCTTATCTGTGTGAGTAAACAGTAGATGGTTGTAGTCTGAGGCTGACGTCTATTGATTTGCAGTCTCTCAGTGCCAGGCTATCCATGCGCGGTCGATCTTCCCTTGCCAGGATACGCCAGATGTCAAATGCACCTTTGATTTCAACATCACTTCCCCTCTGCCTGTGATTGCCAGTGGACTGCCTGTTCGGAGCTCGACTGCCCCGCAGACTGGCGTCAAGAGCCTTTACCGGTTCCACCAAAAGGTGCCAATTCCAAGCTACCTGTTTGCTTTGGCGAGCGGGTAAGTGCAAACATTATATGATGCTCTCCACTGGCCGACAACTTTGCTAATTCGGACAGCGACATCGCGGAAGCTGCTGTTGGCCCGCGAAGTGTTGTGGCAACTAGCCCTGACAAGCTCCAGGAATGCAAGTGGGAGCTCGAGGCTGACACGGAGAGATTTATTGATACCATCGAGGTTCGTATATATCATGGGCATAATGAGCTCTGTTAATGGTCCATGGTTAGAAAATCATCTACCCTTACGCATGGGGTGAGTACAATGTCTTGATTCTTCCGCCTAGCTTCCCGTACGGAGGCATGGAGAATCCGGTATTCACCTTCGCAACACCTAGCATCATCTCAAAGGTAAGCCTTGCGAGGGTTTCAGGCCAAAAATACCTAATAATTTATAGGACCGTGAAAATATAGATGTCATTGCGCACGAACTCGCGCACAGTTGGAGCGGTAACCTGGTAACCAGTGCCTCATGGGAGCATTTCTGGCTCAATGAAGGCTGGACAGTCTACCTCGAGCGAAGGGTGAGTTCTTCAAGTCATGATAATGCCTCTTCCGATAGAACTAACTATTAAATAGATCCTAGCCGCCATGTGAGTGATGATCTGCTGCTTGAATTTAGAACTCTTATTGATAACCCTGTGCAGACATGGCGAGAAATACCGTCACTTCTCAGCCATAATTGGCTGGAAAGCTCTTAGAGATGCCGTGGACCATTTTGGCCATGACCATGAGTTTACGAAGTTAATCCCGACTCTCAAGGGCGAGGACCCGGACGATGCGTTTTCAACCGTGCCCTACGAGAAGGGATTCAACTTCCTCTTCTACCTGGAAAATCTTGTCGGTAAGGAGAAGTTTGACCAGTTCATTCCTCATGTAAGCTCTTCGAACACCGTCACTTTGAAGTGTGATGCTGATATTCGATAGTATTTCACCACCTTCAAAGGAAAGTCGCTCGACTCGTACGAATTCAAGTCCACGCTTTTGGACTTCTTCCACCCCGATGCTGAAGCTTCTAAATTGTTGCAGAATCTGGACTGGGACGCTTGGTTCTATAAACCTGGCCTACCACCTAAGCCGGATTTTGATACCTCTTTGGCGGACGTTGTATATGAACTGGCGAACAAGTGGAAGTCCCTGCCTAACTCATTGTTCCAGCCGCAGCCGAGTGATATCCAGGGCTTGACAGCAAATCAGGTTTTGGTTTTCCTAGAGCAAATACTTCTCTTTGAGAAGCCTTTGACCGCGGATTTATCAAAGCGCATGGGTGAGGTCTACGGATTGGCAAAGAGTGAGAATATTGAGGTTGCCAACCTCTACCTCCAGGTTGGCCTCAAGGCTGGCGACAAGAGTGTGATCGAGCCTACCACAGAACTACTGGGAAGAATCGGACGGATGAAATTCGTGCGACCCTTGTAAGACCCGAGTGCAACGCAGAGTCATTTCTGAATGCTAACATGATGCGCAGGTACCGAACGCTGCAGAAGGTCGACCGGCAGGTGGCCATTGACACGTTTGAGAGATATAAGGAGTTCTATCACCCGATTTGCCGGGGTATGGTCGAGAAAGACCTTTTCGGGAAGAAATAAGAAGACGCATAGAGCGCACATCTCATGGCATCTATGACATAGTATACAATCGATAGCTTTTCCGTAGTAGTTCAACTGTATCGTACAAACATCAACCATAGACAAGCCGCCTGATCTTCGAGTACCACAATCACGTTTGCTTCTCAACCAAAGCAAGGTCTGCATCGGAAGGTGAAAATAACGAGGGTTTGGACCCTTTCGACGCCGATAGATTGAAAATCAGATCCGTTTCACTCAGCTGAGAGAGCTCCGAGATGACCCGCCGCATGTAAGCAACGACACGAGCAACCTTCTCCCACTCAATCTCCTTACCATCAGGACCGTTGTAGCTGGCCTTCCACAGATTCCTCCACACCGCCGCACCCAAAACAGCATCACCCTTAATAAGACCCTCGTCATACGCAGCAAGAACACCGCGCCACTGAATGAAGAGATCCTTCAGGAACTTATTCCTGATACTTCGACTCGTCAAGCCATGCAAATCATCCATGCGGTTCTCGGCATCATGCGAGAAGTGATCAATCAAATGGCGCGAGTACGTTTGGAAACTCTCTCTCGAGGGCAGGGCCCGCAACCGAACCGTTAGAAGATACATATGCAGGAACGTAATCTGCGACCATGTTGAAAATGTCGGGACAAGACCCAATTCTGTTCAGAGGAAGAGAATCCCAATCAGCCATCACACACCTTCGTCCACCCACAGCGAGAAAAAAAGAAAAAAGAAAGAAAGGCATAAACAAACCTTCATACCACCACCCCTCCCCTACCCCAAGATCCTCCCCGGCTTCAGTCTTGGGTACTTGCGCGCCCTTCTCCTTTAGCTGAGGTATCGTGTAGTCTCCCTCTCTGGAACAAGCCTGGAACAGCTGTTGTGTCATGCCGTAGGCCACGTAGGTTTCACCCGCTTGGCCAGGGCCGGGCCCCATCATCCGCGCAAGGCGAGAGACTGACCTGCTGTTCTGTGCATTGATATGCGGGAATGATGTAGCGGGCCGGCGCCGGAGAGGACTGCTCTGGAGCTCTGAGGAGCGGAGTCGAGAATTAGGGATGGGATCGAGCGGATTCGCCGGTAATGTGCATAGAGAGCGCTGGGAGAAGTCCAGAGAGGCTAGGGGACGGTTGAGAGTCTGCGCCTATACTGCCAGTTAATTTTGGCTGCAAACGAGTGGTGGCTGTCGCCCATTTTGTAGCGTGGTTGATGGGCAGGCAAGTCGCGAACTGCGCGGAGAAGGAAAAAGAGGTCAAGCGTACCTGGAGCCTGGCGCATTGGTAGCTAAGCTCCCGTGGCCAGAAGCTGCGCATTTTTCTTGAAGGCATTATGGAAATTTATTTCTTTGTTTGACGTGGATAGGTTGATCTCGAGGACAGGCTTAACTTCAGCTAGCTGATACAAAAAATGGATGATGTGGATGTTTGCACTGTTTGTTGAAAATATACTGTATAGCTTTATGCGCGTTTTGACTGGCCAGTGCAAGTCTAGTAGATCAGAATGAGCCCGTTGCTCCATTATCGAGCACAAGCCGTCGGTAGGGATAATTGCTAGATGGCACTTTATTATTATTATTATCTTGTCAATTAGAGGAGCCTCATGTCTGAGTTTGTGCTTGAAGCAATGTTGCTAAGGCGGATGAACGCGCCGTGCTGCACGGTCGAAACAATGGCTGAGCGTCGGACGCCGTGTTGGATGACGCACCTTGTAGGCTAGATAAGTGGCATCCATTACAAAATAAGCCTGGATGCTGGGGTTTAGTGAGAGTAGACGCCTGGGTGAGTACCTTCTTTTTTTTTTTCTAACTCGTCAAAATCCAATCTCGTCTATGCTAAGGAAGCATTCTCAGGGAAGATCTCGAGTACTGGTATTCGATTATTCCGCGAGAGATACCCGCTCTACGGCTTTGTCGACGAGGGGAAGAAGCTCGGAGAGCCTATTGGGGTCTCTCATGATTGCAGGTATGTCATCCCGTGAACTTGCTAAGTTCTATTACCGATAGGTTAGCTATGGCTTGATGTTTCTTTTTTGATGTATCACTAACCTGTCGTACTGTTTCGTATTCGCATTCTTTGGCTTGATATTCTCGTATAACCTCGGACTTTTCGAAATCCACATATACCCTCGTATCTCGAAGCCGAATGAGAACATTGTCTAGTCTCATGAAGAATCTGGAGAGCAGAAGAAGTCGGCCTGGCATAACACGAATCTTACATGATAGCATAGTTATCCCATTGTCGGCAAGCTCGTCCTCGTATAGTATCACTTCGTCGAAAAATAATATCGGGTCCGGGCGTTTGAGCAATTCGATTGGTATAGGGGTTGAGGTTTCTTGAAAGTTACGGTTTTCTGTAGACAGGACGGTTCCTTTGTAGTCTGTACTGTATGACCAGTCAAACGGCTTGACGACGTCTTTTATACCCTCATGAGTTGTTTCTCTGTTGGTTCATTAGCTATCGGCACCGATCTTGACTAGCGAGGGGAACGCACCTGCTTTTTTGCCATTCCTTTGAATATGCTACCTTTAGCATCGACTCTCCTGTCTTGTCGACTCGGTCCAATGCGTCAAATGCATTGAAATTTATGCTCCATCCACTCTTTTCATGTTCGATTGAAACGTAGTTGTCGCCGAATATCATTTCTGGAACAGCGATGCCGAGCTTTTTTGTCATCGCCTCAATGGGGTCCGCCTTGAGTATTGGAAGTTTTTGAGTTGAAATTTTGAAATCTTTGACTGTAATTGCATCGGGTCTTTGCGCGGTTGGCGATATCGCGGCCGTGTCCCCCGCGATGGGCACAGGAGCCGTGCGGCTGTTGGCGGTCATGTTCCAAGTTGTGGTGAGAATCGTCAACAGCTTAAAGCTCCGCTATAGGATTGTATAAGCTCCCTTTTCAGTTGCTTCGCAGGAGAGTGTAGCGATAACTTGTAGAGGCGTCGCGACCTTGATCCTGCGGAGAAGGCATCCTATACCCCGCGGTGCTCGGAGAAAGGTGCGGTCCGATGAGTTGCCGTGGTGACGGGTCTAGTCCCATCCTCCATAAACAGCCCTTCAATCCTCTTGAACGCTCGATCTTCTTTACCATCGACAACCGTGCTCGCAACCTTAACTTCAATTATACCTCTATCTGAGCCTCCGATAATGTTTGCTTAAGATATACTCTCTCATAATCTTCCCTGCCTCATTTGCTTCCCTTCTCCCCCAGCTCACCGATACATAAACCACAACTATGGCGACCAAGGCTTTGGAAGCTCGCTTCGAGCACCTCTCCGTTCAAGATGACGCTGGGAGCGGAAACAAGGGCACTGGCTACCCTAAGCATAAGGTACAGCGGCTACATCTCGTTGGGCTAAGACTTCTTGCTAATGCTGCTCGTTTAGAGCTCCCTGTCAACTGCCGTTTCCCTCTCCGGGCTTGGTGTCTCTGGGCAGCTAACAAGCGGTGCCAACCGGTCTAATCTGCTTAAGCTGGCCTTGCAGAATACCAACGATAATAAAGTCAATGCCATGAATGTGCCCCCGTCGCCGGGAAAAGGAACCCAGAACCCAGCATCGCTACGCAACTTGGACGAGAATGGAGATTACGAGCAACCGGCACCCAGGAAGCTCCACCTGGGGATGTTTGAAATTGGAAAACCCCTGGGAAAGGGCAAGTTCGGTCGGGTGTATCTCGCCAAAGAACGTTCATCTGGTTTTGTATGTGCGCTTAAGGTTTTGCATAAGTCCGAACTGCAGCAAGGTGGAGTACAGAAGCAGGTCAGACGAGAGATCGAAATCCAAAGCAACCTGCGCCACCCGAATGTCCTTCGTCTATACGGCCACTTCCAGGACAGCAAGCGAATCTTTCTCATTCTTGAATTCGCTGGTCGAGGAGAGCTGTATAAGCATCTGCGAAAAGAGCACCGATTCCCTGAATGGAAGGCCGCCCATTACATTGCCCAAATGGCATCCGCTCTGAAGTATCTGCACAAGAAGCATGTCATGCACCGGGATATCAAACCAGAGAACATTCTTGTCGGAATCCACGGCGAGATCAAAATCAGCGACTTTGGCTGGAGTGTACATGCACCAAACAACCGCCGGCAGACGATGTGTGGAACTCTCGACTATCTTCCTCCCGAGATGCTCACCTCAAACCCTCAAGGTAACTACTACAATGAGAAGGTGGACTTGTGGAGCTTGGGTGTCTTGACCTACGAATTCCTTGTTGGAGAAGCGCCCTTCGAGGATACTCCTGTCATGACACAAAAGAGGATTCAACGTGGAGATATGCAAGTACCTTCATTCGTGAGCCCCGAGGCTAGGGATTTAATTAAAAGAGTACGTCTTCACGCCTATGATAGCATTTCTCGCGGTACTAACCTTTGCTAGCTGCTTGTTCTTGACCCCGAGAAGCGAATCACTCTTGACGAGATCCAGAAGCACCCCTGGATTCTGCGACACTGCGCCAAAGATGACCGTGGAGGTATTAAACGCAGCTCCGGTTCATCCAAAGATGGCAAGGCATGACGTGCATAAGCATAGCAAGGGGTTTTGGTGTTCGGTTTTTGTTTCATTTTGGTTTGCTTGCATGGAGTTCTGGAGTCTAGCGCATGGTGTTATATATGGTCTGCTTGATTCTCGTTCAGCTATGATACTTTTCAGCATAACATAAAGATTTCTTATTATACAGAGTCTGTCATCTTATCAGCGGTCCAGATATCATACATTATGGTACATCTAAAAGCCCCAACGCCGCACCAGAACCCCAAGAGGAGAGGAAGAGTATATTTACAACAACAATAAAGGCATCGCTATCGGTAGATCTCATCGAATGGCCGTGTGTCCCTGAAACAACTGTCCCAAACTTCGTTGACAACCTTCTCCGCATGAGCTTTGTCTTGACAGCCAGGTCGCGCCTGCACTGATAAAATAGCTCTCCGTCGGACACACTCTTGGTGTTGCTGTGTAAGCTTCCACTGACCGCGTCGGAAAAACTCTCGTGCCCATCGACATTCGCCGCTGAGAGAGCTGGCTCGTATCTATCCGGCATTAGCCCTTCGACTTCACGAAGCAAACGGTATTAATCGTTGGATTCAAGGTACCTCTGTACAAGCTGCATGCCGAAGATTGTTTGTCCAGTCAACCTTGAACCTTAGGTGGTCATATGCGTGAACCATCTCGTGAGCCATCGTATCCTCCAAATGTCCTTGATCCTTCATTTCATTCGCGCAAATGAGGATTCCATACTGAGGATCAAATCCTCCTGCTTTCCGGTTCGTACACCGACGGCAATATATGTTATGGCTGTGCAGATCGCCGCCTAGTTGTCGGATGCTGTCACTCATATGTCGGATGACGGGACCTTTTTGGATACTTCGTGTTAGCTAGACCAGGCCGCTTGGAATTGAGAGATATGCTTTGGACTGACTCCATGTCAACAACCAATCCCTTTGATCTTCACAACGCTTGCAATCTGCCGCTTCATTGCGAAGGTCTCGCGCCACACGGAATTGTTCCCTTCCTTCATCTGTCATTCTCCCCGAGAGGATGTTGAAGATGTTGCGCCAGTGAGTAAAGGTATCATCGCCGGCCTGGAAGCCGACACCGGCATTGTTTTGGGGTGTCGAGGTTTGAGGATTCGACGACTGAGGATCCGACATTTTGCTCTTGATGGTTCGAAGGGCCCAAACAGTCTCCAACAACTAACAATTGATCTTCAGGTCAAGCGCGGATTTCGGTGAGCTCTCCGCATTTTCCCTTGGCGGTGTTCCGCGGCAGAAAGAAAACACCATCACTGCATGGATGACTCAAGAACTATACTGAGCTCTTGAACAAAAGTTGTTATCTATTTGTTGATCTACTTCTTGTTATGGAATTTATTGGTTTAAATCTTGAATAAAATTGAAGCTGCAGCCATGACGGCCTCTGAGCGCCTGACCGTTGTCATCAAATTAGGTGCGGGGATCATCCTTGGATGGCAGAGCTCCGGATGCTAATGTCAACCACAGGCACAAGTTCTATCGTCGATGAGAATACTCATGAACCTATCCTATCGATTCTAACCCTAATCGTTGAAACTGCTGCCAAGCTCCACCGCGACGGCCACAATGTCGTCTTGGTCTCTTCCGGTGCTGTCGGAGTGGGATTGCGGAGAATGGACGTGAACGAGAAACCGACATATCTACCTCGGATACAGGTACACAATAAACCAATCAATGCTCTTTGTACTCTACTAAAGCAAAGTATAGGCTCTGGCAGCTGTCGGTCAGTGTCGGCTCATGAGTCTCTGGGATGGACTGTTTTCACATCTTCGTCTTCCGGTTGCCCAGATTCTGTTGACTCGAAATGATATCGCAGATGTAAGACTGTTCCTTTGGTTACACCACAGGTTCTCTAACAAATGAAGCGTACACAATATACCAATGCACAAAATACGTTTGCGCAACTATTTGACATGGGTGTGATTCCAATTGTCAATGAGAATGACACATTGGCAGTTTCAGTAAGTTATCTATGAACTGAATGCAGTCGCTATTCGCGTACTGATCAATTGAAAAGGAAATCAAATTTGGCGACAACGATACTTTGTCGGCGATCACGGCCGCTATGGTCAAAGCGGACTACCTCTTTTTAATGACTGATGTTGACTGCCTCTATACGGCAAATCCGCGGACCAACCCTGATGCGCAGCCCATTGAGGTGGTCTCAGATATCTCCGCTCTGGAAGCGGACGTTTCGTCTGCCGGTTCTGCTCTGGGGACAGGGGGTATGAGCACGAAAATCACCGCCGCAAGACTAGGAACTAGTGCTGGCGTAACAACGATCATCACGAAAAGCTCGAAACCAGGTAACATTCATGAGGTTGTAAGGTATCTCCAGGCATTGAAAAGGTCCCCATCGACCGGTGTGACCGAAGCAGAGGCGTTACTCCCACCTCTTCATACTCGGTTTCTTCCGTCCGAAACTCCGATCCAGTCTCGTTCGTTCTGGTTACTCTACGGGTTGACACCTCATGGGACTATTTACATCGACCAAGGCGCATACACTGCGCTTCGAGAGAAAGCAAGCCTTCTCCCTGCGGGAGTTGTGGATGTGGACGGCCATTTTGGGCAGCAAGAACCAGTGCGCCTAGTTGTTGTGGAGAAAATATCTCCAGAATCTCTGAATGGCGATTTCCTTCACCCTGGCCAAGAACCCCACGAGGTAGGCCGTGCTTTGGTCAATTACGGAAGTCTCGAAATAGCTCAAATCAAGGGCCATCGCAGCACACACATACAGTCATTACTGGGGTATGCGGACAGTGAGTATGTTGCTCTACGAGAGAACATTGCATTTTTGGAAAACGACGAGTCCCCATAACGAAAACTACCGCCGACAACACCATCACGCTCCATTTATGAAGACGATTGATACTACTCACACAAAAAGCGAACGATACCTACCGTTATATTTTGTTTTCGGGCTTGCATTATGTTTTATTCGTTGCGCATGCTCATATACTGTATATAAATCCAAGTTGGCCATATGGCTTGGGAAAGACCGTGCATTTCTTGTGGAATACTGACAGGGGAACCTCAAACCGCCTCCCCCCCCCCCGCCGTGGGACAAAACAGTTCGGGCACCTGGAACGCTATATTTTGACCAATCGAGGGCCGCACTGGTAACGCCTTGGATCTATTTACAGGTCTATCTCGAGTCTCGGAAACCTAAGGGTGCGCCGCTGGAGCAGCCTGGAGCTTCCAGTCAGCATTAATCAAGGGCAAAAATCTCAAATGGAACTTACCGTATTCTCAATCATAGCAACAGGCCATGTTTCAGGAGCCGTAAGCGTTGTCTCCACGGTTCCCGGCTTCAAATACTCCGTGGCAACCTTGTAAGGGCTAGCAGGAAACTGAGGTGTCGGTGCAGTTGTTGCAATTGTAGACCCAGGCTTCTTCGCCGCAGGAGCATATCGTGTTGCGCCAACCGTCTGCGAAGGATATGGAACTGTGTATGGATCTGTGGCAACTACTCGTTTCTGGGCGATGGGGTGGCTGTCTTCATTGTCGTTCATCTTAGGGTTCGGACTGGACTCCTTCAGAGTTGCCGTTGCTGTTGCTGTTGCTGTCGCGACATCGCGGACTCCAAGGATAGAGTCTCCGCCCAATATTGGACCGTGGACGCTTGCTAGGGCAACAGATGTCAAAGTGAGAATGAGGACCGTAAATGCGGTCTTCGGATGCATGTTGATTTTCTGTATAGTTCGGATAGCCGAGAGCGACGATGCAGGTGATGGTGATGAAAACAAACGGACAGAGTCAGAATTATGTGCTAGGGGCGGCGTAAGAAGCGAGACTGGGAATTAAAGCTTCATAATCTCATTTTTCTGCAGCCCTTTTCGCCCTGCCATCCCTTCTTCGAACTTGAGGTATGCAAGTAGACAACATTGAGGCATTAAGGCATGAACTATTTATGCCTCATAAACTAGGCACATAATACGGAGTATAGCTCTGGTCTCCGGCCGCTCAGGTGGCGTGATCACTACTGATCAACAGCCTTCGTTGAGAATAAGCTCCACCACAAGGAGTAGGGCTCCGGGATTTGAACGGTGAAGAGTTCCTCAACAATAGTGCCAGGTTGGTTTTCGGAGTATAAATTTTCTCAACTCCTCTCACATACGCATACGTTGATCTCCTATACCAATATCTACCGCGATCCGCGGTGCATCACCCAGAATGAGCGCATACGAGTTCTTCGAAACAGTAGCTACGAAGCTGCTAGAAGGCAGTCCCCTCGGAATTGCCATTGCACTGCTCATCACATTCGGTGTCCCTATCCTACTACATCTTATCTTTTTCCGAGCAGTGGCTTCTCCGCCATCCAGCAACTTCCTACTCCTTGGACCCAGCGGGGCAGGTAAGACTGCTCTATTGACTCTGGTATGTCCCCCTCTCCAGCATTCTGGGACCCTGGTTGGTTCAACTAGCTAATCGCGCACTGAACAGCTCGAATCAAAGTCATCGTTTGCCCCGAAACCTAAATCCCAGACCACACACACTTCCCAGACCTCTACGCTCGCTACGATCCGGCTCCCCGTCTCCGTACCGATCGCATCAAACAAATACCGCTCAGTCAATGATCCTTCGCTCAGTGAGGCTCAACGCAACCCAATTCGGTATCGCGTGAGGGACACCCCCGGCCATGGAAAGCTACGGAGCTCCCAGGGCCTTTCCGAGCTCCAATCAATGTCCACATCTAAGGACACGAAATCGAAACTCCGCGGCATTCTCTATATGGTCGACACCGCGGCTATTACCGACTCGGAGGCCCTGAGAGACGCCGCTACATATCTATACGAAGCGCTGTTGATCCTTCAAAAACGCGCCCTTCAGCGGGGCAAGTCTTCTGCCAAAGCTGCGGCAGAGATTCCCGTCCTCATCGCGGCTAACAAGCAAGATCTGTTTACGGCTCTGCCTGCGGGATCTGTGCGCGAGAAGCTAGAAGCGGAGATTGAGAAAATCCGTCAGTCTAAGAGTAAAGGACTCATGAATGCAAGTGCCGATGCTCAAGAGAACGAAGGAGAGGATGATATTCTGGGGAGCTATGACCTGAAGGTTAAATTCAACTTCAAGGACTTTGAGGATGAAATCGGGGTGAACGTCGAAGTTTTGGGTGGAGCCGTCAAGGGCGACGAGGGCGACGAGCCCGGAGCTGGCGTACGTCGATGGGAGGAGTGGGTTGGACAATGTCTGTAGAACCTGTCAGACCTCTGAAATTCGAATCTTCAAATACCAGATTGATAGGTATATCATCTAGATCTCATTTACGAGAAGAAAAAGCTTCTGGATTTGATATTTGCAACAAAATATTTATCCCATATACTCTATAAACTCTAAACCTATGTTGAACCATTGCCCAGGTAACTCCTTGGTAGTGTTGAACCCAACGCATCTCCGACACCTCTATCCTATATCCTCGAGGGTCCAAATCATAAGACGATAATAGTTGATGGAGTTGATAATCATCAGAGACACTGTGTGGTCATGTTCTATGGCGATGCCTTCTTTTGACGGTGGAGCATCCAAGTAAGAAGATCAACTTTCGTAACAACAGCCACGGGCCTGAGGGTTCCGGTTTGATCCTTCTCAGTGACAATAGCAGCACTATTCCACTCAAAGAACCGATTGAGTACACTCAATGGCGTGTCCATTGTGATTTCAACGAACTTTCGGTTCCTGATCTGTGGCTTGGGTACGTCTCTACCGTTCTGATCAGCTTTGAAGCTGGCGAGGCCCATATCGCGAGGATCAGTCACGACTTCGGAGATGGTGCGGAAGTCGAACATGACGTCTGCAACAGGGCTCTTGCCGGACGCCCGGTTGTGGGTTAGTCGACTCAGGACGTTTCCAAGTGTGACTAGGCCGACCAGCTTCTTGCCTGATGGAGCGAGAACGGGAAGTTGGTCGAAGCCTCTGTCGCGCATGACTTCGATGGCGGTTTCGCAGGGGATGTTGGAATGCACTGTTGTTACTGGTTTCAAGCGCAGTGAGCTGACCTTTGTGTCGGCAAATGTGTCATCTTGTCCCTGAACTTGTTTTTCAGACGGCTCAAGGGATACTTCGGAAGGCATCGATGAAAGAAGGTCGTTTGCGGCAAGCCAGTCGTCATCGGCAAACTGTATAAGCTGTCAGCATCTGGAATGTTGTACTGGAGTCTAGTAGATTACCTTTGTGAGGTAGCTTCTGATGCTATCGGGCAGTATTACGACGACGACATCGTCTTTCTTGAACTGGGCATCTTTGGCAGCCTGTACTAGGGCTGCAATTGCACTTCCACTGCTTCCACCAACGAGAAGACCTTCCTCGGCTATCAATCGACGCGCATACTTGAAGGATTCCTTGTCGTCTGTTTTATACCACTTGTTGACAGCAGTCTGATCCAGCACCTGAGGAATAAAGTCGTACCCAATGCCTTCGACTTTATAAGGCTCGTTGGCATGCTCTTCATTTAATGCAGCCGGCAGCGCCAGGATTGATCCTTGAGGGTCAGCAGCGATCACCTGAACATTGGGATTGTGCTTCTTCAATCCGCGAGACAGTCCAGTGATCGTGCCACCGGTGCCTGCACCTGCAACAATCGCCTTAATTTCGCCTTTGGTTTGAGTCCAGATTTCCTCCGCGGTGCCGTACTCGTGAGCAAGTGGATTGTTTTCGTTTCCGTACTGATCCAGGATATGGGCATTTGGTAGCTCCTTTTCGAGGCGCCTCGCGACTCCAATATGGGATTCCGGTGAATCATATGCAGCTTCGTTGGGTGTACGGATAATGGTCGCATTGAGAGCCTTGAGAACAGAGACCTTCTCGGCGGACATTTTTTCTGGAAGCGTGATTATGGTTTTATAGCCTTTGACGGCTGCGACCAGGGCGAGTCCGATACCACTAAGATAGTCAGAATGAGTAAAGAGGAACTTTGAAAAGTTATACAACGTACGTGTTACCGCTGGTGGGCTCGATTAGAGTGTCGCCTGGCTTGATACGGCCTGATCGTTCGGCCTCTTCAATCATGCGAAGAGCTATCCGGTCTTTGACACTTCCACCTGCATTGAAATATTCCAACTTTGCATAAACGGTTGCTTCTATTCCGAGGCTTTGTGGTATCTTGTTCAATCGCACCAGAGGTGTGTTGCCGATATGCTGAGTGATCGCATCCAGGGCCACCGGTGGGACGCGCGGTGTCGTTTTGGAAGACATTGTGAAATAGGGAAATGAGTATATCGGAAAGCAGAAAGAAAATACTTGAGAGTGTAGAATTTGAGATGAAAAGTTGAAGCACGATGCAAACAGAGCAGTCCCCGCGCGCCGAGAATAACCGCTTTTAGTCTCGCCATTCTGCCGTAATCTGATGTCGTCCTGACTAGTCCTGTTCCGTCAGCTCAACTTTAGACGTATGACAACAATTATCCAGTTTATTGAATCTTGGAACGTGCCATTTTCACTATGGAGAACCATTGTCGACATTGAGTATTGCCGATCGCCAGTACAATTGCTGATCCTCCACATCAAATCGAGATCCGCAGACTTGACCCTACTCCGTACGAATGCCACATAACACCACCTTCTTGTCTTTCTTATGCACGCTGATATCATCCTCGAGCAGCACGAGGGGCATGCGTTATGCATTTCGGTGGCTAGATTCGACGGAATGATATCAGCGAGCAGTCTTCTCATATTAGCCTGGCCATACGGAGTATTAATCCCAGACTGAGATTCTCGAAAGCGTTACGACTTGACCGCGTCCATTAGAACAGCAATGCTCTTCACTTGTGGAGGCAAGGGGATGCGAATGGAGCACATTCGGCTACGGAGTACATCGCCATGAATCACTGTCTCAGCCAGATTCCGGGGCCCTTCAACAGCGTCAATCTCGTCTCAGAAGTCTGCCGTTGAGATTACGCTTCATATAATGTGGAGATATTGCTTTACACGGGTCCACTTCACCCCTTAACAGGAAAGAATACGAGCCAAGACCCTGGCCTAGAATTCTGTTGTTTACTCCGTTGTGGCTGTGCTTGGCAGATTGGTGTGTCACTGGAGTGCGTTAACTATGCAACAGAGAAGAAGAAACCAACTGCGGAAAATCGAAAGAGAGCTGGACTAAGCGTCAAACCAGTGAGAGGCTTTTGATGCCTTATTCTGCGCAATGTGCATACTGCGACATGGATCCATCATTCCTGGCTCAATATGGACGAAATTTAGCAAATAAGCCTTTAAAGAGGGATGCGAAACATGCTTCAGAAGCGCCTACTTTCAGCAACTGAACGAGGAAGATGCTTGACGTTTAGCGAGCAGGGACAAGTCGAGCCAAGTTGTTTCAAGACTCTATCGCCAAATCTGCAATCTTGAAGATCCAATTGTTTAGCCCCTAACGCTGACTGCGCTCTTGTTGTCAGCCATGGTCAATAACAAGTTTAGCTTATCGAGATTATTCCACTCGACTGTGCCACTTGTGTCCACTGCCCGCTGCCAGCTCACCAAGTCGAGACTGATCATCCTTCTTCATGCTCATTTAAGCCCTTGCGATCGTCCCTTGAGTGGCTTCAGCCCGTGTTATTATCTGAGCCACCGCGCCGTCTCACAGCTCTCAACTTTTACCACCGCGAGTCGCTCGATTCCTTCTAAAACCTTCACTTTCGCCAGGCAAAGCTCCAGCCTTTTCTTATTGTTTCTCAGATCCACCTGCGGCGACATCTTGTAATTCAAGTTTGCAAGTTCGACTCGGTCTATTCGGGTCATCATGTCTCGACGAGGGAGCCGACCCTCGTCGTTTCGAGAGGGCATCGAAAACCTGCCCATGTCCGACCTAAATCGCCCAGTCAGTTCGAGTAATGGCAATGGCACTGTGCTTCCCATGCATCAGGACGAAAAGGAACCGAAGCGTCGCCGTACCCTATTTCGAATTCATACCGCAGGACAGAGTGGACGAAGCGGAATCCATCCGCTTCTTTTCCTGCAGGTGTGCTTTAGAAGCACCTGCACGCTCTCGATGATCGTAAATATCCTGTGGCCTTTCGTTCCTGCTGCCATCGTTATGCACTTTGCTCGACCGGACCTTCACGTTTGGATATTCGCCCTCAACTACATTGCTATGGTGCCATCTGCAAATTTGCTTGGATTTGCTGGAGGTGAGCTTGCCAAGAAGCTCCCGAAGGTACTTGGTGTTCTTTTGGAGACTTTTCTCAGTTCCGTTGTCGAGATTGTGCTCTTTATGGTGTTGATACATAACGACCAAGGCGGCAATCTGATACCCGTTATTCAAGCTGCTATCCTAGGATCAATCCTGGCGAACCTGTTACTCTGCTTGGGTCTCTGCTTCTTCTTAGGAGGTCTTGGGCGTGAGGACCAAGTATTCCATGAAGCCGTCAGCGAAGTCGGCTCTGGGCTGCTGCTCGTTGCAGGCTTCGGTCTGTTGATTCCCAGCGCCTTTTACGCGACTCTTAACAGTGGCACCACCAGTGCCGTTGCTGCAGAACCGGAAGCGATATTCGCCTGGACCTTGAAAATCAGTCGGGCCACCGCTATCATCCTGCTTGTTGCATTCGCAATGTAGGTCACAATTTGAATTCTAGTGTGGTGATAGCATTCTGATCATTTATAGGTACCTGTTCTACAACCTGCACAGTCACCACACCATATTCGACGAAATTCTTGAGATCGACGAGCACCGCGATGAAGACCGGGATAAGGAGGAACTGCGCAATAAGCTAACCCTCATCGAATGCTTCATCGCAATCGCCATCGCCTTAGCCTGCGTCTGCATGTCTGCTGTCTTCCTCGTCCAAGAAATCGAGCATATCGTCAACGACCAAGGTGTGCCAGACAACTTCATGGGTCTCATTCTCGTTCCCGTCGTCGAAAAGGCCGCAGAACATCTCACTGCAATCGATGAAGCTTGGTGAGTACCTTGCTAACTTATTCCAATCCTTAAGATCGATGCTAATCCGAACCTTCCCCAGGGACAACCAAATCAACTTCGCACTCTTCCACTGTCTCGGCCCATCAATTCAAACGGCGCTCCTCAACGCGCCCCTAGCCGTCATCGTCGCCTGGGGTCTCGGCAAGGACATGAGTTTGAACTTTGAAATCTTCATGATCGTCCTCGTCGTCCTGTCCATCCTTGTCGTCGGCAACTTCCTGCGTGACGGTCGGTCGAATTACCTCGAGGGCGGTCTCTGCGTGCTGGTGTACATCATTATTGCTGTTACCACGTGGTACTATCCCCCGGTTGAGGGCGGGGGTGAAGGTGGGGGTGGTGGTGCGGAAGCTGCTGCTGAGGTGGTGGCTCGTCGTCTACTATGATCTTGGCCTAAATTACTCATGATATGTGTCTTGTGAGGTGTAGTTGGCGTTTTTTGGCTTCTCGTTTCATTAGTCGGTGTGCATTGCTCGGGGAGACTCCAGGCTCGTCGTGCCTGCGACTCTATTTAGCGAAGTTCTAGATTTCATGTCCATTTCGATTCAGACCGTGAAAATAGCGTGTGAGCGTTCGAGAGTATATTGGAAGCACTAGTTATGACCTACATCTTACTAATCTTCAACTTATACGAGTTCCAACAATATAGAGGTTGTGCGATCAGACATGGTCGCCTTCATTCAATAATCTAAGTAACAAACAGTTCAGTTCTCAAGCCCGCTTGATCACATTCTTCCTAATCCGTGTCCATCAAGGTCATATCGAAAAAGGAACCAGCATCAAGAAATTACAGCCGAATAGAATCTGGTAAGAGGCATGTAGGATAAAAATTGCAAATCATCATGAAAACGCCCCAAGGTGCCCCAGGTAAAAACAACAGAAACAGCTCTCCGCTTAGTCCAACAAAAGAGACAGAAGAAAGCCTTGTTACATCATCGAAGATACTTTGCTTCAAGATAGGAAGAAAGAACCTCGCGATGACAAGAGGAGACACAAACTACCTCCAGAAAATCGTAGGAATCCAACCACGAAAATGTTATCGACACATGACACAGCAGAGAAACCAAAGCATCAAGGCTAAATTGGTGGTACAATAACAAAAGAAATAGGGTAATGAGCGTAAAGACCTTCTGTGCACTGCATGTGTGCTGCCGGAGCACGAAGGTGGTCGGGTATAAGCCAAAATGAGTGGTTTCCTGCACTTAGGTCTTTCGAGTCACGGTGGTAGGTCCTGCAGAAGAGAATAGAAAAGCCCGTATGGTCGCATGAACGCCGTCGTTAGATGGTACTGTAGGGGAATCCGCAAAATCACCAACTCCGTCCAAATGCAATAATATGACAGATCGTATTAATCAAACATCGATCATTTCGGCATCTTCCGCCAGAACATCGTCGGCAGGGCCCCAGTTGCCCTCGTACACGGTGGCACCAGCCCGACGCCGCGAAGTCACAAATTGAACTCCATATGATTCCAAAATGTCGTCGGCCGTAGGTCGGTCCAGCGGTTCAGGAGAAATCATCCACCGCACAATTTTGTCGAGAGATTGCTCATGGCTGGCATCCGTCATAAAAGCCGGGGGGTCAGCGAGCTCACTAGTCCGAGTGAATGGAATGGGTTTCCGCTCCCTGCTACTTCCAAAGAGATCAGGAGGGCCAAACTCATCATCTCCGAACTCCGACGCACACAGCTCCTCGAAAGACGGCTCCTCCGAGACGGGGTTTCCAGACTCGTCGCGGAACACAGTGGTTTTCGAGCTCCATGTCAAGCTTGGAACATCACTCATGTCGCCATTTCTAAGCTTCTGCCAGGAAAGCCCGTTGTCTGGGAGTTCGACATTGCCAGCGATCTCGAAAATGACCAACCCGAGCGAGAAGATATCCGCCGGCTTATCATACTTCCCCATCAAGATTTCCGGGCCGATGTACTCACGATCACCCTCTCCTTCAATGCCATCTTCGGCCGGCCATCTGGTTGCCATTCCAAAGTCTGCGATCTTCAAGACTCCTTCAAATGTTACCAAAATATTGGCAGGCTTCAAATCGAGGTGAATGAATCCCGAATCGTGGATATGTTTCAAGCCCTTCTGGAAGTCAGCATATTTGAAGTTTGATAAGAAGCAAACGAACACTTACCGTTGATAGTTCGAGCAAAATCTTCCAGATTCGGAAATCATCGAGCCGTGCCTTGAGCCCAACCTGAGCGAGGAAGACGTCCAAGCTACCTTCCTCACAGTACTCTGTCTGGATGTAAAGATGCCCATGGTCCTCCCAACTGTCGGTGAAGGAGATGATGTGGTCGTAGTTTGTGAGAGATTTTAGAACATCGACCTCTCGGATGCGGCGTTCGCGGTCCTTCAACCCGGAGTACGGTTGCTTCGACTTCTTGACGGCCCAAACCTGCTGAGGCAAAGCCTTGGGTGACTGGGGTGTCGTGGAGAATATTGACGATAGAGATAACCCATTCGGTTGAGAAACGCGATAGACTTGCGAGAACTCTCCAGTGCCAACAAGTTCGACGTGTTCGAAGCGAGATGTCAGGCAAGGATCCACGTCTGGAGTATGATGAATATTCAGAGGGAGACTCGGTCTCTTGCCAATGAACGAGTCCCGGGGTCCCGTTGGAGTGGCTGGCAAGTTGAAAGAATTGAAGTCTTGCTGGACTGCTTGCCGGTCGTTGGGCGCTGAAATAGTTAGACCACTGGGGTCAGGAGGACAGAAGTGTTCTTGAGGCGTACGAGGTGATGCGCGTTGAAACCTGTCATGCAGCGGACTTGAGTTTGTGCCCCTCACTTCAGACAATCGCTCAAGCGAAGCAATTTGAGAGGTGGTAGGAGGGTAAGTTCGAGATGGGAAGAATGACTGTTTCGTGGGTGTCGGTGGAAAATCAGATTCACTAAGTGGTTGGCTATCCTGCCGGTTAGACGGTGATTGTGTCTGCAGTCCATATCCATCGTCGCCATCTAGGCTTGCCAAGCTCCCACGCCTTGAGAGGTCTGGCTGGTTGAAGCTATTTCCGAATATGCCCATGCCTTTGCCGAAAGGACCTTTGGGGCGTGTGCTTGGTGGGTTGAAAGGAGATGGAGGAGGCATGTTTCCAACATTGCTCAGAGTTGACTTTCCGAATGAGTCCTCAGGTTGGGGCCTTTGGCCTGTTGCGAAGAGGTTCACCGGTCTCTTACAAGGAGTATCGGGCATATTTTTGCTAAGCCCCAACATGCTTTGAGGGTCATCGACATTGCGATTCTTCTTCGATATGAGGCCAGTGGACATGAACGCAGCGGGAAGCGGTTTGACGAGCTTGTAATTTTCAGGAGTGGCGAAAGAGTCTGTTGACGACGTCGAATCCTCGCGTGTAAGATGGCGCGCAGCCGTCGGCCTAGTGGCACCTGCTGGCAGTGACTTGGAGAAGTTGAATATAGCCCTCGGACGGTCACTTTTGTGTGGCGGTTCATGAGTAGGTGAGTCGTCTACCAGGCTGGAACTTGACGAAGATTGAGTAATTGTCCTCGATAGCGGATGAGCAGCAGGCCGGTTTGATGCGCCATTCGAGGTAGAGAACAAGGAGCTGCCTTGCATAGGCCGAGGTGAAAACAAACTCTCATCATTGGGCTGAAACGTGCTGCTGTCCAGAGATGGGCGCAAAGGGCGCGAACGAATTGTTGTAGGTGTCCCAGAATTGCCTCCTTCCGAGTCTTCAGAGGCCCTAGCACGAGAAAACAAGGATCGCTCACTTGAACGCTGCTGCAGGGTGGAGCGACGTAGCGAAGAAGTACGTCTGGGGACGGTAGCAAAGGGACTGAATGGTGGTGTCGTGGTGTTGGGATAGAATATGGCGTCCTTTTCAAAATCCGACTCTTCTGCTTTCATATCCTCGGGTGTACGCGTATCGTCTTCACTGTCAAATATGCTAAAGTCCGCTGAGAGATTGACAGCCTGAACACTTCGTCTTTTTGCTGAGGGGCTTCCTCGGGATGCGCGGTCAAGATTCATAATTCCGTCGCTTCGTTTCATCGGGCTCACAGCTGTGAATGAGCCGAAAGTCCCGCTCCGTCGCTTCTCAATCCTTGAAGCCGTAGGACGAGAACTGGGCAGCGCTTCCTCTCCAGGGGTGTTTGAGTCGTTTGAGCAGGAATCCCCAATACTACCACTCATCTCATCAGGTGACAGGCTGATTCCTGGGACTGCGGGTGAGTTCTCCACGCCGGGTGTGGCAGGCACCCCGTGTAAAGGTTTCGCGTTCCCTTGGTCGGTTGAAACGTTGAGGGCACGTTTTTGTGGACTTCGTGGAGATGTGCGCGTGCGGCGCATCGTAGGGCGCGTAATCTTCGCACTCGGTGGATAGGGAATGGCGAACGGTGACTGTTGCGAAGAGCTGGGAAAGAGCACAAAGTTGCCTTGCGCGGACCTTCGAGACGGTGATAACGGGGAAGAAACGTATGAGGTGTTTTTTGAGGGGGAGTGGTTTCGAGATGGCAGAAGAGAGAAGCTTGAGCTCTTGGAAGGCGAACGTGAGAATGATCGCCGAAGTTGGCGAATGGCTGTGTTGGCATCGATGTGGTGGATGCCAGAATGTGACGATAGATGCAAAGTACCACCCGCATCGCGGTGTGGTGAGAATGTTGCAACCATTGTCAGTGAAGCTGAGGTGAGGTGATGAGGGGGAAGGCCGGACTTGGAGTCGGTGTATATCAAGTGAAGTCGAGGTGAGAGCAGCCAGTCGTGTCGGCTATTCAGCGCGCTGCAGCAATCACAACAAAGTAGACGTGCAACTTTCTATCGCGATAACCAACCAAGGCTGAAGGGGAGGATATCCGATGTGGTGGAATGATCAATAGGCGGATGCGGTGCAGGCGATGGTACCAAAGCAAAGAAAACAAACGAGGCGAAGCGAGCTAAGATTTGACATCACAAAGTCGAGAGGTGCTGGGGAATGTAAAGAGGTCGCTTTATGACAGACCCATAGGCGTGATCTGGAACTGTTGGCGGTGGTCTCTCTATGGATTCTCAAACACCAGAGGCACGCGCTTCGAGCCGCAGTGTCTGTTTACCACTGGAAGGTCTCCAGAGCGCTCTGGGTGAAACGAGCCTGATGGGAGAATGTTTCAGGCTGACAACACTCGTGTCAAAACAAGCAGGCGCGACGCGAAAGTGCAGGAACGACTGCAGCGAGAATAGGCGCGCGCGATGCGCGAATCCAAGACAATAGCAAACACCTGCGACGCTTGCGACGGTTCGGACGCGCAAGAGACAGGCCGACGATGCAGTGAGCGGTATTCTGATTTGATTGCAGGAGCAGCAGCAGTAAACCTGTGCCTCCCTTCCGTCTCCCTTTCTTTAAAACCCAGATGGATGGGTTCGTCAGGCGGCGACAGCGCAAGGGGTTTTTAATTCGAGGCAGCCCTCCCTTCTGGAAGCAAGAGCCGGTCAGACAGCCACGCGATGATGAATCGATAGATGGCAGACGAAGAAAGGGATGAGCAAGCGGATGAATCGAGAGAGGGGGCTGATGAACGGAAGTTGCGGTATGCAGCGAGCCCTCGCTGGAGAAAATCGCCCGAGGAATTTCCCTTACGGGATGGAGGGGAGGAATCCTGTTTTAGACTTTGGAAGGCGGGCAATAATCAGTTGAAGAGCACGAGCGGAGGAGGGCGAGGGAAATACCTGGATGATGATGGGATGGTTGATGGATACTCACTGGGTGGATGGGTACTGACGACTGGGGAAAAAGTTGACAGCGTGCCTGACAGGAGAGCATCAGCCGTCGAGTCGCCTTGTAGCAGACAGACAGCGGCCAATCCTGGAGCGGGACTTGGGGTGTTATTCTCGCACGCGCAAGAGTCGCGTCGACGCTCGGGCTGTTGTTGATGTGTGCCCAATGCGGTCTAGCGCGTCGCGTCCAGACACGACTCTCCACATCATATGACTGTCAGAAGAAAAGACCGGAGTATCTTTGCTACACAATCGCTTATTGAATACGTTCTATCTGTTTCCCTCTCAATAATGAGTCTTCAGTGCCTGGACCTGGACAGTCAAGTCGTTCGTTCATCTGGCGCATACGGAGTACCCGGCCCAAGCGGAGCAGCAGCGTATCGATAATGTCGATAAGCCGCGGGGACTCCAGCCCTTGCATGAATTATTTTGTTTATGCTTTGCTGACCAAGATCGCCACCGGATGCATAACTGACCTCATAGGACTGGCTGCACAGTTGGGCGAATTTGAGTGGCAAAGTCTGGAATTTGAATCAGTAAAGTAAACAATGGATTATGAGTCATCCCGTGAAGCGTAAACAAGTGAGGCTGTACTCTGTACGGAGTACGCCTAGCATTAGGTATTCAGGTACCCGGCAGGCGCCCATGGTCCATAGCGATTACGCAGGACGGTCCAGAAACAACAATGATACTATTCATACTGGGCTCGTCAGTAGCAGTACGGAGTACTCCGTAGAACTCAACACACTGTACCCAATGTCCCAAACAACCCCTCCACGTGTCCATCCCTCTTCTGACGTATCCGGCGCATCGACCCCAACATTGTCAATGCGACTGTGGTGATCCCTTGATAGCGGTCGGGTCTCGGGATCTTCATGCTGGGACCGTCATGCCACGGGAAGTCAGTCCACTTTGGTGTTCGCTCCATACAAGTCAGTCAGCAATGTACTCCGTATGCCACACTCACCGGGTAGAGCATCGCATTGCAAAAGTCAGCGATACCACTATCGTTAATCGTTCTCTTCACTTTATGATGGAATAGAAAGCCGAGATGGTGATACAAGATCTGGTTGTCCCTGACGACTACAGAACTATATATAATTGCAGGTGGGCAGCCAATATCGCAGACCGCATCTCTCGCAAGGACCCAGGAATATATATCCCTTGATTTAAAGGCATAGCACTAAACCGTCATAGAATTGCAATGCAGCGCCGCATATGGACATACATGCAATGATACTGCACAACACGCATAGTTCGTTAGCCTCATCTGGTTGAACCCTAGCCTGCATGCGCGTCAACCTTATGCTGTAACGCCTACACCGCATGTTTACTACTCTACATTCCATAGTCCTTGGTCCTACTGGCCGATATCTAATCAAGCCCCGCGGGAGAGGTGCATATGACAGGTCACGATTCGATCAATAGTTCGATCTCACCATATCCCTGTTCTGCATGATCCCAACGGCCTTGTTCGTTGCAAGTTTGTGTTGTCAATAAAGCCGCCTTGTGGAGTCTGATAAATTGTAGACAAGATCCCTATGTTGGCACTGCTGCATCGAAGGGATTGGAATAATTGTTACTAGACGCTGATCGCGGCCTGTCTGCTACTCAAGGGATGTTGATAGCTGAAGCGGGATATCGACTTTGGAGTCTTGACCTGGGGAACTGAATGAAGCGCAATGTTGGGCTGCCGTCAAAACTCGGCCGTGGAATGACAGGATGCAAGGAAACATTGCTGGGACATCCTTCTCCTTTGTATGGTCGAATCAAACGAGACAAACCTGTCAGGTTGAGAGATAACTGGACAAGGCAGTCTGTCTGTCATCGAGGCCCTGTCCCTAAGCTAATATTCACAGCTGTTTGCCGTCGTTCAATTTCGATAGAAAAGTCAATAGACATTGCAGAAGACCCCTTCTGCTTGCTGCAGGACTACTCCGTATGTATCAGAGCTCGGACCCGGCTCTATTGACTGCTGTACTGCACCACGCAAGATAGAAGCTCTTCAGGACACTAAGAGCAGCTTTCATGAGAACTTGACAGGCAGGAAGCGCAGATAGCATGCAATAATTGTAGGCACGGCGTTTGACCCTGAAAGCCCTCGAGGTTGTCCAGTGGATGACGCTGTCTCTGATAAGCCAGTACTGGTCGAGCTGTTGCAATACAGAGCATATCATTGGAAACTCAGCACCGCATGATAGAAGACAGTAAACTACCCCCAAATAAAGCAGGTAATTTGCAAAAGACAAGTGGAGGCGTACATGCACATGGGCAAGCCAGCATATACTAGAGGCGCAGGAACCTGCATGCCAACCAATCAAAATGCATATATTCCTAATCACAGCAGGACAGAATCGCTTTTCATAGGGTCAAGATGGTGAGAGTCTCGATCTGATCTGCGAGCTGAGACAGTGTGGGAGTTCCGATGATCGAGCATGGGGTGGCATGTCAGGAGGAGTGAGAGAGGCTGGACGCGAGGCAAGCGCCAAAAAGGAGACCGAGCCTCTACGGAGTACTCCGTACTCAATAGGTCATCGTCGTGAGTGCGGCTCCTGTAACAGCAGCCACCTGCATTGGATCTTCCATCAGATGTTAATTTTATCAGTCCGGACTCAGGTTACAAGGTTCAAGTAATGACAGACACTGGCACATAGAGTGGTAGCGGGGTCTCTACGGAGTAGGTTTGTCTACCCAGTAGCGCAAAGGCAAGGCATCTGACCGCCCCAAATAATAATTATTTTTTTGAACTTTAGGATTGACAAGTTCTGCTTGAAGGTTGGCGTGGGGAGAAAAAGAAAGCATGACAGTGGACCCAGATGCACGAGGTGATCGGAATATCGCGCAGGCTGCAGCATGGAGAGAAGGCAACTGAGAGTCCAAACTCTGTGTACGCTACATATTCAGTGTACAAGAAGCGTCTTAGATCAGTCTCCTTTGCATGAACCTCAAGTGTTCCTCACCCCTGCAGTTCATGCACAGAGAATAAAGGCATTATTGTCCGACATCGGGCACACACGGATCTAATCTAATCACCATCCCACTTTCTTCCAGCCGAGTCTTGGACTGCGGGGCTGAAGAAACAGCTAAGTCTAAGACAGGCCACAGGATTGAACGGTCGAATCTTGCAAAGACTGGTCTAGTCAGTGGCGTGGTCCGGCTTTATACGCACGAACTGCCAGTAACATTCAATCGTCATCTGGTGGAACCAACTGCTCGACGACGCCATTATGCGGCCCACGATTGTTCCATTCTTTGCAAATATCACCGATCATGAAATGTCAATACGCAAAGGCCTCCGGTACCAGGATGGGTCTGATTTCCCTGTTCCTCGATTCCCACTTTGGCCTTATATAACGACCAGATCCCTCCTCCGACGATCCGATATTTTTTTCCCATAAGCTCCAGCTTTCGTCCGATCTGCTTCTCTGACCTCCGGCAGACCCCTTGGCACCCGAATTCCTGCTTTTTTGTGTTTTATCTACAGAGAATCTGCCTGATCTACCAATGGAGCCTGTTGAGCGGAAGTCCGAGGTCGACTTCCAGAGCTATCGGAAGATGCCTGCGCAGCAACGGACCCCTCAGAAATTGAGGCCAACACCCCCCGACGAGCTTCACGACCTTTTGTGCGTCGGATTCGGACCCGCGTCGCTGGCCATTGCCATTGCTCTGCACGATGCCCTCGACCCGTGCCTGAACAAGTGCGCCCCCACCTCTGGCTGGCAGCCAAAGGTCGCGTTCCTTGAGCGCCAGAAACAGTTCGCCTGGCACTCGGGTATGTTGGTTCCTGGCTCGCGGATGCAAATCTCCTTTATCAAAGATCTTGCCACTCTCCGTGATCCCCGCAGCAGCTTCACCTTCCTGAACTACCTCCACCAGAAAGATCGTCTCATTCATTTCACCAACCTGAGTACCTTCCTTCCCGCCCGTATGGAGTTTGAGGACTACATGCGATGGTGTGCCAACCAGTTCACGGATGTTGTGGCCTACGGCGAGGAAGTGGTCGAGGTGCTTCCTGGCAAGTCGACCCTGGACAGCCCGGTGGTTGACCACTTTACCGTTGTCTCCCGCAACGTGGAAACCGGTGAGATTTCGTCGCGAAGTGCGCGCAAGGTCGTGCTCGCTCTTGGAGGAACCGCGAAGCTACCTGCCGAGCTCCCTCAAGACCCCAGAATCATGCACTCGTCCAAGTTCTGCACCACCTTACCCTCCTTGCTCAAGGACAACAACGAGCCCTACAACATTGCAGTTCTTGGAAGTGGACAGAGTGCCGCCGAGATTTTCCACAACCTTCAACAGCGGTATCCCAACTCTCGGACATCGCTCATCATGAGAGACACCGCCATGAGGCCTAGTGATGATTCTCCTTTGTATGTATATTCCCTCTGGGAGGTCTTTCACAGCTAACAGATGTCAGTGTCAACGAGGTTTTCAACCCCGAGCGAACCGACAAGTTCTACAACCTCTCCCCCGCTGAGCGTGAGCGGTCTCTCAAGGCGGACAAAGCTACAAACTACAGTGTCGTCCGGCTCGAGCTCATCGAGGAGATCTACCACAACATGTACCTTCAGAGAGTCAAGAACCCCGACGAGACCCAATGGCAGCACCGCATCCTGCCCGGCCGCAAAATCACACGCGTGGAACACTACGGACCCAAGAGGCGGATGCGCCTACATGTCAGGTCTGTCAAGGATGCCAAGGACAGCCTCGTCGGCGACGGCAAGGAGACTTTGGAGGTGGACGCGCTCATGGTCGCCACTGGCTACAACCGCAATGCCCACGAACAACTCCTCAGCAAGGTGCAAGAGCTGCGACCGGCGACACAGGACCGATGGACCCCAAGCCGAGACTACAGAGTCGATCTCGACAAGAGCAAGGTCAGTGCCAACGCTGGCATCTGGCTGCAAGGCAGCAACGAGCAGACACACGGACTGAGCGACAGTCTCCTGTCGGTTCTGGCCGCACGAGGTGGCGAGATGGTGGACTCGATTTTCGGAGAGCAGCTCGAGAACGCGGCGGTGCCGGACACCAGATTCCGCGCTATGCTGTGAAAATTCCGACCCAAAAAGTAATAACGAAAAGCCGGTGGATCGGCGGTTGATGTATGCAGTACATACATGAACGTGGGAGCGGATTCTTGGCATTCTTCTGTAATTTTGTTGGCTATATAGATCATGTCAGTTACGCTTGCGTATTCATATTGTGACAGCCTGTCAGGCTTTCTAGAGCACCCAATCATCAATAATACTCTCAAGAAACATCATGTGCTCGAGCTCGGCCACGTTAATAGTACATCCTTCGTATTTCTCAGTAAAATTCAAACTTCAATCCGAGTCAGAGCGTTTTGCAGCTCATTCCTTCTTCGTGCCGGCGCCCCACCCCAGGCCCCATAACCACGCACTGATTGGACCCTCTTCATCAGATAAAATTTTCAGTTATCTGATGAATCTTATCCGATGGTGCCATGATTCCTTCACTCGCGCTCCAGCTGGGATTGTGATCCTGCAGTTGCGGCAGGAAGAAACACTGCAGAGTCCATGCATCCAGCGAATATTTCTCGCCTCCGAGCAGGTAACCATTATTCGCTGACTTTGACTGATCGATTCTCATCATCATATCAGATTGATCAGCTCTTCTTCGTATCCGTAGGTTGCGCCCAAGCCACTCGGGTACCAAGGACTCCGTTGACTGTACCAGTGTACGGAGTACCGTCCCCACAAAAGATCAATACTCCATACGTACGACGCTTAGTCTTCGCTCCATAATCATATGTTATGTTGCAGCTAATGTTACATTTGACAAGTTTACAGGTTACGATTTATTTACGCCTAAAACTCAGCCCTGTCCTAGTCCTGCAGACGAACCTACCGCCGAATTCCAAGACAGTTCTCGACCGTAGCCTTGGTCTCTACGCGAAACAGTGGCTTTCTTCTGTATATGTGGCTTGCCGATCCATTGTACGGAGTTCGGAGTACTGGGATTCTATGGAATGCTCTTCAATTCCAGTCTCGACTGTCTCGGTGAGTATGGATATGGATATGTTCTTTATCCCTGATCTCTAGACAATAGCATCTTTACATATTTACAAAGAATCTTGTGAGTTCAACCAGCAGTGATATCTCAGATCCATGTCCTGTTTCAATAATAAAGCCTCGGCAATCGGCCGGTCCTACCTAGCTAGGCCGTCCTCCGACTGTTAATAATTGCCTGCAGATCGTGCTAGACCCCTACTTCTAGACCAAGTGCTACCACAGTCTAAGATGAGTACACTGTACTCTACATATGAGCCAACTACCAGGATACAAATGCATTAGAAGTGTCTTGGACCTGGACTAGAAGTGCTCTTCAAAACTCCAAGCTCGGACTTTACAGCTCGCAATTCGCACGTGTCTCGGACTTTGCATATACCTAACCTGCTCCGTACGAGTATTCAAACCTCGAGTCGGTCTGACTACAAGGCCGAGGATCGGATATACTAACCGAGCGCGGCATGTAACTTGCCCAGGGCCTACTCCGTACCAAGCCGCACCCTGAAGAATTTCTCGAATCACGGAGAAGACGAGCACAGGCAGACGGCAGGCCAAATTTGCCTGCTGGCAAGTCAATGGTACATACCATACCCTCCGGCCGTGTGGTTAGCCCTAATCAATCAATGACAGAATTAATCAATCAGCCCATGAGGCAAACGCCTTCCCCACTATTAATTTAGATGGCTGACTCTGTTCAATATTAATCCTGACGGGTTTATACAAGAACCGCCCTTTGCGCAGGACGCCGTACGCCAATACTACCGTACTCCGTACAAGGTAAATACTCTGCATCCAGTACGCAACACCCTCCGCATCCAATTTGCACATTCCAGCCAGACGAAGCCCAATGGCGACTCGACAATCCGACAACTCGACAGATCAAATCATCACCTCACTTTCTGTTTCGGCTCCTTCAATAAAAAAAGCCCAGGCCAAGACAGCTAGCCGAGATAAGATGCTAGCGCGGCCATGGACCGTGGGATTCGGACCCAGATCCACCTGAAACCGGAATACCGTACGTAAAGCGTGGGTGGGCGAGACAGCGACAGTGGACAGTGGACACGCTGCGATACCGGCCGGTTGGCTGAGGAGATCTGCAATTATTGGCTGGGTGGGAGATTTGTTATGTCGGGTAATTTTTATTTTTATTTTTTTTTATTTTATGTTTTTGAAAGAGCTGAGGTGAGTTTTTTGAATGAACTATAATAAGAAAAGTTATTAAGTATCATACTCCGTAAGTCTAAGTAGTCATGCCTGTCACAACTGTATATACACTGTCCAGGCACTTCAATGTATATGTGCATTATACAAACCCCCATTTACCATAACCCATGGGATCGTTCGAATCGGCAATCATGAAATAATCTCGAGCTCGCCCCCAGGACCACGCCAACATACTCCGTACGTGTACGATTGCTCATACAATGTCGGCGTTTTCATCATACGCCACGCTCTGGTACCCTCCACTGCGGTGCATGCGCGACGGAGACTCATACATCTGGTTGTAATTCACAATCTGACCGCCAAGCATCGCAGACCCAGGCTCCCGCTTCCCAAAGTACGGCGCCGGATCACACCAGAAGTCGCGGCAGTTGGTGACAACGCCGCGCGAAAACGGGTTCTTTGGTCGGGCAGCGCGGGGTCCGTCGCGGAGCCCTTCTCGAGCAGTTGCAAAGAACGTGTCAAATCCGAGTAAAGCTGACCATTGCTTCAAGCAGCCGCCCCGGTGGCGATGGCCGCCTTGTCCAAGTGCTGGGTTCGGGCCTTGACCAGAAGCAGAAAGGCCGGCAGCATCGAGTGAGGTTGTACCCGCTGTGACCGCGGACGCAAAGGCTCGTGAGCTGGGGAAGCTTCGGTCTAATGAATGGCCTCGCATGTTTTCGTACGTGGTCTGGTTGCGAGAGATTTGGACGAGTTGAACAACGCCGAGCATAGTGACCCAGACCAGCTGGATGGCTATCCAAATGTTCAGGAGCAGCGTAAACGTATCGCGGAGCACATAGCTGCAAATGTCATCATTCAGAACGTTGCATTTCGGCTCAGCAGGCGCTGGCAGCCCGTTGATGTCTAGTGTCGCGTTAGTAAGTCGGCTTGAGCCAGCGCGAGGTACTCACAGTTGAAAGTCAGGTGCAAGAACAGAATGATGCCAACTTCCAAGGAAAGAATATACAGAACAAACTGTCGAAGGTTGTTGGCGCCAACGCAGTTGTCAATCCAGGGGCAGTGGCTATACTGGATTAGAACCGTACATTAGAAATTAGGGGTGGACTGACTGGTCATGCTTTGCAACACAGCGGGAACAGCGCCTGCAGTGCTTGCTACGGAGTGGTCTCCGAATCATACAGAAGACGCAAAAGTTCTCTTCATCGAATTTCCACTCTTCAAAGAGCTGGGTGATCACTGCCTTTTTTTGGCTCCTGCTGCCAAGCTTCGGAACATGCCCCGGATCTGCGACCATGGAGTAGAAGTAGAAGTATGTCGTCAAGGAGAAAAACACTGCAAACCCTATGTTCAGGAAAGGAGACGAAGAGTATGTCGCTGCACAGGTTAGCATATTCCTCAAGGCATCTGAGTTAACCTTACCTGGCAACACATAAAGCAAATATCTGACGAACACCCAGAATAACGAGCCAGCGAAAACACCAGCTAGAAACGGCTAAAGCAGGAATTAGCGAGACATACGTCGCAGGGAAATTCGGTCTTACCGTTTTCTGAAGGATTCTAAACTCAGGAGGGCCCTGGCTGGCGGCTTTCTTAGCCACCCATTGCAGCCCGAATACCGCCACAAGAGCGATGGGTATAGAGAAGAAGATAATCATATTGCTGAGGATCCATGTGACCACGCCAATGACAACGAACGGCCAAAGGAAGAAGAACTTAGCCATGATGCTCTTGTCCCGCACATACGGGCCTAGACCCATTGGGAGCACCTTTCTGTTTCCCTCCACATCATAGCCACATTCGCCCAGAGCACGGTACCATACATGCCGCGTGTTCATCTCCTGCGCTACAAGAGCCGGCGTTTTTCCGTCCGTCGTCGTTGCGAACCGATCGGCACCGTACTCGAGAATCTTCAAAACACACGGCAAGGACCCTTTAACCAGAGCCCAGTGAAGAGGCGCCAATCCGCCATCGTCGACGGCATTCGGATTTGCGCCCCAGCGCAGGAACAAGTCCACGCACGCCGGGTATCCCTTATAAGCCGCCCACATCAGGCCCGTATGTCCCTGCTGATCGACGACATCGACTGGAATCTCCTGATGCAAAAGCAGCACGAGTAAGAACGCATTTCCGTCAATCGTCGCGAGGTGGAGAATATTGTAGCCTTGGACGTCGGTGAGGAGCGGGTCGGCACCGTTCTGAAGCAGCAGATGGACGATATAGTAGTGACACCGCTGAGCTGCCCACATGGCGGGTGTGGCAACTGACTCTCCTCCTTTCGCATTCACGTCGGCGCCATTCTCTATCAGGAACTTGCACATCGCATACTGGTTGTTGATCGCGGCCCACTAGTATTAGAGTACACGGTCAATATTTGGATTTCCACAAAAAAGAAAGCTCATTGCCCAAGGAAATTCCTGGCAGTAGACGCACATGTAACGGGGTAATCCCTTCTTCATCGGTGTGGTTCGCCGTAAACTTCTTCTCCTCAAAAAGCGTCTGCATGACCGAAACCTCCCCAATTCGCGCCACCTGCATGATATCTTCGCCCAGCGGAATCGATTTGGCGGGACTGCTAGCTGGTCTCATGCTCTTGAGCTCGACTGACGCATCGTCGGTAGCAACCTTTGGCGGAGTAGCGGCGCTTTTGCCGGACTGCGCGGAGGGCGGACTGGTGCCAAAGGCCGCAGAACCGTTGCTGCTGCTGGCTTGGGGCCCTGATGAGGAACCCCCTGTAGACATCCTTCTCTTCTATACGGAAAGGTAACGAGCGGGAACAGGTTGTTGGTGAATAAGGTCCGCGGGAATGAAGCGGCCGGGGATACGTGACACGATACAAGTTCGGGCGCTATGAGGTCGAACAAGCCCGGACGCCGCAGAAAACCAGAAATGAAAAACACCCTACGAGGATGCTGGTTACAAGTAGAGAAAAGAAAAGGAGAAAGTCAAAAGGCCGTAACGTGTAAGAGCAGAAAGGGCTGAGCAAATCACCTGCTGTGAAATAATCGAGGAGAGGATGCGGACCGGCTGAAGAGCGGCGATCTTTTGCGCCTCAGGGACTCGACCGCAAGCCGCAAGCACCCAACCACGACTCTCCAACAGGCCTCGATTGTTTTACTTCTCATCTACTTTACAGCAGGCATAGCTCCTCGGGCAATGCTCTTCCTTATCCAAGATCTTGAGGCCGTTTGTCCCTGGAGCTGATAACTTACCGCCATTATTCTTACTCAGCTGTCGCATCGCTCGTATTAGGCAGCCGCATTGATTTTCAAACCCTCGCTTGCTGTGAAAAAGTTCTAGCGCTGATAAATACAGAAGAGGTATCCAGAACATTAAACATCGTCAACGTAAAGTTGAGCGCGAGGTAAGTCGACTGGGCCCGAGGCACACCAAACAACAATTCAGAACACTCCCAGTTCAATTCTTCAGACGCTGCATGTGCCATTGCAAGAGTCTTGCCTGATCTTCTAGCATCTGCATGTCGACATGTAAATTGAAATCCGCAAGGAAGCAGAAGCTGATTTCCAGTCGCTTGAGTTCTTTTTCGGTCACGCCGCCAACCCTGGCGACACGCCTATGCGAATAGACAAGATCCTCAACCGTTTTCATCGCGACGCGTAATCCCGCGAGCACCAAACGGTGCATGTTCCTCTCGTTTACCGTTATGACTCGCTCAACGCTCGCGATCCGAGTAATGTATAGGCTTGCGGTGAGGTACACCCCTGTAGATTGTGGACAGTAACGATTGAATCGCGCGAGGTATTCCTTCAGTGGTATCGGTGGTACCTGTTTGGAGAGGAATCTTTTGGATAGCAGAGTCTCTTGCATAAGATCACGACCGCGGGTGTCAAAGTGCAATTCGTTCGGCGTGTCCTCGCCACTCGATAGCCCGTTTTTCCCAAGAGCAGATACATTACCGGCCTGGGCGCGTAGCATATCCGCCGTGGACACGGCGAGCTTGTCCATGGTGATACACAAGAGTTCCATTGCCGTCTCTGGGTCGATGTCGCCAACGTGTAAGCATTGAAAGTTGGGGTCATAGCTGGCTTCATTCGGCAAAGATAGTGACCCGAATCCCATTTTCGTGTTTGTGTTGTCTCCTCCGGTCCCATTCTCATTATCGGCGAATCCACTGTTCATCGCGACGGCCAAGTTACAATGAACCAGATAAGGTGCCGCGAGCCGTATCCCTGAATTGATAGATGTACCCCGGTATCGTAGCTGATAGGCGCATGGTCGGACTAATCCTGGCTCTTATTGCGTCTCACTCGTAAACCAAGTAGAGGTGCAAGCGAAGAAGCGACGAGGAGTAACGGAGGGGCTCAAAGTGGGGTGAAGGATGCCGAGTTGAGAGTATTATATGATTAATCCATCGGCTTCGAAGTTTAGCTGTCTCTATGCGAGCTGATCGAGAACTGTTAGCTTGAGGCCATCATTGATTCAACAACGCGCCTACAGTCAGGCTGCTCAGCTGGCGAGTATGGGAGCCTGCCCAAATTGCTCGGGCTAGTAAGCCGGGAAAGAGGCCAACCGTCAGTTTGTGTTGGGAGATATTATTGTCGCCTTTTTGACTGCATTCATGTTTGACAGATGTCATTTGGTGGTATCATAGAGGATTAACAGTGATGGATGGGTGAGGTGACGGTCGTCTGGTTAGTAGGAACTACTTGGACCGGCGCTTCCTTTAGCCGATCTCCTCGACCACGTCCAGTCTATCCTCCTGCAAGCGCATTTCTCCAAGCTCATATTGGCAAACAATATCTTATGATGCATTGGTTGCTAAAGAACGTTTTGGGTTTATTGTATCCTGACTCCAGTTGACAACGTTGGATCCCAAAACAATGACCAGACAAACGCCATCCGTCTTAAACGCCTGTCTATTGTCCATCCCAAACAAAAGAAATCGCTAAATGAGAGACTTTGCACAATCCCTGAAACCAATACTGCATCTTTCTATCGCCAGCGCCTGCCGTATCGTCGAGAAGCCATGCCGCAGAGATCACTATCATCGTCTGAGCTAAAGTCTCGAATATCGTCAAATCGACGCCGCCAACGTGAACTTGAATGTGACACAAAGTCGCGCAGGTCTCTTTCTTGATATCGTCGCCTGTGAGCTTCAGCGTAGATACGCTCACCGGCGTCTGAAATATCGCGGTCTCCATCTTGGATGATCCGTGGACGAAGACGACTTCTTGCTGATGCGGTTGGCCTAATTGAAGCTTCTGGCTCACGGGACCGTAGAGAAGCTCTCCGGTATGTCTGCCTTTCTGGCGATAAGCATCGATATCTGGACCCGTCATCGAGATTTTCTGGGATGTTACGCTCATAGACACGGCGCCGGATTCGCTCTCGCATATCTTCATCACTATCTGCCGGGTAAGATTCACTGCGTTGCCGGGCTCGGCTTCCATGTTCGACATAGTCAACATCCTCTGCAAATCGGACTTGTCGTCTCCCCGAGCTCCTGCTCCGCTCACGTTCGCGGTCCGGGGGCTGGTGGATCTCCACCGCAGGCTGTCTCCGCCTGACTGGTTCGCGCTCAACTACCGGTGTTCGTTCTCGTGGTGCCCTGGGCTGCCTGAGTCGTTCCGTCGGACGTCCTTCGCGTGGAGGATTATTTGATATTACAACCGTTTCTGTTTCTCTTCTTAACGGTGGAGGGGAGGGTCTTCGAGGGGATGGGCTTCGTGGCAGTCGAGGAGAGGGTTTTCGAAGACATGACTTTCGTCGGGGTGAAATGCACCTAATTTCAGGTGACGGAGACCTTGGCCTCTCCCTTTTCGGCCAAGCATATCGTATCTCTGGAGCTGGGTCTACGATGAATGGTCGCGGAGACCTAGCTCGACCTCTTGGTCTAGGCTCATATTCATCTGCCGCTGATGAAACCCGTTTGATATATGGCATGCGCATCTTGAACGGGCGACTCCGGATTGGCGATTCGTCTCGTGCCCAGAGCGTATTTAGATTTGACCTAGACCGCAGAGGCTCCCTTGTCTCGATTATGCGATATGTTGGTGGGCGCCTCTCCTCAGTCCGCTTATACTGAGCATGGCGTCTGTAATAGTACTCGTCTCGATCCGACAGTTTTGGGCGTCTGCGTGTCCCCGTGGTGTCGGTAGACACGTATCTGCGAATGTACCTTTTCGTTCGAATCTCCATTGAATATATGTCAGTCAATGTATGTCAACGAAGCACAACTCGTTTCCAGCAGCTTTCTCATGCGACACGGGATACGATGCGATCGAGGTGGTAGACGAATATAAACCTGACAACCACGCAACGAACCCCGGTATGTGAGGTAGCTTCGAGTACGAATATAGGTGAATGAGCGTTTCACTGTATCGAAGTATACTCGTTCTCGAGCGCGATCGACCGCAGGACAAAGGGCTAACAACAGCAAAACACAAAGATGCGACATAATAGCAACTAACAAAGATGAGGAATACCTTGAGATGTTTGATTTACAAGAGCAAGAGTCTGCTTCAAGGTGTTGTCATGAATGAAGAACATGTGCTCGACGTCATGGGTTCAAAGCCGAGCGCCTGATTTTGTATCAGAATACGGATATCAGTCAGAGGCTCCTTTCTTTTTCTAACATACAAAGGTCGGCCGTGGGGTAGGTGGAAAAGGTCGTCTTTATGTCAGTGAAGGTGACTGTTTCAAGAGGTCCAAGAATGGTGCCTTATAAAGAGCAACGGGGATAGAACAAGGTCGACAAGGTGCAGCGAGTAATAACCTCAGGAACAGGCGGGTACCTGCTTACTAGTAGTAGCCTCATATACCACTCACTGCAGCCTGCAGCCTAACACTTAGTATGCACACTAGCAAGAAACAGTGACGAGGCTGAAGAAAGACTTATAGAAACAGCCCTAGACTCGCACAGCCCACTAACCCCGGACAACATCCAGCTGCTATTGCAAGTATTCTCCTGCAGTGAATTTCCATTACATTCTTTACTACCTCATTCACTCAGTGCTCTTAGTGACTAGGCTACATTGGTCATGGCTTGAGTCAGCCGGGCAGGTTTCATGAGCGCCGGGACGAACAAAGAGCTCGTGACTTGAGATCTCCCTAACAATGACACAATCAGTTCTAAATGTGGAAGGCGGGGATAACTAAAACATTTTTCTCCAAAGTGCTTCCTATTATTAAATGATCGGTGTCTTTAATTCACTATACTCCGTAGTCAAGTACTCATTATCATGACCGTGAGCACTGCCTGGTTGGTGGTGGCGAAGGAGGTGGATAGCGGGACGAGCCGTCTGAAAAAAAAAGAAGGGATGCAAGTCATCACTCACCAAGAGCTGATACCAAGGAATAATGACTTGATCAAACTGGTGGTGAAGAGATGCGCGTGTGGTTGTTGGGTGATTGGATCTCGTGCTCTATATGTAGCGGTCGTGGCTGCGGCTGCGGTGGCTGTGCTGAGGAAGATGTATGTATCATGAAGGGGTCAGAGCACGTCTACTATCTGAGGAATCTTCAGCTTAAAGAACGGCAATGAGACTGTTTACCACAAAGACAGGCTCGAGTGGAAAGGAGTATTCATGAAAATTGATTGAGCTGGATCTTCTTGTATACGGGGCAGGTGTAGAGAGATAGGTATAGAATGCGGTCGGTTAGGTTGTATCAACTCCAAGGTCAAAGCACACCTTCAGATCAAGGAAGAGCCGCAGTAAGCCTGAGAAGCATGCTATTTGCCACCTCAGCTCTTCATGGTTCTTTGACTCAACGTTCGTGTCGGCTCTGGTCTAGTGCTGAACCCGCAGAACCCGTACACCCTGTTGATGCCCATCCAGCTCACACCACCCACAGCCAGCCGGCGAATCATGTGCGCGGCGCATTGTTGGATTTCGGAAAATACAGATATGGTATCGCCGGGTGCTTCAGACATTGATGTCATTGCTGCTCAGTGACGAAAGAGGCCAGGGATACTGTTGAGAGTTGACGTGGTTCCAGACCAAAAGTGCCTTTTCGAAACGATGCAGTATCCGATAAAATCTAGCTCCACTTTTCCAGGAACTTTTCCTGGTTCTTGTCTCGCTGATAGATGACATCCTGATTCAGCCTTTCAATGCCTTTCTGAATCCGACTGAGCTTGGCCTCCAGCTCGGAAAGAGCTCTGTCATGCTCCACACTTGTTAGGGAGGCAGTGAACGAAGAGTCTGCTTCCAACGAGGAAGAAAGAAGCCTATTCGCTCGGTCTGTGGGTAGTAACTCCGCCGTCAGTGGCGCGTCGCTAGCAACACCATAGTCGTGCAGCGCGTCAAGCATATGCTGCCTTTCTGTGACCAAGGATCCAATCCCTCCGTCAGTCTCTTCAGCTCGAAAGACCGCCTCGAAGGATAGGCCTAAGCGGCGCAAGAGCCCACTCAAGTGCTCGGATTCAGGGAAGGGGCCTGACTGTTTCCCAAGTTGAGATGCCACAGGTGTCGGTTGTGTAGAGAATCTTCTCATAGTTTCTCGTCTCGACGTGTTTGAGGCTTGAATCTGATCACCCACTTCAGATCGGTAGATAGACGCAAAAGTCTCTAGTGTGGCACATAGTAATTCGCGGTCTTGTAGGTTCGTGATGAGTCTTTCTGTAGAGGTCGTCAAGCCTGTGATGGTTTCGAGGATCTAGAGCGCGTTAATTAACAGCGGGATTAACATGCAGAGAGCCTTACATAGTCGAGTTTTTGATGGGAGGCAATGCGCAGCTGACCATGGTGATTTTGCAGCTGCCGTAGTATAGGCTCGAGAAATTGCTGCTTCGTAGACATCTCAGCCAAGACGTCAATTTCAGGATAAAGAGAATCCATTTCTTGCTCCAGGCCAAAAACAGCCTCGCGTTCCTTGTTCGTTGGAGCACCAATGACTGCTTTACTACCGTCAAGGATCTTTTGCAGGTACAAACGATCCAGTCGGCAGTATATCTCTTCAGCGACGTATTGAGCAAGGACTGCGCTCAGTTCTGTCGTTCGCTTCATGATCGAGGCGTCACCGTCAGAGGACTTTACTCCCGTTGCAAGTTCTTCCAGATCGCAGAGTAGCTTGTCGTTGTCTTTTAGCCCGGCTGTCAAGGCAGAGAGTATCTTCTTTCCATCCATGGTCGATTTCTCCGATTCGTTCTTAAGGCCGACGTCTAATTCATGTGCTAACTCGCTAACCTGGGAATGTAAGTGATAGCTCATTGCAGGTGACCGAGGCAACTCGTACCGCAGCAGCCGTGTTTTGTCTCTCCGCATCATGTTTCCGACGTAGTCTTTCCACCTCCCTGTTTTGTTTGGATTCTCGGTCCTTGTCCCGCTTCTGCTGTCGACTGAGGACATCCAATTGGGTCGCTAGGATATCCGTTTGCTTTTGGATTTCCGTCGTGGATTTGTTCAGTGTTTCGATTGCCGTTTGTAGGTCTTCGTCGAGAAAGGGTCGAGTCGAGTCGAAGCTCGGGTCAGAGAGGATAGTGGGTAGCGTTCCAGACTCCTCAAGTTTGGAATACCTGTTAAATAGCGTAAAGATCAGTAAGAATACCCATATTTAGCAAACATGCCATTTAGAGAGCATACAGTGCCAATTCCTCATGCGATAGAAGCGTGTCCGGGGTAAGGTGTTCCTGCACCCATTGCGTAATTTGGACATTGCTAGACCTGTTGTCAAAGGCCGCTTTGATCTCGTCGCGTTTGACAGGTACGTTTCTGTCTTTCAAAGCGGATATCAGCACCTCCGCGGGGTCCATATTGTTGTTGTTGTTATGATCGTAGTGTCGGAGATCTAGAAACGGGGGAATCTCCACAATCAAGATCCATCATCGACTCTGCTGTTGAAGGCATCAGGAGCGCTTGGCAATATCGCTGCCCAATTCGATCCTCTCGTGCGGATGACCCCGTCCACGAGAGAGATATATCGTACTGGAGTCCTGACTGTGCTTGCCTGGTTTTAAGTGTTGTTGGTCCCATTCGCAATCGTTTCTTGGCGTCCGCGTTGAAGGCGGCGAGTTTCTCCCGCTCAGCTTCAACTCTTTATCAGAGCAACCACCAGCGGTCTCCAGCTTTGCGCGTGGATTGGAGTAGACGATCTCCAGTTTCTACCGATATCATCCTATCTTGTTCACCAAGCCATCTTCAGATTGATTTATTACTGCAACAATGCTTGGCTTTCACTGACAGACAAGAGTCACTACGTTCCCACCACCTTTCGAGCTCGTTTTGACATAGAGCCTTGAAATTTTGCGCAAGATGGACAACCGAACCTTCGTCTCCGACTCCCTTATTCGCCTGACGGGCGCGTCCGATCCTACCGTTGTCGATTTTGTCCTCGCCACCGCGGCGTCTGCAAAGTCATCGTCTTCCCTCCAAGACAAAATAGCGCCTTTCCTAGATGGAGATTCCAGCGACGTTAGTGCGTTTTGTTCAGATCTTTACAAACGGGCTGGAAAACCTGCCAGTAGCGCAGCCGCTACTACGAACAGCGGCGGAAGTCGAGATGCGAAAGATGCGAAAACCACCACAGCGGGAAAGGAGAAGAAAAAATACCGCCTTTTGGATATGGATGAGATTGATGATGAAGGTGCGAGTGGGAGTGGCAGTTCTCTAGGACCGAAGAATGCCGATTCCGAAAGAAAAGAGAAAGACAGGAGGTCGCGCGACAAAGATCGAGTCGGTGACAGGGATAGTAAGAGCCGGAGTGGCCGCTGGGAAAAGGATGAGAGCAGAAAGAGAGAGCGCGAGCATAGCCGAGATCGACATCGATCCAAGAAATTAAGAAGACGAGATATTGGCGATTTTGAGGATCGATGGGGCGATGAAGAGGTTCTGGAGGAGGAGGAAATGCAAGGTGCCGGAGAAGAGTTTGAGGAGTCACCGTCTAAGAGGACGAGGCTAGACGATGGGTCTGCGTCACCGCGGTCGAGAGCCAGTTCGGCTGACCTAGATCCTGAGGAGCGGCGAGAGCGTGACCGGAAACGGGACCTGGATGAGCGAGATGCATTTGCGAAACGACTGGCAAATAAGGATGACAGCAAATCAAAGAAGATCGTCGAGGACCGGACGAAGGATAGCGAGGCAGCGAAGCGACGAGCATTGGCCGATGACTCTAAGGCCAGGGCGGCTGCCATGCCGGACCTGAGACTGCGCTCACGACAAGAGTACCTCAAGAAGCGAGAGACAGAGCGGTTGGCTTTATTGAGGAGACAGGTCGCGGAGGAGGCGCAGGAAGAGCGCGAGAATCCTAGCTTGACCCGGAAGGAAAAAGAGGAATTTGCACGCAACCGCGAAGTGCTGCGGATCGCAGAGGAGCGGCTTCGTATTGATGACCATCGCGACGGGTATATGATGCCGGAAGACTATATAACAGAAAAAGGCAAGATCGACCGAAAGAAGAAAGAAGATGCCCTTTACAAGCGTTATGTTGAACGTGACGACTTCGGCCAAGAGAAGTTCGTTACAGAGCACGAAGAGTGGGAGCTGGAGCAGTCGGCTAAAGCTAAGGCCCAGATCAAGCGAGCCGAGTTTGTGGACGAAGGTGACTACGAGTATGTCTTTGACGATACGCAGAAGATCAATTTCACCATGGATGCTCAGATGAAGGGCACGCGCAAGCTTATGACCCAGGAGCAGCGCGCATTCCAAGAGAAGGTTGACGAGGCCGAGAAGAAAGCCCAGACCATCGAAGACACCCGGAAGAAGCTGCCGATATACCAGTTTCGAGATCAAATCATCCAAGCAGTTGAGGATCACCAGGTGCTGATCATCGTCGGAGAAACGGGATCCGGAAAGACGACACAGCTTCCACAGTACCTTCATGAGGCTGGCTATACCAAGAATGGGATGAAGGTCGGCTGCACGCAACCACGAAGAGTCGCAGCTATGAGTGTGGCTTCCCGTGTTGCCGAGGAAATGGGCGTCAAGATAGGTAATGAAGTCGGATACTCAATTCGATTCGAAGACAACACCAGCGACAAGACCGTGGTTAAGTATATGACTGACGGTATGCTGTTGCGTGAGCTTCTTACGGAGCCGGACCTGGGCCAGTACTCAGCTTTGATGATTGATGAGGCGCATGAGCGTACAGTGCCCACGGATATTGCTTGCGGTCTTCTAAAGGACATTGCCAAGGCGCGACCGGATCTGAAGTTGTTGATTTCGTCTGCAACCATGGATGCGCAAAAGTTCCAGAGCTACTTTGATAATGCGCCTATCTTCAACATCCCGGGGCGCATGTACAACGTCGACATCCATTACACGCAACAACCAGAAGCCAATTACCTCGCGGCAGCTATCACAACAGTCTTCCAGATTCACGTGTCTCAAGGGCCAGGCGATATCCTTGTCTTCTTTACTGGTCAGGAAGAAATTGAAGCGGCGGAGCAGAGTTTACAAGAAACGGCCAGAAAACTAGGGAATAAGATACCAGAAATGATTATATGTCCGATTTACGCCAACCTGCCGTCAGATCTACAGGCCAAAATCTTCGAGCCAACACCACCCAAAGCTCGAAAGGTAGTGTTGGCTACTAATATTGCGGAAACCAGTTTGACGATTGACGGTATTGTTTACGTGATTGACCCTGGGTTCGTCAAGGAGAACGTTTTCAACCCCCGGACAGGCATGGAAAGTTTGGTGGTGACGCCCTGCTCGCGAGCATCCGCAAATCAACGAGCAGGTCGAGCAGGTCGTGTCGGGCCAGGAAAGTGCTTCCGGTTATATACAAAATGGGCATACTATAACGAATTGGACGAGAGCACGACCCCTGAGATCCAGCGGACCAACCTAAGCAGCGTGATCCTAATGTTGAAATCACTGGGAATTGATCAGCTTCTCGAATTCGATTTCATGGACCCCCCGCCGGCTGAGACAATCATTCGGGCATTAGAGCAACTCTACGCTCTAGGAGCATTGAACGACCGCGGTGAGCTCACCAAGATCGGACGACAAATGGCCGAATTCCCTACGGATCCAATGCTCGCAAAAGCAATCCTAGCTGCAGATAGTCAAGGATGCGTGGAAGAGGTCCTCTCGATCGTCTCCATGCTCGGCGAAGGCAGTGCCCTCTTCTTCCGACCAAAAGACAAGAAAATCCACGCCGACAGCGCGCGCAACCGCTTCACCGTCAAAGACGGCGGAGACCACCTTACTCTCCTCAACGTCTGGAACCAATGGGTAGACTCCGACTTCAGCTTCGTCTGGGCAAAGGAAAACTTTCTCCAGCAACGCAGTCTGACCCGAGCGCGCGACGTTCGCGATCAACTCGCCAAGCTCTGCGACCGCGTCGAAGTAACTGTCAGCTCATGCGGCGCGAACAACATCGTCCCAATACAAAAGGCCATTACGGCCGGTTTCTTCCCGAATGCAGCGCGGCTCCAGCGCGGCGGTGACAGTTACCGCACTATCAAGACGGGGCAGACAGTGTACTTGCATCCGTCGAGTACACTGTTCGAGGTGAACCCGCGCTGGGTAATTTACTTTGAGCTGGTTCTTACAAGCAAAGAGTACATGCGCAGTAACATGCCTCTTCAAGCGGAGTGGCTGGTGGAGGTTGCGCCGCATTACTACAAGAAGAAGGACCTCGAGACGCTTGGGACAGAAAAGAAGCCAAAGGGGCAAGGGGCCGCAGGAGAGAAGAGCCGTAGTTAGTGTACAGTACAATATCCATGAATCTATCCGAATAGTCTCATCAATATTCAATACAAAGAGCATGAATGGAAGGCCAATCAAAACCTCCACATAACAAATACCGCGGCACGGATTCCAAAAGCCGAGGTCCATCACTCCATCCCGCACCCGCTCGGGTCCCAAGCTTCTCCATCATCTCCGCCGACGCCAATCTCCAGAGTCATCATCAGACAACTAAATACCCAACAGCCGCACCAGACAGACCGCAATTAGACACCATTCGCAAAAGAAGAAACCATTCAAAATGAGCAAGTCATTCACAACCAAGGACGTCGCCTCCCACAACTCCCCCGACAAGGGCCTCTACATCATCGTCGACAGCAGCGTCTACGACGTCACAAACTTTATTGACGAGCACCCTGGCGGCGCAAAGATCCTGAAGCGTGTCGCGGGCAAGGATGCCTCAAAGCAGTTCTGGAAGGTACAGTTTCCGTCCATTTATCTCTCTTGTCTTTGCTCTCTTTATTGCTCACGTGGGCCCTTTTCGAGGCCATAACCTGCAATACGAGTATGGCATGGCGGCGGTATGACTGGTGCTGACTATTTTTGACATCTAGTATCACAACGAGAGTGTGCTGAAGAAGTACTCGCCAAAGCTGAAGATCGGAGATGTTAAGGAGGACGCGAAGTTGTGATTTGGTTTGATTCGATTATCTGCCTGAAATGCCGTACCTATACGCACCCACCCTTCTGATGGGACACGAATAGGAGCGATGCACTATATTCCGAAGACATTTATGAGAGGGTTGGGACTGTCATATTATACCATTTTTTTGTCTGTCGTTTTTCTACCTCTACTGTTAGAGCCGGGGGTCGCTTGATCCCTGCTGTGAATGATAGAGCGGTGATTACATCTCAGTATAGGCTTCAACTGCCTCGTGCATCAAGATTCAGTTCGAAACTCCAACTGTTTAGGCAGAATGATTTGTGGAGATGGAATTATATGATATCTATATAAGCTTTATACAATGCCGAACAAGTCGCTAAGATGGTATCAATAAAACAGAACTCCGTCACATGAGAAATACAATCAAGATGATAGATGCATAAGCTCAGGAAGACCTAAGCTAGCCTAGAACCCGCGGAACGGGTCCTCATGGCGGTATTCGATCTCCTCCAACGGAGAGTCCAGTTCTGAATAGCCCTGGCTCATGCTCCAAGGCGTCGACGACTTGCGAGTATGTCGGCGCCCATTGGCTGCAGCACGATACCGGTTCGACTCAGTCTGGTCAATAAAGGCTTCCATGCGCACGGTACCGATCGCATCAAAAAAGTTCCCTGTGCGGACACTGCTCGTATCCGAGTTATGATGGCTAAAACTGCTCCGGACGCTGTTGAGTCCGTGCGAGTAGGATTGTGTAGATGGCCCGGCCGCATCAGAGGAACTCCGCATGGACGGCATGGTGTTTTGGCTGGAGAAGCTGCGGATATTGGCAATTGGCAATTTCGGTGCAGTGTTGCTGCGCTTTCGGGCATGGTTTGAGGAATGGTTCGAGAAGCGCGGTATGGTTGGTGGGGCAGCTGCGTCTTCCGAGGCTCGAGCTTCAGCATCCAAATCGGCGGGAAGTTCGGGAACAGGTTCAGGATGGTTGCTGAAGGCTCCCTTTTTGCCCTTGGGGAAGGGGCGTGGACGGCCCTTGGCAACTCGAATGGAGTCCCGGATGGGATTTCGGCGGAGTGCTGCAGTTGGTGCTGGACGCTCGAGCTCTTCTTGCGGCACTGGGAGCGAGGCAAGGTCCTGAAGGCCTATAGCTGAATGACTCAAGAAGGACAAGGCAGTTAACCAAATGTAATGCCGGTCGATGCTGGTTGCTGTAAACTTGAGAGCTCGTTGGGGCGTCAAGATCAAGATTGACCGGTTGAACTGAACTGGGCCGTTGAAGCCCTTTGGCACTGGAGTGTCGTCTTTGACATCAAGCACGGATTGAATAACCACTAATTACATCAGCATACTGAATTCCCGAGGAACATTTGGTATCACTTACACTTTCGACCACTCTTGCCAAGCAAGGCAGGGCCAGTTGTTGGCTGCTTGCTGCTCCACATCACAGATCGCTCGTACGGTGCGAGCCAGACCCATCGCTTGTGCCTGACACCGCTGTTGGTGATGCTGGCAGAGACCTCCTCGGCGTTACGACCTTCCCAGTTGTCCTTGTCGCCAGCAAATGACCTCCTCCGGCGGACATACTTCCACATCCACTCGCCGACCATGGTCTGCGCGATGGCATCAACAACACTGGTTGGCTGCTGGACCTGCGTTGATGTAGAATCCTGGCGCTCGTGATTCATGAGGCTCGATCGCCGAGGAGGACGTGCTTGAGAGCTTCGTCGGTCCCGAGGCATTGGCATTTCGTCAAAGGGCATGCGGATTTGACGAGGGCTGTCTTGGCCATATGAAGAAGACATGGACACGCGAGGAGATGATTGAGTCGTCGGCAAACTGTTTTGATCCGTCTGAGACATTGTGGCCGCAGATCGAACACGGCGCAGCGTAGGACGGCGGACAATGGTTGCTTGAGGCCGATCAGAGAAGTTACGTGATGGAGTTGGGCTCTGCTGGCCGTCGCTTCCAACCAGAGGGAACTTTCTCGAACTGAGTCGTATCGGCACAGGGAATGGTGGCGCGACGCTTGAGGAGTTACTGCCACTGCCGCTGTCGATACTCGGCTGGCTTGGGCTGCGTGCCCTCCTCATATGCGAAGCAGCTCCGCTGGAGATCATCGCCGCCTTACGTATATCCTGTTGTCGCTGCCCTGGGCCACCGGAACGAGACCACGAGGATCCAGGTGGGCTCGTGAATCCGATGCCGAGACCTTCCTCAACACGCGACTTGGAGTCGAGATCCTCGGTCACTTCAGGCAGCATCATGGCCTCTTCCAAGCTGCGACGGCGCTCATCGGCAGAGACAAGCTTGCCACGGCGTACCTTGTATGATGCGAACGGCCGGTTGAGTAGCTCATCGTCGGTAAACACGTCCTTAGGGTCTTCGTGCGTTTCTTCATCGCTGTTGTGTTCGAATCCGGCAAAAAGGCTGCTTGACCGCAGAGGTCGCCTCAGGTTACCCTTCGAATCGCCCGACAATGGCCCATTATCATTATTGCCAGGGTAAGCTTGAATATGCCCAATTGTAGTTTCTGTCGCCGCATCAGTTGGTGTTTCAACCACAAGAGACAGCGGCTTCCCTCTTGGGCGCTTCGAAGACCTCGGAGGCGGCGCAATATATGATTGAATTGGTTGATCCTGCGTGGCCATGCTCAACGGGAGATCCGGGATCGCAGACGGGAGCAAGCTTGCTGGGAGTTTGACGGGGCGCTGATCAATTCGGATAGGCTCGGTTTGAATGCCAACCGTCTGGGTTTCGACGGCTGATTTCAAATCGGCCTGACATGAAACACTCTTTGTTTGAGGGGGTAGAACTACGCTCCCTCGCGATGGTGAAGACGGTTCGGCAGGAGGGATTATGGCAATCATCGGAATCTCCATGCTTTTATGCCTGGCATCATCCTCTGCAGGCTTCGGTTCAGCTTCGGGCTCAGACTTGACCGGGAGCTCCGTTTGCACAGAAGCTGAAACCATGGTAATATTTTGAATGACGGGAGATTCAGGCTCTGCACCAATTCTCGGTGTCCACGGGGGTGTAGGAAGGCTGTCAACTGTCTGGGCAGAAGCTGACACCATGTCAATTGCCAAGGTGGATGTGCTGCTCTCTTTGCTCTCGTATGATGGAGTATTAGCCGCCTCTTCTGTACTTCCTTGCACCGCTTTATCGACAGTTGGAGATAAGACAGGCGATGCCGGGGGTGAGTATTGGATACCGGTATCTTGATAAACAACAGGTGGCGTCCGAACGAGCAGCGACTCCTTCAGCTCAGAATGCTCGTCCATTTTAGTACCGAAATCATCCGTGCTTGCATGGAAAGAAAGGCCCAGTATTTTTGCTGCTTTGCTGCCCACCGTGTGGGACATTTGGGAGTGTACCGAAGTAGGACGCTCTTCGGGAAGTGCTTCAGGAGACTGGAGTTCCATATCCTCATCAAGGTCAAATTCATCGTCCTCGTCAAATGCTAGTTCGTCTGCAAGATTGGTCTGTGAGCCTTGCATGTTACGAGAGCTCATGACTGAGTATCGGCCATCGGGATGTTCGCTGTCTTCGCTGGCGGCACTACTCAAACTCGTGATGCTCATGCGGCGTGGTCCTTGGCTGCTCGAATATATGCTGACTGAGTCACTGCCCTTCCCCGTGGACGCTTCTCTTACCGCGTCCTGTGCTTCGTGCAACGCAGGCTCAAGAGATCCGGCGGCCTGAGCGGCAGCAACCTCGTTCAAAACAACTTTGAGGCGCCCCTCAACGACGTGGACCTTTCGCTCAAGATTCCTGCGTTCGCCATCCCAGGCTTCCTTATCACGAGTCCACAATTTCGTAATTCGTTCCAAATCCTCCTCGCGGCTCCTGGCCTTTTTCTGCGCTTGTTCAAATTTCCTCCGGACTTCGGAAATCCCATCAAGCGCGCTGTCCCGCTCCTTAGCCAGCTCAGTAAGAGCCGAAGAGCTGCCACCTTCTAACAGGTGGAGCTGATGCTTCAGTGACCGGGACTCTTTTGATTGTCTGGACAGTCGCCCCGTTAATTCATCATTTTCCATTCGGGTCTCGTCAAGACTGTTTTCCAAAACATCAATGGCCTTTGTCTTGCTCTCTACATCTCGCCGTAAGGCTAGTATCTCAGAGACAAGCGAAGCATGCAAAGTAGGCGTGAATCTCCGCGGGTCCAGTGGGGATATGACATCCTCATCTGCGGTATCGTCATAATCACTGCGGGCACCGTCTGGGGACGTAATATGGTGCTGGAGGGCTTCTGGTGAGGCCAATGGCCCGGGCGAGGAATTGGCCCCTGTGTACATGGAAGGTGGGCGCTTGGGCGTCGTAGAAGGCGTTGGGAAGGCATTCGCAGCCGGCGGGCTCTGAGCACTCGCGTCCGTGGCCATGATGTCCGCAGCTAGACCATTAGAGGTACACAATGCCTCGGGCAAGGCCTGCAGTTGTTGTTCTCATGCGCAGTCGACCGGTATTCGTGTCACCGAGCTTTCATTGAACCACACATATGTTGTGCAAAGAAGACGCTGTGTAGAGCCGTCGCAAACCTAACGAAGCTGACCAGCAGCGGCGAGTGGCAGACAGTGCGTTCTACTCCAAGTCTAAGCCAGCGTTAGCCACCCGCGCTGAAGTTGAATGCAGAGAAGGTTCACAAAAAAACACGATGGGGGGTTTGTACTTACGTTTCGACCTCAACACGCTTGACTTCAAACCTCGAAGATTACGAGCTTGACGATAATCGAGCCGACGCGTTTAGCTTTTGGGGTGGGGGTTCTTGAATCGCGACTCGAATCAAACAAAGGGATCGTGAGGGCAGGTCAGATAACAGCATGGAAATTAAGATTAAAGGAACAGGTATGACTCTGGTGCTCTGCGCAACCTGCGGCCCTCGCGTCGACTCTTGTCCAATCCCTCGCCTGTCGCTGGGAGATCCGAGAAGGAGGGGAAGAGTAAGATGCAAGAAGTACGGAGTAGGAGTAGCCCGTTGTTGGTTCGCGAATGAAGCTCTGCGGCAACGGGCGAGCGCTGAACAGACGACATGATGGGCCGGCGATGGCCCATGCTAAGATCCGCGAAAGCCTCGTCGCTGTTAGCTTCGTCCAGGGGTGTTCGTTAGGGGATGGGGAAGAGCGCCAGCCCACTAGGGACTAGCAAGGAGGAGCCACTCATTTCCCCACCAGAGCTGGCCCGGCTAAGCCTGTCGCGCAAGGAAAGCCGACAAGAACAAGGCGATCTGCTATATTAAGGAGAACGATTATTGGCTGTGGTTGCAGGAAACGATTAAAGGGGGGTATAGAAATAAGAACGGGCCTGAAACCACTTTGAAGGAAGCGGAAAGGAGAAAAGACGGCTTGGCTAAAAAAGAACAAGCCAATTATTACCTCGGGATCCGATATTGGTAGCAATTATAATATGCCATCGTATAGGTATCCCGCAGCCAGAACGGCTCATGCGAGAACAGGAAGCTAGCGTGTGACCTGTGTGATGAATTCACCGCGTCCGTTAACGGCGACTCCACTACTTCGTATGCCTCCTGAAAAGCGCCGAGCTCTACTCGGGCATACGGAGTATAGAATCTTCAGCAACATGTCTTTTTCTTCCATGGCTCTACTACTCCGGAGTACAGAGCATGCGACTGCTTGCTTCAGGTTCCGGAATCCAATCAGAATGGGCCTAATTCTTAGAGTCGATGTCTGATGGGCCATCGCGTCCTGATTCCTGGCATGGAGTCACTGTGTCTGTGACAGACAGAACTGGAGGAAGGTCTTGCTAGATTCGCGGACTGGGGCGATCGTCGCGAAGCAATTTCCCGAAGAGCTTATGGTCCGTGTTTCATCCGACAAAGCAAGGTGATTCCATCACACATGTGTAACTGGAGGCGGGATGTTTGCCGTTGTCTCTGTCAAATCGACACTGAACATTGATGTCCAATATTCGAGTTCTGTTTCAGCTCAACTCCGTTTCAGCTCTGCAGACAACAGTGCTCTCCTTGTCATTGTTTTTCTTTTACTCCTTTTGCCGGCCATCCTCGGTCTTTTGTCCCTGAATTAGATGATCCGAGGATCCGCCACTGCTTATAGAGCTCCCCACTGCGATTTCCACGGTTCGTTAGGCAGCTCACATCCACTCAAAAATCGCCTCGCAAATGAGGATGGGGTCGACTATCGGCATAGTCAACGGAGTGTAGATTGACCAAGCTCGTTTATCGATTCGAGTTGTTATTGCGGCGCATGCCACTTTGGGAGCGAGATCCGGCAGCATCGAGCGATATTTGGTGCTGACCGTCTGTCTCTTGACATGTTGCACACTGGACTAGAATTTCAAGATAACTCAGAACGACAGGCCCGAATTGGAGTGTCAGATCTGGTATCTCCGTTTCATCTTGTCTCTGATGTTGACTTAAAGCGCAGTAGTACGCGAACGTGCACTCGCCGAGTCGCCGCTAATCGAGTTAAAGTTCGAAACGTGAGCGCGAAGAATCTATCCGAGGCGAGACCGGCCACTATCCAGACCCACGCGGCGTTGTGTCGATGGGATTGAGAGATGAGATTTGTCTTTGTCTAACATCGGAGATTACTGACAAGCGCGCTATCATATTCCATGGGGGTCTTTAATATATTGATATATTGATTGTCAACACAACTGAATCTGAACTGTCTTTTCGACATCTTCTGTCAACTGCCGCGTCGTGCCGCGTCATGCCGCGTTGACCAAATTCGAGAGCCGCTGCGCGAAGATCAGCCACTACCATCTCAGGATAGACATCTAGCAGACCAACTCCGGAGTAAGACACCTGTCAACGAGTCAGCTAACAGAAAGTTTAAAGGAGATATCGCACCATTAAATTCGAAACGCCGGTCAGAGTGATAATGTGATGAGCTCGGAAAAGCGGACAGAGGATGGATTTATCCACTTGAGAACACCCATTGGCATACTCAACGCACATCAACTGATAGCATCCTTCGAGATCAGTTCAAAGTCACTGCCTAGTGCTCGGCAGTCATTGCTAGACATAATCCGATGCTGCGAAAATGATTCGGACCACGCTCCTCTCTTAACAAAAGCAACCTCATGTCCCGGCATGACTAAGCTCCCATGACGATAACCTGGTTATCTGTATCCCCTCATTCTCCCCGGACCCTTGTTTACACCCTCTATCCAGGCTACAAAGACGTACAGACACTGCTTACAGCTTGCAGACCAGCGCAGGCCCTTAACTCCCTCGTCAATATGCCGTTAAACCCGCAACCAAAGGCGCTCTTCTTCGACGTCTTCGGGACAACGGTCCGCTGGCGCGAGAGCGTCACAAAAGCCCTCCGAGAAGCCAGCGAACGTGCTCTCCGCAGCAACAGAGAAGAAATATATCCCGAACTGCGCGCACAAGCATCCGCAATGACAGACGACAACTGGCACAGCATGGCAGAAGACTGGCGCGCCTCGTACGGCCGGTTCACAGCAACCTTTGACCCGACGAAATCCAGCGGCTTCGTCTCGGTAGATGAGCACCACTACGATGCCTTGGTTGAGATCCTGCGGTCCCGACAGCTCGACGAGCTCTTCACGGAGAGCGAGCTGCAGGAGCTGGTCCAATGCTGGCATAGATTGGATCCGTGGGATGATACAGTCAAGGGGTTGGGGCTGCTAAGTAGCAAATTTCGCACGAGCACCCTGTCGAATGGGAACGTCTCGTTAATCAACGATCTTATACAGCATGGGTCTCTCCCGTTTACGGATATCACTAGCTCGGAGCATTTCGGTATCTACAAGCCTGATCCACGGGTATACCGGGGAGCTGCAGAACGGTTGGGCTTCACGCCAGAGCAGTGCGTTATGGTCGCGGCGCATTTGGGCGATCTGGAGGCAGCCAAAAAGTGCGGGTTTGGGACTATCTATGTTGAGCGCATTGGGGAGGAGTTTGATAGTCTGCAGAAGGCTCTTGACAAGGGATATGTGGACTTGGCTGTTGAGATTGAGAACAGTCCAAATGGCTTCGTAGAGGTCGCGAGGCGGCTGGGCATTCAGGCGTAATCATCAATAGTCTGCAAGGTATTATAATTTATGTAGCCAAGCCGATTTCCCTCATACAGCAATGAAATGCTATACAATGATTGATAAGTGGCGTGACGTCACGCCATCCAAGCTGATTCTGACTGTATTCTGATTATAAATCCTGGCATCATTACAGTCGCAGGGAAATATAAGCAACTAAAAGCAAAGCAGTATATAAGAATATAAATCAGATATCCGGTTGGGTACCAAGGAACAAACTCAAGCACCTTATAACTTCATTGTACGAAGCATGGCCGAGAAAGTACGAACCACCCATACCTACCCTACCTACCGCACAAAACAATTAACACAACCAGTCCAAAACCTACAAGCATGCCGACAGCGATGGCCACTTCCGGCGCAAAGACTCTGTCTTCCGATCCTGGATCTCGCGCGCCCCAGGCGCCAGATTCTCTCCCGAGCGAGGCCGCTACGTGCTGTACTTAAACTACGGGTGCCCCTGGGCTCACCGCACGAACATCGTGCGCCGCCTCAAGGGCTTAGAAGACATAATCCAGCTCGTGATATGCGACTTCGAACTGGGCCCTGAGGGCTGGATATTCTCTGGGAGGAATGGGTCCGAACAGAAAGATCCGCTGTATGGGTTCACCAAAATGAACCAGTTTTATTTCAAGGCGGACCCTGAGTATAATGGGCGGTATACGATTCCTATGCTGTGGGATCGGAAAGAGGAAACGATTGTGAATAATGAGAGCAGTGAGATCATCCGCATGTTCTACACGGAGTTTGATGACCTGCTGCCGAAGGAGAGGCGCGAGGAGAACCAGGTCGGAGGAGGGCTGTATCCTGAGCACTTGAGACACGAGATCGATGCGATGAACGAGTGGGTATATGACAAAATCAACAACGGTGTGTATAAGACGGGCTTTGCGACGACGCAGGATGCCTACGAGGCGAACCTGTATCCGCTGTTCGAGGCGTTGGATCGCGTCGAGGAGCATCTTGGACAGGAGGGTCACCAGCCCTATCTCTTTGGGGAGCATATCACAGAGGCCGATGTCAGGCTGTATACCACCATCGTGCGCTTCGATGTGGCGTACTATCTCATCTTCAAGTGCAATCTGAAAATGATTCGACACGACTATCCGCTGATTGATCGGTGGTATCGCCGGTTGTACTATGATGAGTCTGAGAGAACGAACGGCGGAGCGTTCAAGAAGACAACGTTCTTTGATATTGTAAGTGATGCTCGGCCAAAGCCTGTCTGACAGACACATGAGCTGACCCGTCAACAGTACAAATTCGGCTACTTGACAGCGCTTGGTAAGAAACAAGGAGGCAATGATTCGCAGCTGGTGATCCCGTCTGGACCAAGTCCTTCTATCCTGCCTCAGGAGGCTTAGACCTCAAACTCCCGCTGTGCTGGTCGGCTTATTTCCGTTCAGTCGAGGATTCGCCGTTAGCTCTCCGTAGGCTCGTGTTTCTGGCTATGCAAATGCAAGCACAGCACAGTGTATATCGGTTCGTGAGATGAACAATCACTTACCAAGTCTGTCAAAAATCACAATCATCTTGTACCCCTGTATCTGGTCAGTAATATAGGGGTAAAAGATGACCCTCGTACTCCGTGGATCAGCTATATTCTATACTGTCCCGAGGGGACGGAAGCTCGCGTAGATCGGCGGCTTGAACTGCACCGGTAAATGACCCTTTTCCAGCTCCAAGTCCCTGGATCACAAGGGTTTCCTGTTGAATCAGCTGGCAAAGTCAAATCCTTGGTGAAGCTCGTCCTTGCTGAGCCCTGTACGGAGTATACGGAGTACCACGGTCCACGAGTCAATTAAACGAGCTTGTGCGGGGCTGTGGGGCATATGGCTCCTTCATGACAGTTGAGCTCGGGTCTTGATTGCTTTCTTCGGACCGTCACGGGCCATAGCTATGTCCTGAGCAAGAGACTGAGACATCGAAGCTGCACCTCTCGATTGACAGTAATGGACAGCTAGACGATAAAGATCAGCCATCAGGTGTAGCAACTACTAGCAGACTGCGCTGGCAACCGAGGATCAATCCTTTCCAGGCTAACTGCAAACTGCAAGCCGACAGTGCAATCCTCAATTGATCGAGGCAATCGGCAATCACGGAAAGCTTGCTGGCTAACAAAAGTACCTTTCACGGGCCAATCGGTGCTGCTCGCGAGCTCAGTCAAGGTTCAACTTCAACCAAAGCACGCGCAAGAGCGATCGATATTCACTGATCACAAAGACAAAGATGCCAACCATCAAACTCAAAAGCTCCGGTTCAAACTTGCTATTTGTCTCATTGGTCCGCCGTTCATAGTTAGGACCAATCTCGATGAGAGCTTCGCGACTCTGCAGTTGGCAGTTAGGCTCAGCCAAGCTCACAGACGCAGCCGCACTCATTTGACCCGAAGCTCGGAAAACCAACAGCGACAATTAGCGGTTCTTTTTGGGGTTCGCATACCGCGGCTCAGTCCGACTACTAGGGAGCTGTTGGTGTGATTAGGACGCATGCTGCAGCTCCTGGTTCCAGATCATGCATGCAGCTTGCAGATTCATGCAAGCTAGTGGTCAGCATAACAATTGCTTGTTGTTACGGAGTACGAGTGAGATGCAAAATGCTCTCAACTTGCGCAAGCGACCTAAGCAGCGGGGTTGGAACTAGCTAATTGTGGTAGGACGAGCAACATCCATTGCTTTCGCAGGCACTCCAATTCCAATTCAGGGGCTATATTGGAGTTACCCTGTCAAAATTGACGCGAGTACCCATCATTACTCATGACTAAGAGTACGATGTAACTTTTCGAGTACTCCGTACGTCGTTACATCTCTGTAGCATTCCTCCCAAGTGCGAGTACGGAGTACTTGACGAGAATGTCAGTGCCCCCGGGGTCGGACTATGCATAGTGCCCGTGTCTTCTGTAACTCCCAAGCCGAGAAATACTCCGTCGTTTCAACACTCCACGTGGAAAGGAAAGGCCCGACGGAGCAAGGCTAGTTTTGAGTTCGTGCCACAAGCATGCCGGCACATGTCTGGTCATCAAACTCTGCAATGCAACAATAAACTTCATTCTGACAGAGGGAAGCGGCCGTATCCTGTTGAGCATGCCTCATGACTGTCAGTTCAGTTCAGGATACAATTTCCTCTCGCAGGATAGCGGTCTTCTAGCCTGAATCCTCATATCCCCAAGCTCATCGAACACTCGGCACGCTGTTCTAGTGCACAGCCGTGGCTCCATCCCGCCTGCGTCTGTCCCTGCACCCCACGAGGCGAAAGAATAACGGCCAGCTGCCTGGCCGGCAGGGATCCCTGCTAGCTGATGGAACCTTCTGCCGCTCTGGACCGGCCCGTTTGTGTGCTCAATGCAACGGCTGAAACGCACGGTGAACAAGCCAACACGCCCGGGCTGATTACTCTGATGGATGACGTTTCCAGGGATTCGGGTTTCCCGATCAGGCGTTATTCTTGAGGAGAGGAGGGCGCAAAGAGCCAAGCGAGATAGCCAAGAGAACTCAAAGGATTCTGACGATGCCAATAGGGGCAGGTTAATACGTCGTCGGGTGGACTGTGGACCGTCCGCCCTCGACTTCCCCACTCCACATGGGCCGAGATATCCTTCGGATCTAGCCCTGGCTGGTAGTTATGCTCTATGTTGTTCTGTCTCTGAGTGTCAAATTTTTGAGTCGAGGGCATTCATTAAGTCGGGAAAGAGAAGAACCCCACCGAGATTGAGAAGAAAGGCAGCATCCACAACATCCCCGTCATCTCGGACAAGAGACGTCATCAATCACCAGTCGCTAGACCGGATAAAGGACCCGTTGCTTCGAAACGATGGCTTATGCTTTGGCCAGAGGAAAGCGCACTATGTCATGATTGTCGTCTGAAATGAATAGTATCACTGTTGAGCTGAGCTGAGCGTGTCCCAGGAACGTGGAGCTTTGCGACTATTTTCCGCGGAATGTTCGGTTTCCTTCCGGCTGGGTCGGATGTAGTTGTGCTTGTTACCATTAGCCAGAGTTGGGCGGATTTGTATGACAATCCTTCTGATTCCCTCGAGTGAGAGCGCGCAGATTGGGTGAAGTGAAGAAGTGAATTTTGGTCTGGATTTAGTTCGGGGTCTGGAGTCTCTCTGGAACAGCTTCGTGTTTTCCCAAGCCTCTACTTCATGAGTCTTCAGTATGGACGTGATGATTCGTCGAGATTCATCGTTAACCGACGGAACTGGAAGGTTCTGGTGTCAGACTGACTCTGAAATGTCCGAGAGATTGATGAATGTTCGCGGCGTGTGGTGATGATCGGTACCGTGTAGCGCAGTAGGAAGCAATATAGACGCGTTGATCTATCGGGGTATATCTACCCATTCAGTTCGCCTGTCAAATGTGCAATGGATAAACGATAGATAGATCAATATAAAACCGGAGATGGCATTCTCCTATCGTGGGTCTGAGTGTCTGCTATGATCCAGCCCCAGAACGCCACTCTTTAGGTAGAGAGTACTTTGAGCTGGAGCTCCCAGCCTGAGATCATCGCTCGCAGCTGTTCTTCTGCTTTCCATCCCACCAGCTTACTGCATACTCTCGCCACCATATCTCAACAGATCTCAGATATCAACAGCAACCTTGAATACCTGGTTAAAACATTCTACTTTGAGAGTTCCAGTCCCTTCGCACCCCGCCGCAGCTTGAGATAAGACTAGCGATCGGCCTAGTTCGCCAGTGAGCAGCTCGCCTCAATTAATTCGCCAGCTTTTTTGTATTTTAGTTTACCTGCATTTGCCTGCGCATCCGAGGGAAAGTTTCTTTATTCCTCGTTTGCATGATTCTGCAGCTGCTGGTCGCCGCTTATTTGCGATAGCTACTCGAGTCAAAACTCTAGTTGGAGGCCCGGCTGTCCTCTTTCCCCCTCCTCACTTGCTTGACTCGCTCTCAAACTCCGGCCCCGACAGGACACGGACTACCTCAGCCATTTCGAATTATTTGAATTTGACATCAAGGTATGTAAAGAAAATACCCTCTTTCCAGCATTGGCATGTGTGTGTTGGTTGGGCCATCAGCCTAAAGCAGGTCGATTTCTCCGTGGCTGATCGCACTACAAAAATAGGCCGTTCCTTTTCCAGGCCCAGCTTTTCGCTGCCACTCCGCTCCCACGAGTCCGTGCTCAGTCTCGCGGAGTCCTGATAGATCCTCCCATTTTCTTCCTCTTTCTCCCCTCAAAGTCGATCTCCTCCTGTTACCGACCCTCCCGTTTCTTCTCTACGTTCCACTTCTTTTCTTCTCTATCTATTTACTTTACAACCGCAGAAGGTGCCTTAGAGAGGCACCTGGTTTACGGTCGCCATGGCCGGGAAAATGACTTTGTATAAATTGGTGGTGCTTGGAGATGGTGGTGTCGGAAAGACCGCGCTCACAATTCAGGTAAGCCATTGACTCTCCTCGCAGAGCTGTCCTCGTCACTAATCTGGTATCTCATTATAGTTATGTTTGAACCATTTCGTCGAAACGTACGACCCGACCATCGAAGATTCGTATCGCAAACAGGTGGTCATTGATCAACAGTCATGCATGTTGGAGGTTCTCGATACTGCCGGTCAGGAGGAGTATACCGCACTGCGCGACCAATGGATACGGGACGGCGAGGGGTTTGTTCTCGTCTACAGCATCACGTCTCGTGCTTCGTTCTCTCGGATAAACAAGTTCTACAATCAGATCAAGATGGTCAAGGAATCGGCCAATTCCGGCTCGCCATCTGGTGCTAGCTATCTCGGATCTCCGATAAGCTCACCCTCAGGACCGCCACTTCCTGTTCCCGTGATGTTGGTTGGTAACAAGAGCGACAAAGCTGTCGAGCGGGCAGTCTCGGCGCAGGAAGGCCAGGCACTTGCGAAAGATCTAGGATGCGAATTTGTTGAAGCGTCCGCGAAAAATTGCATCAACGTCGAGAAGGCGTTTTACGATGTTGTCAGGATGCTGCGCAGCCAGCGCATGCAACAACAGAGACCTCAGGATTCCCGCCGGACTACGGGCCTAGGTCAAATGCGTGATTCTGGGCCCGAATACCCCAAATCATTCCGTCCCGACCGCTCTCGACACCGTGGCGGTCTCAAATGCACACTCCTGTGAGCATGTTGACGTTGCGCGGTCGATCGTTTTATTAATTGCATCCGGCAATCAAACAACCGCCGGACTCATACATTTTTTCCATCTTTCTTGCGATCGGCCTTATTTTCGCCAACCATTACAGCAAACCCTCATTCTTCTACAGCTTTTTCATCCTTCTCCAGCTTTCCAGTCGCTTTTAGACATTCTGTGCGAGCATGCTCCATAACGATATTCTTCTCTGTCTATATTGGCCGCCAGGAGCCTTGCCGGTCGTCAGGCTCTGATTAGTGCTTGCCATTTCGCTCCTCGATTTTATGCCGCAGCCGAAGACCCACGACTGCGGTGGTGGATATGTGAATATGCATGATGCAAGGGTTATGGTTATTATTGTTTATTCGGGAGGCCGATTTTTGAATCTATAGCAGGTGTCTGGACATGTGAGGATCCTACCTTGCCATGTGTTTGCAGGGGTCAGGAGCCGGGACGATATCCTTTTACTTTTCTTCGGCGTACCGTTTTCCATTTTCCTTATTATTATATCCCTATATCCCAGAGTTTCCTGGCTTGATTGTCCCGTCTCTGCGCCCTCACTTGGATACTGGAGGAGCGAGGTGAGGTGGAAGACCAGTTGGAGACGAGTGACTGGACAGTGCAGGAGGAGTCGACCGCTTAGCAGGCATTGCGATGATACCCTGGATGTGAATTTCAATGCATTTACTCCAAAGATTAATGGGTACCATTGCTGATAGAAGCCTACGCATCAATGTTATGACATACAGCTAGAATGTATAACAGGGTCATCGCCTATGACAGTCTAATAACCATATAATAGTTACATCAGTCAATTCGACATGATTTACTTCGGAGTTCGAAAAATGAAAGTAGGTCCAGATCCGGAACTTCCGACCGGGTCAGTCCATGGCTCCATCGAGTTCCAACTTCCCCGGTGCGGGGAAGCTCCAGTGGCCCAGCCGCTGGCAGCCCAAGCCCAGCGGCGCCCAGTGCTCCCTAAAGTTAGTGACCTCTACCACTAACCAGACAACAATGTACCCCTCATGAACTCCTCATCTCAACCTCGGGCTGTCCTTCTCCACGGCATCATTCGGGTTCTGATTTTCAAACATAATTCTGTTCCCCTCTTGTTCATTCTCCTGCAGTAAGTGTAGATCCCTTCTGCTTGAGGCCAGGGCCACCGCCGTATCCCTTCAAAGGTCTAGGGCGTCAGACTATCAGCCTCGCAGCAGACGCCGGCGTCCACTTTCCCTGCACTCGTAATACGGAGTACAGCCTTCTGTTAGCTAACTACTATGTACCTTAGTGCATTAAGTGTCAGAGAACATGTCTTAGCACTTGTCTCAGTCTGCACCTGACCTCATCCTTCTGCACTCTTCATCGAATTATCACACTCACATACCAAACATTATATATACATTGATTTTACCGACACAATGCCTCCAAACAACGTGCACCCCCAGCAAGCAATCCACGCCTCCTCCCTCTCCGACCCTGAATCCTTCTGGTCTCACCACGCCCAGACCATCCACTGGCACAAACAGCCCACGCGCGCAATCCAGCATTCCACCAAGACTCTCCCCAGCGGTACCAGCCACTCCTCCTGGGCTTGGTTCCCGGATGGCGAAATCTCAACAACATACAACTGCGTCGATAGGCACGTGCATAGCGGGAATGGCGACAATGTCGCTATCGTCTGGGACTCGGCTGTCACGGGCGCCAAGGAGAAATGGACGTATCGCCAGCTGTTGGACGAGGTGGAAGTTCTTGCGGGCGTGCTGAGAGAAGAGGGAGTGAGGAAGGGTGATGTCGTTATCATTTATAGTATGCCGCCCACCCCTGGAATGACTTTGATAAGGCAAGCTAAAATGTACGGTAGTGCCCATGATACCCGCGGCATTAATCGGCGCCCTAGCCATCGCGCGCCTCGGCGCCATCCACGCTGCTGTCTTTGGCGGGTTCGCAGCAAAGTCACTGGCGCAGCGAATTGAAGCAGCACGACCGCGGGCTATCCTGACTGCGTCGTGTGGAATTGAAGGTGCAAAGGGCCCCATAGCGTATCGGCCGCTAGTAGAGGGCGCAATCAACGAAAGCAGTTTCAAGCCGGAGAAGGTGCTGATCTGGCAAAGGGACCAGCTGCGCTGGAATAACCCGGCGAAACTGGACGGGCAGCGGAACTGGAACCGGCTTGTGAAGAGTGCGCGTATGCGTGGAGTGAGGGCTGGGCCGGTGCCTGTGAAGAGTACGGATGGGCTGTACATTATTTATACGAGCGGTATGTCATTAAATCCTTATAAGGGGGTTGTACTGACCAGACAGGCACAACCGGTCTCCCCAAAGGAGTCGTCCGCGAAGCAGGCGGCCACGCAGTCGGACTGAGTCTATCCATCAAGTACCTCTTCGACATCCACGGGCCCGGGGACACGATGTTCTGCGCCTCAGATATTGGCTGGGTAGTAGGCCACTCGTACATCCTGTACGCGCCTCTCCTCGTGGGTGCAACAACGATCCTCTTTGAGGGAAAACCCGTGGGGACCCCCGATGCAGGAACATTCTGGCGCGTCGTCGCCGAACATAAAGCGAACGTGCTCTTCACAGCGCCAACAGCTCTCCGCGCAATCCGCAAAGAAGACCCCGACAATCGCCACTTTGAGAAGGTCGCTGGCAAGGATAACCTGCGTCATGTCCGGGCGTTGTTCCTCGCAGGAGAGCGCAGCGAGCCCAGCATTGTGCGTGCGTACCAGGACCTCTTAACTAAACACGCTGCGCCGGGCGCTCTAGTCGTAGACAACTGGTGGTCGTCCGAATCCGGGTCTCCCATATCAGGACTTGCGTTGCGGAGCGCGGTTGGAAAGATCTCGCCGCAGGTACAGGAGCATAACACCGCTCCGCTGACAATCCGACCGGGATCTGCTGGTCTGCCGATGCCAGGCTTTGACGTACGAGTGGTGGACGACGAGGGCAATGAAGTTGAGCAGGGTGCCATGGGGAACATCGTCATGGCGACCCCGCTGGCACCAACAGCATTCACGCGCCTGTTCAACGACGACGAACGTTTCTATAAGAGCTATTTGAAACGATTCAACGGTCGATGGTTAGACACCGGGGACTCGGGAATGGTCGATCAAGATGGGTATATCCACGTCATGTCGCGGTCGGACGATATCATCAATGTTGCTGCGCATCGGTTCAGCACAGGTATCAACCCCAATCAAGCCAACACATATAAGTAGAAGGCTAACAAGAATAAAAGGCTCAATCGAACAAGCAACTCTCTCGCACCCAGCCATCGGCGAAGCCAGCGTTGTCGGCATCCCGGACCCACTGAAAGGTCATCTCCCATTCGCATTCGTTTCCCTAAAGACATCCGGCGAAATTCCCGCTCGTCCGAGCGATAACCTCTTCAAAGAAGTAAACGCTCTCGTGCGCGACCAGATCGGCGCCATTGCGTCGCTGGGCGGAATGATTCAGGGACAGGGCATGATCCCGAAGACGCGTAGCGGCAAGACCCTCAGGCGAGTGTTGAGGGAGTTGGTGGAGAATGGAGTCAATGGCGAGTTTGAAAAGGATGTCAATGTTCCCCCGACGGTGGAGGATCGGAGCGTCGTGGATGTCGCGAGGAAGAGAGTTAGGGAGTATTTCAGCACTACGGCTGGCGAGAAGGTTAAGGCGAGGCTGTAACCATTACCATGCGTATAGTGAATCTACAAGTTGGATAGGGCAAAGATTTAACGCGCGACAGCCAATGTCTGTTTAATCCCCTTATAGTGAAGAACTGCGACAAGACGATCAGAATGCGAATGCGAATCTAAAGACATGACCATGGCCGAAAGCGAGGACTTGGACGAGGATCGAATCTGAAGGAGTGACATTCCTCCCATCCATGAGGTACCCTATCTATCCGTACGGAGTATGTAGTTTTGTTATCTGAGCTAGAAGGACAGGAGCATTCCAACCCTAATTCCAACCTTAATTCTACCACGACCTCGACCAAGGCAAAGCCCTAACTACATATCATGCGAGTCTACAAGTGGGCCAGGGTCAAACGTTAGACAATAACATTGGTATACTCAAAGAAATGACAATGCAGTCGTGAAGTACAAGTATGTAGGGTTTCAATATAAGCAAGGCGAAGATAGGTATAAGCAATAAAGTATTTGTCGTATTCATCGACCAAATCAGTCAATCAATCACAAAATGAAGTACACCATTGTACATCCAACTGGTGGAATCGAGTCAATCAGACTCGTGCCGCCTGATTTGACCATGGTCTTGACTTCCATCCGTCCACACACCTTACTCAACTCTTCATTACCTCAAAGGCGAGGCATTTAGAGAAGAGCAGCAACAACACCGAAGAGACCGGCAACGGCACCGACACCAGCGGCAGCACGGTTAGCACCGCCAGTGAAGGTAGGGGGAGCCGGGGTGGTGCTGGAAGCACCAGCAGAGCCGGTAGCGTCAGCGCCAGTGGGACCAGCGGGGATGACGGGGGCGCTGGTAGGGATGACGGGGACGGAGGAAGCACCCCAGGTAGGAGCAGCGGTGGGGGTGGAGCTGTTTCATAGTCAGTGGGACAATCCAGGAAGGCTTCACGAGTTGTATAACCTACCAAGACTTGCACTTGGTGATGGTGGAGGTCAGGAGAGGACGAGTGATGGTGTAAGGGCCACCGCTGAGGGTAACGACACCGGGCTGTCATATCAAGTCAGTACTCCGTGCTAGCAAGCAAAGTCCTTGGAAAACGTACGGTCTCAACGGGGATGGTCTCGCTGCCGTGGGTGAGGGTGGTGGCCTCGGGGCAGTAGGTCTCGTACTGGGTGACCTCGATGGTGGTGAAGCTCTGAGCAGGCTCAGAAGAGGGCTGAGCGGGGGATTCGCCGCCAGGGCGGACAGCAGCAAGGGCAACGCCAGCGAAGAGGGCGGTAGCAGCAGCGGAGAACTTCATTTTGAATGGAAGCGGTTGAATTGAGTAATTCGGTTGGTAAAGAGTGTGGTGTTGATGGACAACGGTTAAAGAATGTAATCGGTATGAAACCGGGAGTGAGCGATGAATAGACAGAGAGTGGCTGAGAGAAAGAAAGACGGAGGAAAGGGACGGCCGGGGCCTCATATAAACACCAGGCACCGAGTCTTGGGCTCCAGGCTAGTGCGCTAGTGCGGTTCAGCAGCCGAATCGTCGCGGCTTCAGGGGCTGTTTGTGGAGGCACGCCTGGAGCTAATTTCCTTTGACTTGGCCTCTGATCTTAATTTCCCTCTTGTGGTTGCGATAGGGGAGGGGGCTCTCCACGTTCCTTGTTCTGTTATTCTTAGATCATTCCAGAGAATCCAGACTCTCGATGGATCTCAGACGGAGTAGATTCTGAAGAGACAGCTAGAGTTCCCCTGGGCCGGGGTCAAGGCCTCAGTGTGGTTGGCTGGGCAGATTTGGTTCAGGAACAAGGACCAGAAACAACTGCATGAATTGCCGACAAACAAACCCCAGTTACTCCATTCTGTTCCTGAATAATCTTAAAATGCTTTTGCAACCAAAGTTCAATGGTCGGTAGTCGCTGATTTCAAGTCCCTTGCAGACCCCGTCACTGGATGTGATACAAATGCAACAGCCCTGTTAATTCTACCAATCTAGGGATTGATTGTACCTTGCAGATACGGAATACACTTGATTCAAGTTCAAATGTCCCCTAATTTGCCGCTTCATCAGGCACTCGCTCATCTCGCACTGACTTCATCTCGGCATGGTGGCAACAGTACGTGGACACACGACTCGCTCTATAGATCAGCAAGTCTAGAACGGATGATCACGAAAAAGAACTTAGGAAGATCACTAGATACGATCAAGTACGCACAAATTCCAAAAACAAGATTCGATTGCCGATGCTAGTCTGCCTGAAGCCAAGATGGCAACACTGTCTATATACTCCGATACTCCGTACTCCGTCCAACTCACACAATTCCAATCTGATGGTACATTGCCCCTTAAGGATGGTGAGAGGCGGGGACATAGCCGCATCGCCCGGGATATCCAGCAAGCCGGACATCCACGAGAGCTGACCAGAAAACGCCATTCTTCATCTTGGATTTAGTTGTGTGATGAAGAGAGAAAGAGTTTGGATTTTTGCGAGAGACTTTTGTGTGCGGCCGGATCATTGATCTTCCATTCCAGGGCCAACCGGGGAACCTAAGCCCTAAGTAGTCTAGTGCGGTTAGCTTCCCGCGGGCAACGGAGGCCGGGACCTCGGACGTCATTCCAAGTTGTCCGACGAGATAGCGGCCTTCCTGTCTCCGGCTCTGTACATATACTTTTCCTCCTGTCATTGTCTGATCTCAGAGATTGATTCTTAGAACCCCTCTGATTATCACAATGCTAGGCCGCTGTGGTCGCCAGGCTTCGCGCCTACTCCCGCGTCCTGTCTCCGCCCGACCGCCCTCATTGCAATGGCAGCGTATGGTGTCATCGTCAAGAGATGGCCAGCAATCGGTATGCCGGCAATCAATTAAGTGGGAAATAACTAATTGAGATAGTTACTGTCGGCGCCCCTTGAACAAGCTGATCCATCGGTGTACAGCATCCTCCAAAAGGTGGGAACTTGATGCCTCAGCTTATGCTTATATGCTAATAACCATTGCAGGAGAAAAAACGTCAGCAGCACTTTATCAACCTCATTCCTTCGGAAAATTTCACATCGCAGGCTGTTCTAGATGCGCTGGGCAGTGTTATGCAAAGTATGTCTTCTGGGCGTTTGCATTACAGCCGCTGACTTGCCAGACAAATATTCCGAGGGATACCCCGGAGCTAGATACTATGGAGGAAACGAGCACATTGACGAGTCCGAACGGCTCTGCCAGCAGCGGGCTTTGGATACTTTCCGGCTGAGTCCGGAGGAATGGGGTGTCAACGTTCAACGTAAGTTCTCTTATCTTCTGGCACGACGCTTCTGACACTGTAGCGCTGTCCGGGTCCCCCGCGAACCTCTACGCCATTTCCGCGCTTCTCAACACACATGATCGATTGATGGGTTTGGATCTGCCCCATGGCGGCCATCTGTCCCACGGATATCAGACGCCGACGAAGAAGATCTCGTTCATTTCCAAATACTTTGAGACATTCCCATACCGGTTGGACGAATCAACAGGTCTCATCGACTACGAAGCCCTTGAGAAGCAAGCCCTCCTCTACCGTCCAAAGCTCATCATTGCTGGTACATCGGCGTACAGCCGTCTGATTGACTACCCCAGGATGCGCCAGATTGCTGAGACCACTGGTGCATACCTCATGAGCGATATGGCACACATCTCTGGTCTTGTCGCGGCCGGTGTCATCCCGTCTCCTTTCGCACACTCTGACGTTGTGACGACAACTACACACAAGTCGCTCCGTGGACCTCGTGGAGCCATGATCTTCTACCGCAAGGGCGTCCGCAGGACGGACAAGAAGGGCAACCAGGAGATGTACGACCTGGAGGGTCCCATCAACGCCTCCGTTTTCCCCGGTCACCAGGGCGGTCCGCACAACCACACCATCACCGCGCTGGCCGTAGCGCTTCAACAGGCTCAGTCAACTGAATTCAAGACCTACCAAGAGACAGTCATGGCCAACGCCAGGTCTCTTGCTGAGCGCCTCGGTGGTCCGACAAGCAGCGGTGGTCTTGGCTACAATATTGTGTCCGGCGGTACCGACAACCATTTGGTCTTGGTAGACCTCAAGAACCGCGGCGTCGATGGAGCACGAGTCGAGCGCGTGCTCGAGCTCTGCGGTGTTGCCAGCAACAAGAACACAGTGCCTGGTGACCGATCAGCCCTGAAGCCCGGTGGTCTGCGACTCGGAACGCCCGCGATGACCACCCGTGGGTTCCAGCCAGAAGATTTCCGCCGGGTGGCAGACATTGTCGACCGGGCCGTGACCATCACGCAGAAGCTCGACAAGTCAGCCAAGGAGAGCGCGACAGCCAGGGGTGTCAAGAACCCGAACACGGTCAAGGCATTTTTGGAGTACGTCGGCAGCGGCGAAGAGATTTCTGAGATTGTCCAGCTGCGACAAGAGGTCGAGGATTGGGCGGGCACGTTCAGTCTTCCCTGGGCTAAGGAGTAACTTAGCTCTGAAGCCTTAGTTATGTATCATGTCACGTTAGCATCAATCAATACAAAGTATATTTGACAAACCTATAATGCCAAGATTACACCCAAGGCAAGAAGTCAGAAATGGCGTAACTACTCCGTACTCCAACTCGGATGGCCCTCCGTATGGAATCTCTGATTCGAGTAAGCCATTCCCGCCATCGGCAAGCATCCCGCATCCCTTGTTCCAAAATATCCGCATCGGCTCTGCGTCTCTATCTTCACCCCATCCTAAATATATATATCTCCACCAACATGAAGATCCGCCAGGTACCACACCCCACGTATACTATGTAACTCGGCATCTAAACAATGTCGAAACTGACAACGTTATCTACTTAGATATATATCTACCCGATAAAATCCCTCCGCGGCGTTCCCCTGCGGTCCGCGCAAGCAACGCGCACCGGATTCAAATATGACCGGCGCTTCATGCTCCTAAAGGTCATCCCGGCGGACAACAATAATTCATCGGACAATGCGGATGCGAATGCCAAAACGGGCGAAACGACGCTGAAGAATATGCATGTGCCGCATCTCCCGGAGATGGCGCTTTTCGAGACGCAGTTGTTTGCTCCGGACTCGGATAAAGAAATTGAAGAGGGAGAGGGAGAAGAGGATGAGAAGGGCAGGGTTAGCGTCCGGTATCATCCACCGGGTTCTGAATCTGAATCCGGATCTAGAGGGAAGAAAAATGATCGTGAAGAAGATGATACAATTGATATCCCACTGACGCCCGACACACGGGGCCTCGAAGAACTAGCCGTCATGATGCACAAGTCGCCGACGAAAGGGTACAACATGGGCTCGGTCTACAACAATTGGTTCAGCCAGCGGTTCGGCTACGAGGTCGTGCTGGCTTATCTGGGGGATGAGAATTCGCGAGCTGTGCTTGGGTCCTTTCCTCCGCTGAAACATGCCGGGCACCGAGCGTACCAGAAGCAGCAAAAGAAGGGCATATTCGGTGCGGTCTTGAAGTCCCTGAATTTCTTACTCCTGACCACGCTTCTGGTGAGGTTTTGGAGCGGCGACGAGTGGGATTCTAGTATGAGTGTTGGGCTGTCCAGCGGATTAGCCGCTTTACTGGCGTATCTGTTTGTTTGGAGAACAAGGGGCCAGTCTACGAAAGACGAGAGGATTACATTCGCTGATGCAGCGCCGTACATGATTATCTCGTCGACGTCTGTCGCAAACGTCACGGACCGGTTAGAAGGGGAGGAGGAGATGGATGTAAAAAAATTCCGCGCAAACGTGGTTGTCGAGGGCGCAGAATCCGCATTTGAAGAGGACTTTTGGGCGGAGCTTGTTATTGGAGAAGACAAAGTGCGGCTGCTGCTGACGGCCAACTGTTTAAGATGTCGCAGTCTTGATGTTGACTACGGCACTGGAACGTTTGCGACTGGAGAGGCGGGCAAGGTGTTGAAGAAGCTGATGAGTGATCGGAGGGTGGACCGTGGAGCGAAATATAGTCCTGTCTTTGGCCGATATGCTTTCTTGGCTGGGGAGTCGGACTTGCGCACGGTCAGGGTGGGGGATGAAGTTGTTGTGGCGAGGAAGATGAATGAGCGGTCTGTCCATGGTGAGTCTCTACCAATATTCAGCCCTGTAAGACAACCCTGTAAAAAGGGTCTTGTCAGGAACTGTCAACTGACATATGACATAGATTGGCCTGGAATGGGCTAGACGAAGGTTCCGGTAGTCTGGTGAGGAACTGAAACTAATGTGGCTGCCTGGTGACGTGTGAGATCTGTAGATATTCTTACCAGTAATAGTGACTCCGTAAGGCATAAATAAAATTAGCCACAGCTGAGACATTCGCCTGAAGCTGGCTGTGCAGCCAAGAAATCTGCACCACTTACTTCTCCCCCTCTTCAGCTTCTCATCTTATTTTCATTTCTCGTGCGATCATACTGTGTTCCTCTTAGCGATTGCAATCAAATGGATCAAGTTCGTCGCAAAGACACAACAAAGGGCCCTCCCCTGAGGATCCTGTCCCTGGGTACCTATACCTCGCCACAACATCTAAATATGACGAAATATGCTGATTGAAAGAATAGACGGTGGCGGCGTCCGAGGCTACTCGATGCTTATCCTCCTCCAGGAACTCATGCACCGCGTCTACGTCGAAGCCGAAGGTAAACCGCCGCGACGCGACCAAATTCCCAAACCATGCGACTATTTCGACCTGATCGCAGGCACTGGCACGGGCGGGCTGATCGCGCTCATGCTCGGCCGGCTGCGCCTAGACCTAGAAACATGCAAGGATGTGTACGTACGGATGACGAGGCGGGTGTTTGAAACAGACAAGACCTTTGCGGGGATCCCGTTCCGATCAACGCTGTTCAAGGCGTCAAAGCTCGAGGAGGCGATCAGGGAGTGCGTGCGCGAACATACAATCTACGAGGCCGAGGGGAATGATACGTCGCCGGCGACGTCGCCCACGTATGCGCCGTTTAGTCCGAATTTCTCGACGACGTCGATTCCGCAGCGGTCTGGGAGTCGCGCGAGCCAGAGCACAACAAACTCGGGGATGAATAACCGGAGTTCGGCATTTATTAATGGGTTGAGATGGGGGAATCCGGATGCGCTGCTTTATGATAACAGGGAGAACAGAACAAAGACGGCCGTGACGGCGCTGTATCGAGGCACGCCGAAGAATGGGAACTCTGTTCTACTGAGGTCGTATGACTCGCGCAAGGAGCCGGCGCCGGAGCAACTGTGCACGATTTGGCAGGCTGGACGGGCGACGTCCGCGACGGGACTGGCTTTCAAGCCGATTCAGATCGGGCAGCATTACTTTATTGATGAGGGAGCTGGCACGTACAATCCCTCGCCGGAAGTGCTGGAGGAAGCCGCGGTGAATGAGTGGCCGGGGCGTGAAATTGGGGTGTTTATCAGTGTCGGGACGGGCAAGAGACCGCCAAACACGAATAACAGGCAGCACGAGTGGTGGGAGGACTTTTTCGGGGATGCGCTGGGGACATTTGCTGAAGCGCGGCGGCGGCTGATTTCAAAGATCGAGGGGTGTGAGGATATCCATCATGATATGCTGCGCGAGCACCTGCCCAAGCGCAACGTCAGCAAGGACAACTACTACCGGCTGAACGTTGAAGTTGGCGTCGGCGAGTTCGGCATGAACGAATGGCATCGTCTGGCGGATATCAGCACCAACACGCGCCGGTACCTTTCTCGTCCGGACGTCAAGAAGATGATTCTCGATGCGAGCGTCAAGTTTGCCAAAATCGAGCGCATGCATCGCCGGCTGGAAGCACACGCTGCTGCAGGCCATGACCCAGCCACGCTGATCGAGGACGACAATTCCTCGCTGGCACCGAGTCCTCGCCTGTCGGTGGTGTCTCCATCTCACCACCAGCCCTCACCACAATTTGGACCTCCCCCTCCTCCTTCGAACGCGATTGAACTCCCCGCCGAGTTACCAGGCGATTTTATCCAGCTTCAGCCCAACGATGACAAACTTCCTATGCACCCAACACCGCAAGACGCCATCCGCCCATCCACAGGCCGCACCTCAGGGAGCGACCTAGTCAGCTCAAACGAACACAGCCGGCCTCCGTCGCAAGCATACTCTCCTCCGCGCCTAAGCGTAGAGCACGCCTATGGCCCGCCTCCAATCCCCCCAAAGACACCAATTCCCTACCCTGCGGCGGAGTTGGGAGGAAATACCGTGCCGATGCCCATGCCAGGATCGAGTCCAGGTCTGCATCCACAGAGTGCAGCAGGCCGTCCGCCATACCCGGTTGACGAGCCGCCGGTGGTGAACAAGCTACGGAAACCGAGCTATCAAGTGCGTGATTATTCTGCTTGATTTTTTTATTTTTATTTTTTTTATTTTTTTTTTTTTTTCCTTATCATGTTGCATTCCGCATATATTATGAGACATATGATGTTACATATACCCTAGAGACGTTAATCGAGCATTACATTTATATTTCTTATTTTTTTACAATGGCGTGGAGAGATTAGACCTACGGAGTACTACGTAAATATTACTCCGTATATCCAAGACGAAGCATAGCATAGCATAGCATAGCACAAGTATAAGCACAAAGATCTCAGAATCTCAATCTGGCGGGCAGAAGATCCCCATGCATACCCGCATGCAGAGCACGGCTCGCTGCAGCCGAGTGAAACTAACTAACTCTCTCACTCACCATCCATGGCCCCCTGTCCTTCTTTACCTTTGCACTAGCAGTAGTCAAGTATTTTACGAAACATTGCTCCGTAATTCTCATGTCAGATTGGCATCCGGATTCAAATAAGGAATCCAGGGATTCAGGATGGCAATAATTGTCACGGGTCAGTCAATCAATTAATCAATCAGTCGATCAATCAATGCCTGTCCGGGTCTTCGGTGGGAGCGGGCAGTGTATGGTGACCGTGAAGGAGGGGTGACTGATAGGCCCAGACCACGCCAACACACCGGCTCTGGGCATCACCAAGTCACCACGATTGTGAATCGTGATTGTGAGTGTTGACGACTTACGGAGTCCCCAGGAAGACTGTCTGTCCCGTTTCAGACCAGCTGACTCTCGCCTCGTTCCAAGGCCAATCTCCGTGTATAATACTTCCATCCAATGAACCTTGCACTCAAATCCAAGGCACCTCAAGAAAGAACTCACAAAACCGCTCAAGAGTCAGTTATCAGTGGAGACAAGAAGACTGGACTGGACTGGACTGGTCTCTTGGCAGGCTCCGTCGGCCAAATACGTGGTCGCTCTCCCGACCAGTCGTGGATCGACCGGGCATTAGTGGCGCTGTGTTATTCGCTGGCGCCGACGATCGTTGTGCACGGTGCACTGACCACCTGGCAAGGCCGGAGACTGAGACTCCTCAGGCTCTCAAGGTCAAGGTCAATGAGGGCGACTCGTCAAGTCGTCAAGGCGTCAAGGCCGTCTGTCAAGTCAGGCAACTTTGACGGGTCTCCAGTCAGCATGTGTTCGTATGCTCTGGTCGTGAGGGATACTTTGCAGAGAGCCCAGGGCCGCTTCGATTAGTGTTCAATATTGAGCAAACATTCGTTCTCAGGATATCAATCAGAACGACAAACAAAAGACTCACTGGAGTTACGCAATTGCGAGGGTAATCTCCGAGCCCGGAGACTTTCTTCACCCACCTTCCATCCCTACTACGGAGTACTACGGAGCAGAGTACTGAACAACTCAAGTCAACACTGAGGTGGGAGTGTGTGTGTGACGCTGACTAGATCGATCTGAGCACGGCCTCCACGCTCCAACACTGATGACTCCAACTCTCCCCGATTTTAATTTATTCTTCGGACTGGATGACGAACGGGAAGAAAGCCAGAGGCGTCGCTGCGGGCGCGGGTGCGGCAATCTCGGGCTCTCATGCAATGTGAGGTTATTTCCTGCTTGCATTGCTAGTCACGCTAGACAAGTCCATCTCAGAGGATTGTTTTCGAGGTTATTGGAGACCCTAGAGTCAGACCAGAACCGCTGGAGACTGACGAGAACGCGATTGTCGACGATTATTGGCTCGACGAGGCCAGTCGGCGCTTACTGACGGGACGTCAATCATACTGTTACGCTTTTAAGATAGTCAAGATCCATACTCCGAAACAGGCCCAGAGATCAAGGGGATTCAGGTCGAAGTTCAGGTCGGGGACCAGAATTATCGTCGCCGGAATAATTTGAGAAAATGGAAAAAGAAAAGAAAGTGTTGCAGTCGCACAAGATGCCTCCGTCCAAACCTTGGACGGGGCCATGATCCATCCACCAGCAAAGGAGTGAATAACCGCCCCAAATTTACGAGTCAATCTTCCATCTAGCTCCGGGCTTCAGGCTCAAAAGTACGAGACTAATGTTGCACAACAGTAGGTCAAAGACAAGGGTGCAATCCTTACTCAGGGGTCTGGAAGAAAAGACAGACTGAACGACTGAAAGTGTGAGCCGAAGCCGGAGTGGATGGAAGAAGCAATATGCTAGCATAAGCATAGGCGGCATCACCGTCCGTTTTGATATACTCCGTACGGAGTACAGTACGGAATACTCTGTGCAGACACGCAGTGAGCAAGACTCATGCTTTATGCAGTCAAAGTCGTGTCTGAAGAACCGACACCTAACGGGACCGCTGCGCTGCGGCTCTGACCGTGTGCATGGCTCTGCAGGTACAGCCGAAGCAAGTATAACGAGTCAGTCCAATTTTGAGAATGCGATCCATCATCATCCATTGAAACTGTAAGCATTATTTTTTTACCGGGGTTGTCCCGTCCGTCGCATCCGACTCCTGCTCGAACGAGAAATGAAGACGAAATCGGGTGCGATAGGAACAGAGGACCAAACCAGTCACATCCACGGCCTCATAGCTCATCTCATCACAATCACAAGTCTGTCCAAGGCAAAAACAGGGCCCGCCCCACCTCTTTCCGGGTCTCTATAATCCACAGTGGACTGGACGGCGTGAACTGAAGGAACCGCCGTCGCGCGATGGCAGAACACGGCCAATAGCCTAGAGCGACTGGGCGCCGATGCGCTGTCAATCCCTGAACCGGCGGCTACAGAAACAGACGAGAAGTCAGTCAGGCAAGTCACGGGTGATCACTCAGCACTAAATCAGTAAGTAACGTGTATTTGCAAATTCAATCACCGTCTCAGACCGGGAGAAATGAAATGAAATCGAATTCAAAGGGAAGAATGATGAATCCCGCCCGATATTTGCTTTTTCGGCTTTGTTTCGTTGGGACTTGCGACTCTGGTCGGGGAGGGCAATACTCCGGACTCGATTGCTCGCTAGGATGATAGCCATGGTCAGCTGCGTATCTGCTTCGAGTTAGCTGCTCGGAGTTGTTCTCTTTCGGAGGGTTTTTTTCCTTTGCTACTGTACGGAGTACTCGTAAGTGACCTTCTCTTCAGTGTTCTGAAAACCCCGCAGATCTGCTCTGCGAAGGCTGCGCAGACGGGCCGTCAGTAGCGCTTTTCAACAGGGAGAGCAATTTCAAAGAGTATTAGAGCCAATTACTGATATTATCAATTGAGTCAGTCTTTGTTAGACTTGTGGGAATCTCTACTACTGTACCTAGACAGGCGGCCCGCTCCGTGCAGTGCCAGATTCCAGCGATGATTTGCAGCAGCCAACCCGCCATGCTTTGTGTCGGTTTTTCAGTCTGTCCTGCCTCGGAGCTTGCAGCTGCAAGTGCAACGGCGGGCAGCAAGTGTGTCGACTATAGTAGTACGTCATATAGGCTAGCTTGGGTTGACAGGCGTTCATGTTCATGCCCATGAAGATAATCTGGCAGTCTGGCACTAAACTAGCAGGGCCGAGCATGACATAGCAGAACAGGGCAGGGCAGGGCAGGGCAGCTCTGCAGTTTGCGTGCTGCGTGCACAAATCGTGGACTGGACAGGATGATGCTCGGACCTCTGTGGGTTGGAGACGGCCTGGGTGTGGATGGAGAAGCAAAGTGAGGTGTCAGACAAGGCTTTGTCCATTATTCGACAGCAGCAAGCAAACATTGTCTTGTCTTTCAAGGTCCAGACTTGAGACTCACTCTTACCGACTCTTCTTTCTCTACTCAATAATGGACCTCAGTGCCTGCTGGCCTGCCATCTCTGGAGAGCTGGAGGTGGGGGTGGGTCTCGGCCATCAACACCTCCAGCCTGCACAGACACCGCACTAACAACTAGGGCGACGAAACGCAAGGGGTAGGACGCAGAAGAAGATTCCGGACCTATCACTTACATCCAGCCTGCCAATTCACTCGACGAGATAAGAGGTATCAGTGCGAAACAGCGGTGAGCTTCTTGATGAGTTTGCGAGTCGGTGCAATAGATCAGTTGATATTGAGGGAGGATACGATCGATTGAAAATACAGTACAGAGTCGCCAAGCAGCAGCTGGGCCATCCTGGACTCTTACTAGCAGTAGCACCGTTAGTCTACTAGCAGGCTTGGATGTAGCGGATGTACACCGTACATAATTAATAGCTAGATCAATTATGTCTCAAGGAATAATGTCCGTCATTATTGATGGTAGTGCTGAGAACTAGCGAGACCCGTTTTACCTGATGTTCCACTAGCCAGTTCGCGCTGTGATTCAGTTGTGTAGTTTCCTTCCTCAACGAAGGGAGACGCTCCTCTAGACGGCCTTCTATCAGTGTCTTCTCACTCTAGCCACGACAGCGCTACTCCGGAGAGATCGCCGCCACTCGATTTCGTGGTGCGCTCTGGACCAGTTGTTTTCTTTGCGGCGGCGCGAATCCCTGCCACTCTCTGCCCCGTGTAACCCCTTGATGTTTCTCGCGTGCTTGCATTGGTTCGTTTTGCAATGTCACTGTCAGAAGTGAACACTGAAGATGAGGACCGAGTACTTACTCCGAGAGGGACTGACTTGACCATGGTTACTGCTGCTGCAGTTGCCAGTAAAAGAACCGGATCGTCTTAGTCACCGCCATTACAGAAAGGGCGCCGTGGTACTGTGATCTGAGCGGACCGCGGAATCTTCATCTACAGAGTAAACTATTATTGTTATTATTATTATTATCCTCATTAGATCACAGATGACTTACAGCTGATCGGACACTAGCTGGCTGACTAGTCCTTGCGTCGTGGCGAGAATAGTCTGAGTCTTTAGTCTCGACTGGCTCTACTAGAGATCTGACGTGCACGGTCATCCACTGTAGAGCCCACTCTTACAATTTGCAAATCGCCAATACAGACCGTACTGCTGACTCGTCTGGACTACTAATTGATTGAGACAAGCTCGACTGACAGAGCATAGCATCTTCTTTTGTCTTGCGTCTTGACTCTTAAGAGCTGCTGCGAAGCAAGCAATTGCCTTGCAGCTCCTCGGTCTACACGTGCTTCTCAGGCTTCATACTCGATCCCTCCGTCGACCTCAACACCAGTCTCAACACCAGCCTCAACAGTCAGTCTGTCTCTCCATCCTCTATCCCTCACGATCATCATCCCTCTCAATCCCTTCTTCCTGAATCTCTGAACCTTCCATCTATCTCCCTGCAGCTACCAGCTTAGACGCGTTTGTCCCAGCCTCCTCTCCACTCCATGATCTGCCGCTGCTGCGGTGCCCGAGTTAATCTGCTCCTTCACTTTACCGCTTGATGATCGCTGTCTGAGATTTGGTGCTTTTGCTTTCTTTTTCTGTCCGGCCCCTCAATTCATCCCATCCCATTCCAGCTCCTTTGCTTCCTTCGGATTTCTATTTTTTCCCTTCCCCACCGACCTCCTCCTTCATCCCTTCGTTTGTCGCCTTTATACATATCGCCCTCGTCTCGTCTCTCTTCGCCTATTCTCCATCTCATCTGCCCTTCGTCTCTTCCGTCTTTCTCCAATAATGACCCAACTCACTGTTCTCGCCTTCTAGAACACCGCAAACGATTGCTACGACCTTACGATTCCTGTACGAGCCTGATTTTAAATTCGCTGCAGCACGCATACATACTATCTGTCGCTTTTGCCACTGTTCTGCTTAACGTGGATGCTCCGACTGCTCCTCGCGTCCTCCCCGCTCCGTTCTTACGACTTGAAACGAGACCCATGATATCGTGCTTTCTTGCCCTTGATCGCATGTAGATTTCATCGCCTGCAGCCCATTTCTCGACCCGTTTCTGCAATCTCAAGCGCTGTTTACGGTTACGACGTTTCACGAAGCTTGCCCACGACTGCTTTCCTTGCATAGCATATCTATTTCTGTTCTTGAAACGACAATTTCCTATCTCATGGTCTTTGCTATTTGAAAAGCCTTTTAACGTTGGAATCATTTTGAATCCGACGTAACGACCCTGTCCGTCCTTTTTAGTTCCGTTGTCCTCGCAAACCGAAAAGCTGGAGCTCCCGTCGATCTCCCAGGTCCAGACCAGAGGTCCTGTTGATACTCCCTGGTACAACCACCACGCCGAGCAGAGACCTACCTTGTCTAGCGACAGACTCCCGGCTCTAAGCTTACCGACGGCCTCGCAAGCGCCAATCTCGGGCCAGTCCTACCGGACGAGCTACGAAGACGCGCCGGCCTCCAACCAGAACAGCGCCAGAACCAGCCTGTCCGGCCCTGCATCTGCAGACCTAGCGGCTGGCCAGTCCCGAGTTTCTCTGGACTCATCTGCTTCTCAAGAGTATAACATCCCTTCAAACCCAGTAACCGAAGGCTACTATCCCAGCCAGACCCCGATGGCCAGCATGAACCAAGCTCAACCTTATATGGATGTGCACTCGCATCTGTCGTCGGCACAGCCATACGCATCTCATGCGGCTACCACTGGCGCAATGGCCCATTATCAGTACCCGCAACAGCCCCCGGTGCTCCAACCCACTTCCACATATCCGCCGGCGAGCTCATACTCTCAATACCCGTACCCTAATGGTGTTGCCTCGTCTGGGCCGCCGTCTACAATGGGCGCCCAGATGCCTGCCCAAATACTACCTCTTCCTGGTGAGTCCTATACCGTAAATAAATGATCACCACTAATTTTCAAGTGTCCAACCACCCTGTCGCTCACACATACGCAAACACAACTGGTGCGCCAGCGCAAGGGCATGTCTACGATCCTAGTGGACAACTAGCTCCGCCTGGTGCCAAACCTAGGGTTACCGCGACATTGTGGGAAGACGAGGGCAGTCTATGCTATCAGGTAGAAGCCAAGGGTGTTTGCGTCGCTCGACGAGATGGTAGGTCCTCTTATCTCCCTTTCCTTAGAATTCCGCTGACACATTTAGACAACGGCATGATCAACGGCACCAAGCTGCTTAACGTCGCGGGCATGACCAGAGGTCGCCGTGATGGTATTCTCAAGAGCGAAAAGACCCGCACAGTGGTAAAAATTGGCCCGATGCACCTGAAAGGTGTTTGGTAAGTCAAATCATCGGCTGTTAGAATGTCGCTGACCAGCAGGATTCCGTACGACCGTGCGTTGGAGTTTGCCAACAAGGAGAAGATTACAGATCTGCTATACCCCTTGTTCGTCACTAGAATCGGCGAGCTGCTCTACCACCCGGCCAACTCGAACCGAACAAACCTTGTCGCACAACATTCAGAGCACCACCGACGGCTTGAAGCCCCTCAGACCGCTCGCACACCTCAAACGACGCCCGCCAGTCTACACCACCATCATTCACTGCAAACGCCCGTTCCCGCGCACATGTCTCAGCCCGGCGGTCGACCAAGTATTGATCGCGCTCACACATTCCCTACTCCACCTGCGAGTGCCTCTAGTTTGATAGGCATCACCAGCCAAGGTAACTCGTACGAATGGAACCAGGGCATGAACTCGAGCGTTTCAAACTCCCAGCCATTGTCGATCGATACCAGCTTAAACAACGCACGGTCAATGCCGACAACGCCAGCCACAACGCCACCAGGGAGCAACATGCATGGGATGCCATCATACCCAACCCAATCCGGCTACGACGCGAAGCCGTACTACTCAGCAGCTCCTTCCGCGCACCCTCATTACGCCTCGCAATCAATACCGCAGCAGCCCATGGCACCGTACGGTCATTCAATGCCAACCAGCTCGTATCGTGACATGGCACCCCCGTCTCACCGCGGGTCTGTAGGACATGCCGATGCAGAGCCTGAGGTCAAGAGGGAAGGATATGCGCAGAGCAGCGCGCCTGTTGGCGGCACAGAGCCTGAGCAAGAAGCGGAATATGTACAGCCAGACAGCGGGTACAGCACCGGACGAGGCTCATACTACACCACGAACCCCTCGGTTGGTGGTCTTGCGGGCGAGCATTCCCAGCTCACGCCGGACATGACGGGCTCACCCCATCAAAATGGGTCTGGACGCATGACTCCGCGTACCAGCGGTGCCGCTCCTCAGTGGGCTCCGGGGTACAGCACACCTCCCCGACCAGCCGCTGCCAGCAGCCTGTACAATCTTGTCAGTGACACGAGGGGAACTTCTGGTGCTAATGGAACCTCTGACAATTACTCGGTCGCATCGAATTCATACTCAACCGGGTTGAACGGCTCGTTGGGGTCCAACAAGCGTATGCGGGAAGACGACGATGACCACATCAGTCGGCCAAACAGCCGGGCTGAATACGATGGCAAGCGCCGCAAGACCTTGACCGAGACTGTTGGTGGACCAGTGGGCGGCGTCCCTCTCGGTCTGCCTATGAAGGCGGGCGGCAGTCTAATGGCTGGTCGTCGTTGAAAAAAAGAGAAAAAGAAAAAGAAAAGAAAAAGACAAAACGACAAAAGGATTGTGGATTACGATGAATCTCGGTGCATTGGTTTCTTTTTATCTAATAGAACATGGTCGCATTGATCTGAAGTCATGATACGTCAATGACCTCGTTTACTTTGCTTACTCGCCGAACAAATGTTAGACATGACCCACCTGATGGACACGATGGATATCATGGACTTGGCTATCATAAAGTGTGTGATGACTTGCAAAAGGATATGCTGTATTCTGTTCTTGTTCTGGGTTTGTTTGGTGCAGCGTTCAGTCGCCTCTCTCCACTGCTTTGGCCTGTTAGCCGTTATGACCATGATGAGACGAATTTCCTAATTGACTACTTGACTTGTGCTTGTTCGTTCGTAAACTATGGGACTGTAGACGTTTGATAAGCTGATCAACTCCGACTACAGTGACGTTGCATGCTTGGAGACCGACTGACATCCAGGTCGCTTCCATCAGATAGGTAAGTAACTCCGCACTTTCCAGTCCCTGGACAAGCAGCTGACATGGAGTAGATACTAGGCTTGGAACGATTCAGGGTCAAACAGCGGGGACTCCATGCGCACAGGCCGAACCAGAACCTGGATTCCGATCTTCAAAGGCCGGGGTAGACCGTCCCAAAGGGAAATGTTTCCCGCACTCCAGTCCAGCTTCCTGGGGAAATTCCGCCCGCTGGTGGGATATCAACTGAAGAGATATAAGAGGGGTTGTTGATTCATTTCATCTCTTCATTCAGTACAATTGACTTTTCATCTCAGAGGAAGACAAGATGATCACAGTCACCTACGCAGCCATCACAGGCCTCCTGGTCTTGGTCTACTTTGTCATATGGCCTGTCTTTGAGTACTTCCGGGACCCTAAGGGTGAGCACCAGCCCCTTCATCAATACATAAGGCAAAGCACCTTACTGACAGACGAGTAGGTCTCCGGCGCTACCCCAACATGTCCCTGTTCTCGGGAATGTCCGCCATCCCATTCATGCTGATGGCATCGCGCAAGTTCCGTTCTCGAGAACTGCAAGAACTTCACCAGAAACACCCCGTCCTACGCACCGGCCCAAACACTCTCTCGTATGGCGACGTCCGCGCAATCAAGGACATCTACGGGCACAACACGCGCTGCATCAAAGACCCCTCATACGCCATCTCCGCCGGATCCCACTACCACCTCGCAGATGTGATCGACCGACCGGATCATTCAAGAAAGCGTAAGGTGTTGTCGTCCGCATATGCGCTTAAGAATCTCGAGACGTGGGAACATAAGGTCAGCGACAAGATCGCCAGGCTGGTCAAGCACTTTGATAGTGTCTGCACGGATCCGTTGCCAGCGGGGCAAGAAGTCCCGGACCCGAAGGACCTGACTGTTGATTTCCGGGCGTGGACGAATTTCTTCTCGCTTGATGCGATTGTTGATATTGGTCTATCCCAAAAGCTGGGATTCCTTGATCAGGGCAACGATATGACCACCGCTGAACGCAAGGATGGCACGACGTATCGTACGTCGCTCCGCGAGGCTCTCTATCCCAACGCACGCAAGCAGTCGTTGCTTCTATGGAACTATGACTGGTACTCGACTATCAACAAGTGGGTGAACATCATTCCGTACTTCAACCGCATGCAAAAGTCCGGCGATACATGGGAAGACATTGTCTGGCACAACGCGATGCAGCGACGCCGCCGCTACGAAAAGGGCGAGAAGCTCGACGACTTCTTCTCCGCCATGATGGAAGATAAAGCCGGGAAGCCCCTGGGACTGGAATGGGGCGAAGTATCTGCCGAGATCAATATCATGATGAACGCCGGCTCCGTCACGACCGCAATCGCGATCACGAACGTCATGTACCAGCTCCTCCGCAACCCTGAAACTCTGAAGACCCTGCGCAAGGAAATCGACGGGGTCTATGAAGACGATGAGACCGTTGCAAGCTACGACAAAGTCAAGCATCTGCCTTATCTCCGCGCATGCCTTGATGAATCCCTGCGCATTTTCCCGCCTACATCCCACGGTTTACCCAGAGAAACACCCCCAGAGGGAATGTCCATTCTTGGCCAATGGGTCCCTGGCAACACCTCCGTCAGCATGTCCGCGTATGTCGCGCACCGCGACGAGACTGCATTCCCGCAAGCACACCTCTACAAGCCCGAAAGGTGGCTCGGCGAGGAAGGGAAGAGTCTGCAGCCATACTTCGTGGCATTCAGTGCAGGCGCCAGATCGTGCATTGGTCGGAATATCAGCTATCTCGAGCAGACTGTTATTCTTGCTACTTTGGTTAGGAGGTATGAGTTTGCGTTGCCGAGTAAGGAGTGGGAGTTGGAGAGAGAGGAGACGATGAATTTGATTCTGGGCGGGATGCCCGTGAAGGTTTGGAGGAGGAATTTGGAGGAGCTTGAGGTTGAGGCTGAATAGATGATAGACTTCTTCTTTATGATTTTTATGATGATTAGCGTTCAACCTGCTTTTACTTTGCTACCACGGACAAAATGAATAGAGTCGTTTTGAAGCCCACCACTATCTCCATATCAAGTCTATACAATGACCTCTGACCTTGAATTGGACGCTAAATAACCTATCTATGAGCTGTATTCTTTATCGTTGTTTTCTCCGGGATGATTCTGTTCCCTACATCAGAGTGTCTTGTTTACAGATTCTAAAGAGTAGCTTAACAATGTCTTCGACAAGGCACCTAGACTCGAGACCTCTTTATCTGAGTTGACTCGGGGGTCTTCCTAGTTACCATACACTGTACTCCATAGTCCTGATTTTAGGCGGCAGATTGCTATCATGGCGTTGACTTTAGCTTTGTTGGACTCCGTACTCGGAGGTTCCAAGAGGAGGAAATCTCTCCAAGATCTCAACTTCCGCCGCCACCTGCAAGAACCACACGTCACATCTCTTGAAGTCTGGCGACATGTTAGAGAGCTCGAGTCATGGATCAGACTTTGAAAAGGGAAATACATCCCGTCCCCAGACTGGATTCCACCCCGCATCCCCCCCCGCATCCCCGCGTCCAGAAACGGAATTATTCCCCTGACACTCTATAGAGCCAGACATAAATATGAGAAAGAAGAGCAGCAAAACACATTTGAAGCAAACGGCAAGATGGCGTCTCTCCTCACCCTCCAAACGCAGCCCGGAACAGCTGACTATGTCGCCCTGACCTTCCTCTCCCTCGTCGGGGCGACATTCCTCTCAAGAGGAATCCTCTGGGACCAACCAGACCCCTACAGACACCTTCTATATGAGCGACCGCAGCTCAAGAATGGCGGGACTGCCGCTGGAGGCGAGGAAGTAACACGCAACATTGCCAAACGTCTCGAAGAGACACACTCGAATATTGTCGTCTTCTGGGGCTCGCAGTCCGGAACGGCCGAGTCGTTCGCACACAGACTCGCCAGGGAGATTACGCTGCGGTTCGGTCAGAATACGCTGACTGCGGACTTGAGTGATTATGATCCTGCGTCGGTGGCTGAGATTCCAAACACGAAGCTGGCGATTTTTATCCTTTCTACCTATGGCGAGGGTGATCCTGCCGACAACACAATTGAGTTCTGGGACTGGTTGAATCATGGCGACCGGACCGAGGAGAAGAAAAAGAGGATGTTTTCTGAACTGCGGTACTTTGCTTTCGGACTTGGGAACTCAAATTACAAGTTCTATAACCGCGTGATTGATCGCGTTGTCGAGGTTCTTGATGAGCATGGTGCGAATGGCTTACTGCCTATGTCGAAAGCAAATGATGCTCTTGGAACAACGCAAGAAGACTTCATTTCATGGAAAGAGAACCTCTTCGCTTTCTTCAGAGAGAGTCTCGGGTTCACGCAGAAAGAGCTCGTCTATCAGCCTACGATTACCATCACGCCGGACCAGACTATCGACCAATCTGCCCTGAACAACGGCGAACCTCGTCACTCGTCGAACCCAGTGTCCATTCCGATCTCTGGGATGAGGCAGCTCTTTGAAGACTCTGATAGACACTGTCTGCACATCGACCTCGACATCTCGTCTACCCCAGACGTGGTCTACAAAACAGGCGACCACCTCGCGGTCTGGCCTTCGAATCCAGACGAAGAGGTTGATTTGCTCTTGCAGATGCTGGGGAAGACAAGTGAAGCCCACACACCCATCTCCATCTCTGCTATTGAAGGCGCAGATGTCGAAGACGCAGCTAAGAAAGTCCCCAGTCCTACAACCATCCTCGTTCTCTTGCGACATTACCTCGAAATCACAGCGCAACTACCGCGCGATATCCTCGCTACATTAGCACCCTTTGCGCCAACCCCAGAAGCAAAATCATTCCTGTCAACATTGGCAAGTGATAAAGAAGCGTATGCAGCGTTCACTAGAAAGAACCATCTCACGCTCGCCCGCGTCCTCGCTGCTGCTTCCCAAGAAACATGGGCATCCCTCCCCCTCTCATATATCATCGAAACCCTCCCTTCTCTCCAACCACGATACTACTCCATCAGCAGCAGCAGCGTTGTCTCGCCGCGCAAGATCTCCCTCACAGTCCTTGTCCTGTCGACGCCACTACCAGAGAACGCCGCCGTCTCGATCCCAGGATTGACAAGTACATATCTTCTTTCATTATCTGGGATTAAAACGAATAAGCCAATCATGCCAACATACACAAACGCCCTTCTCCCATCATCTTCATCCTCATCAGACGAAAAGAAGGAACGAAGAGTCCACGCGCACCTCCGCCGCTCCCCCTTCAAACTCCCACGCCTCACAACAGCGCCCCTTATCCTCATCGCCGCAGGAACAGGCCTCGCCCCGTTCCGGGCCTTCTTACACGAACGCCGCCAACTCCTCAAGATTGGGCGAGACGTTGGTCCGATCCTTCTATTCTTTGGCTGCCGGTCCGAAAAGGAGGACTTTATCTACAGAGACGAGATACAAGAGATGCAGACTGCATTTGGGCCGTTGTTGAATGTCGTCACGGCTTTTAGTCGGGGCGGCTCTGGAAAGAAAGTGTACGTACAGGACCGGGTCGTTGAGATGCAGAAAGAAGTCAAAGAGATGCTGGTTGAGAAGCGAGGAAACCTCTATATTTGTGGACGGGCGGGAATGGCAAGGGAGGTGGAAAAGGGTGTCACGGCTTTCTTGTCTGGCGGTGGGCAAGAGTGGAGCGAGAAGGAGGCAGAGGAGTATGTAAGGGGGTTGAAGAAGAGGAATAAGTGGCAGGAGGATGTTTGGGGATAGACAGTTACACGTCACAAGTTATAACAGACATAGTTAGAGTTAGATTTAGACTGACTGATATTCAGAATCTTTTCTTTCCACTTTTTTCTATCATCTATCCATGAATGAACGTCGGTCTATACCAACTCAACAGTAGTCTACCTGGCATCCCGATTCTGGAAAATCCCCTGCCAGATCTCCATCCACTGCTTCTGCTTATACGACAGCGGCTGCTGGGGGTCCTTGAAAATCTGCGCCAGGATCTCTCTTATCCTGCTCGACAGGATCTTGATCGCAAGCATGGACTTCCAGTCGCGGATCGAGAAGCGCAGGCGGTTTGTGTCGATTGAGAGGACGCCGGAGAACATCTACACAGAAAACATTATTAGCATCCTCACCATAAGGCCAGTTAAGGGACGGGGTAAAAAAGCAATCCTAGAAACGTGGAAATGGTGGATGAGGTGTACCTTGAAATCCGCCTCCCCACAAAGCACAACAACCGCCCAGTCCTCCACAACACTCGTCTCAAACGCATTATAGTTCCTGTTCCGGCCCTGCATGATATGATAGTAGCTCAGATATTGCGCTTTCAGACTCCCCTCCGTCGGCGCAGCCTTGTTTACCGATGTCGGGTGCAGTGTGACAGCCTGGTTGTTAGCGATATTGCGCCATCCTTTGCCTTCTCTGGTCAGGAGCTTGGGGTAGAAGCTCCATGCAATGATGGAGTTGATCAAAGTGTCGTTCTGGCCGTTTGTGTCTGTGGTGGGCGGGATATCGAAGAGGTGGCGTTGGCGGCTGGAGCGGGCTCTTTACAACAATCTCATTAGTTCTTCAGACTGTAAAGTGGAAGAGTGTGATAGGACGGGTAGGGTACCGGTTAAGAGACGCCTTCTGGGCGGCATCGAGCGTAATCAAGCCCGCATCCGCAATCGACACGATCAGCTGGAGCTTGACGTCCTCGATATTCAGCAGCGTCTGCGGACTGAGGAAGTTCTTCCGGCAGAAGGCGTATTCGTTGGCGCCGGGGGTCGCCCTTGTGCGCCTCCATGCAGTGTATGCGTTGTACACGGTCAGGAGGTCCGAGTCGCCTGTTCATGAATACAGCAGTCATTAGCCTGTCCTTACGCATGCATTAAGGATGGTCGGAAAGAGAAATATACCCCGTCGGAACCCAAGTCTGACTGCATCCTTCTGGGAATTCGATCCCATGGTATTCACAAACGGCGACTTGCATGACAGTATAGCAGCAATGCTAACCGCCGCGTCGAGACACTTGAAGAATGCCCCGTGAATGATAAGTTTGCCCAAGAATACATCTAATGGTAGCTTGGCGAGCTGCTGGCCTAGCGGGGTAAGGTTTTCCGAAGACGTCAAGGCCTTGACTTCCTTCAAGGCGTCGATCGCGCGCCTGATGTTCTTGGACGAGGGCGGGTCCAACGCCTCAAGAAGCGTGGGCTCGACCTCGCCAAGTTTGCAGATCTTGACGCGGAGGACAAGATCTTGAAGGGAAAGTCGGAGCATCTCCGGGGTTTGCTGTTCAGCAAGCTATAATAGTTAGTTTCCTCCGTGGCCCGAGAAAATGGATGGAAGTACCAGTTTGTCATGGCGGTGCTTCGTGAACATGTGGAAGCAGATACCCCGTTGCACTCGACCGGCTCGACCGCGCCGCTGCTTTGCATTTGCGCGTGAGATGAACGCCTCCACTAAGCGGGATAGCTGGCGTCGCTCGTCGAATCTAACCATTAGCCCGTAAAAAGTCTATGTGGTGATGGTACTCACCGCATAGTCTTTTCCTTGCCCGCATCAATCACAGCCGTGATATCAGGAATCGTAATACCCGTCTCGGCAATGTTGGTGGCAATCACTATCTTCCGCATACCCTCAGGAGGTACATTAAATGCCTTCTCCTGCTCCTCGCTGGCAATTGACGAGTGAAGCGCATGCACAATCCATCCCTGCTGGAATGTCGGCTCTGACAGTAGCTCGTCATTCAATCGGCGGATCTCCGCCATACCCGGCAGGAAGACCAGGATAGCTTTGCTGTAGTATTCCATTTCCGGGGTCGTTGCAAGCTTCATCAGTAACCTCTTGATCAACTGATAGTCAAGTCGGTATTCATCAAAGTTCATGATCGTTTCTCGCGTTTGCTTGGAGTAGCTTTCCAGCGACGCCGCCATGCCGTTGGCCTCGCCTTGACTAGCCTCTACGTCATCTTCATCCTCGTCATAAGCAACGTTCGACTCGTTCTCGGTCGTCCGGTACTGCGTGAGCTCGACTGCGTCCTCTAAAAACTTGGTTTCCACAGGGAACGTCCGCCCTGGGATGTTTAGTACGGGAACGCCGCCGAGATACGTAGAGAAACGGTTTGCTTCCAGTGTTGCGGACATGAGGATGAGCTTCAAGTCTGGTCGTTTCTGCATGAGACGTCGGAGAACGATGAGCAGGAAGTCGCTATCAATTGACCGCTCGTGCACTTCATCCAAGACTACGTGAGTAATGTCCTGGAAATCGTCCGGTCGTTCCAGCATTCGCACCACAACTCCAGTCGTTCTGGATTATCAGTATGAAACTTGCTTAGATGGGAGAAAACGTACGCAAAAACAAGTCGTGTCGACTGGCTGACTTTACTCTCCAACCTCACAGCAAAACCGATCAATGAGCGCGATGTCCCAATCTCGTTCTTGCTCTCGCCTAGTTCCTCGCTCACTCGGCGCGCAAGGGAAATGGCAGAGATACGTCGTGGTTCAGTAACGTAGATCTTGCATGGACGGCCCGACTGCATTTCATGCTCGAGGATGAATGAAGGAATCTGCGTACTCTTGCCACTACCTGTTTCACTGCAGATGATGAGTGCGCGATGGGTGTCGAGAGTGCTGAGAATTTCGTTCTTGAACTCCCAAATTGGCAAATTCATTCGGCCTTGAACCATGTACTGGAAAGACGGCGTAGACGTCTTTTCCATCCAGATCTGGGGCAGTTGCTCGTTGATTCCCTGAACATCTTTCGTGCCTGCTTTTGCCGGTGACCGGTTTCGCGGAGTCCCGTTTCTCCTTCGGAAGTTGTCAGAAAGGACAATATCATCTTCAAAGGTACCGTGATTTTCCTGAATCAGCTTTCTCAAATTCTTGACGACCTGCTTGTCAGCCTCATCATCTTGCGCCCGTTTTGCAGTCGCAAACTCTGTCCAGAGGTCTCTCCATGCAACCGGAAGGCGCATGTACGCCTTTCCTTCTTTCGAGTTCTGGGGAAACAGGACGAAAAGCGCATAGGTGGATATATATGCTTCGGCTTGTTGTGATGTCGGCGTAGCTATCTTGTCCATGGACACAAATGTAGCATATGAGCTAGACTTCTGGGTGACTGCTTCCTGAACAAACGAAGACGGCGCATCCTGTGGTTTTGACCACCGTACTTCAAGGGCCATGCGATTCAGATGCGATGCCGAAGACATGTCCTTGTACGTGGTTTTACAGCCGGAGTCACTGAATGGTCAACATAGTCTACATTGAGAGAAAAGGATGGCTTACCGTGCTTTGCACGCCTCTTCCAGAATGCGCCGGGGGCTAAGACCTGTCCACTTCCCAAAATCTCGAGTGGCAATAGAGGCCTTGTTCAGCTCCTCGGTAATCACGCCCAGTTCCAAAGTTGGCTCTTCATCCTGAAACATGTCCCCTAAAACATCGCCCGCATCATCATCAAGAGCTGGCACTGGTTCGGGCTCGGGCTCAGTTTTCTTTTTCTCGGCCTCTTTGGCTGTGTTGGCTTCAGTCTGTCGGAAGATGGCAGCTTCTTTCCTCAGCTCATCGAGTTTCCCCCTCCAAAGATACTCCGCCTCTTTCCTATCAAACAATGGATCACTTTCGATACTCGAAATCTGACGTTGGATTTTCATTGCTTGAGGATCATCTGCAGACGTCCCAAGGGACTGGTTCTTCTTGCCTTTCTTCGGTTTATCGTAGACTTCCGGTCGAAGGGTGTACAGTCTGGCCTGCAGATCCAAGTACTTTGGGACCAAAGTGTCAGGATCTAAAGAGCTGTCGGACTCATATGGGTCAGGCTGCGGAATCGTTTCCTTGATGACTGGTTTTGGTTTCTGGAATTTGTTGCTCGCGGTACTCTTAGGCGTAGATTGGCCTGACGATTCTCGATCTGGAAATGTTAACACTCCGCCATACGACGCCGACACCTAGGGTTACCAGAAATCCAAGAGACGTTCTTGTCCGTGTCCTTGCGCTGGCCGTTTGTCTGAGTGTATGGAGGCAGTTCCTCGGCATCACAATGCATTGCAAGCCACTCAAGAGCTTCATCCAAATTACACATAACCTCGCGGCCGGGAGGAATTGTAAAATTTCCAGCAAAGTAAATCAACACATGCTTCAGCGCCTCTTCCACTCTGTTCTCAGGGAAGCCCAATTTCAGCAGAGTATCTTTCAGCACCCAGACCTTCATGCACAATTCTTCTTCTGGGACAATTCGTTTATCCCGGACAGCCTGCGGGCTCAGTCCCTGCTCCTCCGTCTCCGCCAACCCAAGTATAGAGGTCACGACGTCAGATGGAAGCCATTCGAGGAGGTTGACAGGAACGGCCTGCTGCCGGAGGAGCCTTCGCTCAGTATCCAGCTTCCCGGCTTGACGTATGGCATCACTCTTGCACTTTGCCGCATACTTTTCAACCAGTATCTGTAGTTCGGCGTCCTCCAAATGTTGCTCTAGCTGCTCCGGCGTATAGTTCTGTAACGACGACCCTTCGCTCGAGTCGGGGACGGGCTTGGCTGGTTCGGCCGGTGTTTGACGATCACTCTCCGAAACCGACTTTGAATCGACTGTCGAGGCAGCATCTGACGACTCGGCGGGCTTTATTTTCGAGGGAATGGAAGTCGTTGCGAAACCGCGGGCAGGGTTCGCTGCGGGCTTCTTCTTTTTCTTGCTGTTTGGCGGCATAATGCAGCGCTACAGCGCTTCTGAAAATGTAGCACCTATTCAAGTTAACAAATCTCAAGGATATGAATCAAAATGAGTCATTTGCAGAAGGCAGCGTGAGTGATAACATGCAGAAAGGCGGAAGCTCTCTCTTCCCCGGGCCCCACACAAAGTCGACGGTCTAAAACTCTTTTATGACAGCATACCCCGACAAACAGAAAGAAACGACATGCTCCCGACCACCTAACATGGACGACATACCATGGGATCAGGTCAAATCCGGAGATCTCGAGAGCCTGCGGGTCGCTCTCTTCTCGAGCTCGACCTCGCGCAGAACTCGCGCTCTCAGTGATCTCCGCGATAAAATCGGTATTGCCCGCCCCTCCTCCGTGACAACAGTCCAATTCTGACCGCGTGCTCGGTTTGTCGTTATCATAGGGTCCGATTTACCAGAGAATACCCGTCAGCCTCTCTTCGGGCTTCTCTTGCAAACAATTCCTCGATATGTTGACCGTCCGTCTCGTCAGGCCGCTCAGCAGTGTCTCCGCACCTTGCTCAAAGCGCCTATACCTACCGACGATCTCAAGTACCTAGTGTCCGTACTACAGACAGAGACCTCAAAACCAAGCTTGGATGCTGGCTCAGCACTGGCACTACTAGAGTGGTGCTCACTCCTGCTACAAATTCTAAAAAGCGACACCGAAACCCCGCTCCCCATCGTCTTAGATATCGTTGCGCTAGATGCCCGGGCTCTGGATACATGCCTGGCTGCCCGCCCTAAGCCACCAGTCAAGCAATCTGCTCTGAGAGTAACAAGACGTGGTTTGCGTGCAGTCTTCTCCGATACATGGGGTGAAGACGCTGTCAAACAGTCCGTCCAGCGCTTGACCAGCAGTACAACTGCACAGAAGAATGCACCGTTCATCGGTGTGATATCTGGAGTATGCGCACGCCTTCCGACGAGAAAAACCGTTTTAGAAGGAGAAAAGAAGACTATCATTGCATATTACGTCAAGGAACTGGTTGGTTCGAAAGCCGCGCCGCCTGCACACATTGCCAATGGCATGTCCGACTTTTTCGAGTCTTTCGTCACGGAGGCGGATCTCACAACGGAGCTGTTGCCTCCGCTCGAAAAGGCAATTCTGCGATCTCCAGAGGTGGTCTTCAGCACGCTAGTGCCTTCGCTCTTCTCGTCTCTTCCGGCAGAAATTGACCTCTCTGAAGCTTTACATTCACGATTGCTGAAGCACTTGTTGTCGAGCATGAAGTCGAACAATTCTGTTATAAGGCAGGGTGCTCTTCAATCGTTTGAATCGGTTCTATCCAAGTCCCACACCGAGAGTTTGCTTCTGAAGATCGCCAGCGAAATTATCCTTCCCTTGAAAACGCAAAAGATCACCAGTCCAGAGCACCGTGCCGTATATGCCCAAGCACTCTTCGCAGTCTCGCCTACAACCGACATCTCAAAAGATATTGTACAAGGATTCGTCCAAGTATTTACACGCGAGTCAAATGAGGCTGCCCTCGAACAGGAAATCAAGGCATTCTCTAAGCACCTCACATATCTCATCCAGTCCAAGGTCAAGATCAGCGATGAGGTTGTGAATGCTATCGTCAAAGGTTGTGCAGAGAAGAAGATACCGTTCCGAAGATTATGGCAGCTCAATGTCGGTCAAGCAGTTTGGAAGGCGGATCCTGCAACTTTGGCGAGTCCCGAGATCGAGCCATTTGTGACAAAGCTCCTGGCTAAATTGAAAGAGATATTCAAAGAAGTCTCGACAAACCCATTGCCATCGGCTCAAAATGGAGCTCTATTCAGTGCCTACATATATCTCGCACTTCTCGGGCAGTTGTCCGCACTCGAGACATTCGACAAGGCGGCATGGGAGGAAACAGTCGGCCAATGCATGGTTCTTCAGCCGAAGCCATCCTTCCTGCTCAACCCTAAGGCCTACTCCAAGTTGACGACACAAGCAGAGGTTCAGTGGGCAGCCAGAACGCTTGCTGTTATATCTTCTACTGCAAAGTTCGACAGCGCTGATGCGCAAGCCAAGGTTGCTTGGGGCGAGGCTTTCATTTATGTCATCACCGCACCTGGCCTGCATACCAGCTCCCGCGACGAGTCCGCGCGTACGTTGTCTGACGTGCACAAATCAAACGTTGGTGTTATGGGACGTATCCTGATTGATGCCCTCTGGGCTTGGACTCTCGCTTTCAGGACAGGAGAGAAGGAGTCTGCTTCTGTCTCCGCCGGCCCCGACAGCGAGAAATTCCTTCACCTTGTTGCGAAGGCGATATGCTCTACACCCTCCACTTCAGAATCTTCCAAAGAAGCATCTTCCGAGATGAAAGCACAGCTCATCAATATGTTGCTGCTTGCCCGGCCTGAAATAATCAAGAACGTCTCTTGGATCGATCTCTGTCTGAGAAGCGGCATCGACCCTGGTAGTCTTGTTCGCGAATTCCCTGATGACTGCATGAAGCAATTGGTTGGCGTCCAAGAAAGCCCCGTTCAGTCAAAGGTCCCGCAAGTCGAGGCCGCTATCTGGGCCGCAGCTGGGGACCTGGCCTTTGTTGCTCCGGATGTCATGATCTCCAAGCTTGTCAGCCAGATCAAGGAAGATTTAGACATTTCGCGCGTGTCCAACTTCACTGCAACGGATGCTGCTATTTCCAGAACCCCAGAAGGCACCATGTTTGTAGACGTACTGAATACAAAGGCCAAACAAACCTTTGACAAGAACACCAAAGACTACGACACCCTTAAATGGGAAGAGGAGATGCGGGCTCACTTGGCACAGAAGAAGGGAGAGAAGCCTAAGAAGCTCACTGCTGACGAACACGCCAAAGTCAAGGCCCAGCTCGCGAAGGAGGCTAAGATTCGCGAAGATGTTTTATGCGAGGTGAGAAAGATCGAACGGGGCTGCGGTATCATTCAAGGCCTTGCCGCTGGGCCTGCCATTGACGCAGATGATTGGATCAATTCCGCTATCGCCTCTTTGCTTGCCCTATCCAAGGCAGGTGCCGGCTTGTTCGCTGGCGACATTGTCTCGAAAGCGTACATAAAATGTTCAGAAAAGGTGTCGACGCGCCTTGGCCCTCTGCGACCATTTGTGGGAATTGCAACCCTTAGAGCTATCGGCAAAAGCACTTTGCCCACTGAGATGGAAGTCGAACCCCTTGGAAGTAAGTTTACAAGGTCAATTGGTAGACCCATGCTAACAATCTTGCAGAGTTGGTAACAAGGATCCTTTATCGCTTGCGCTTTGCCTCTGAACAGCGTCCTCTTGACAACTCTTCTCTCGCCTTTGCTCTTCCTCTTCTATTCACTATCCTTACCCAGAATGGTGTTGATGAAGAGAAGGGAGAAGAGGAGGGTGAGCAGGTTTTGCTTGCCCTCGAAATTTTGTCGTTCCATTCAGGTTCATGTAAGTGACTTCCTGGTTGTCATGAAAATCGTCTAACTCAAGATTAGTCACCGACAGTCGCCTTCCCCGACAAGAGGTTCTCGACCAGTTGATAAGCTCGATGCAGAAGTATACCCAGCATTACAAGCTCATCAAGGATACTCTGAACGATGTCAGCAGATGCATTGCTCCCAACATCAGCAAAGAAGAATTAGATGTGCTTCTCAAAGGCACCATCGTTTCAGAGCCGTCTGTGCGGTCATCTGTTCTTCAAGCCATTGATGCTGAAATTGATTTGACTGATCTCGACTTTTCTGAGCACATCTGGCTTGAATGCCATGACCACGCTGAAGAGAATGCCGAGGTTGCTGAGAGTATATGGGAAGAGAATGCTTTGGAAATTGATGAAAGTGCGTATCGAAAGCTCATTCCCTACCTTGAATCCGAGGATGCCAGTCTCCGTGGCGCTGCTGCCCGTGCGTTAGCCCATGCAATTGAGCTTAACCCGTCGGTTTTCGGGGACATCGTCTCTCAGCTCCAGTCAAAATACGAATTCGAGATTCGACCCAAGGAGCCAGAGAAAGACAAATATGGGATGCCGAAGAAGGTTGACACGACAGACGTATGGTACTCACGCAGCGGTATTGCGCTTGCATTTGAAGCCATGAACAAATCCTTTGAAGGCGAACATATTGTCTCATTCCTCCGATTCCTAATCGAAAGAGGACCACTTATCGACAAGAGTGGCGTTGTACGAGCTCAAATGGCCGACAGTGGTAAATCGGTCATTGCATCTCGAGGACAAGAAAAGGTGGAGGAGCTGATGAAGCTTCTGGAGACAACTCTGGAAACTTCGGACAAAGGAAGTGAAACTTCTGATCTCCTCAACGAGGCAGTCGTCGTTCTCTATGGGTCTCTGGCTCGCCATCTCAAGTCAGATGATTCTCGCTTGCAAACAGTTGTCAAGAGACTTCTTGCCACGCTTCCTACTCCGTCCGAGTCTGTTCAATCTGCTGTTGCTGATTGTCTGCCACCTTTGATCCGTCTTGCTGGACGTCAAAGCGGAAAGTACGCCCAGGAAATGCTTGATCAACTCCTGCAGAGCAAGGACTACGCCACTCAACGTGGTGCAGCTTATGGTTTAGCTGGCATTGTCAAGGGCCGGGGTGTTTTCACCCTGCGCGAATTCCGTATCATGCCGCATCTTCAGGATGCGTCCGAGAACAAGAAAGAGCCTCATCAAAGACTAGGTGCACTTCTGGTGTATGAATTGTTTGCGACAATTCTCGGTCGAACTTTCGAACCGTACGCTATCCAAGTCGTCCCACAGCTCCTGGCAAGCTTCGGAGATCCCAACCCAGATGTTCGAGACGCTTGTTTGTACACGGCTAAGGCCTGTTTTTCGAACCTAAGCTCTTACGGCGTCAAGCAGATCCTTCCAACTCTTCTCGAGGGTCTCGACGATACCCAATGGCGCAGTCAAAAGGGTGCTTGTGATCTGCTCGGAGCAATGGCTTACCTAGATCCACAGCAACTGGCCGTAAGCCTGCCTGAAATTATTCCTCCTCTCACTGTTGTTTTGAACGACACCCATAAGGAGGTGCGCAATGCTGCCAACCGCAGTCTTCAACGATTCGGAGAAGTCATCAGCAACCCGGAGGTCAAGTCTTTGGTTGGCGTGCTGCTGAAGGCTTTGAGTGACCCTACCAAGTTCACGGATGAAGCCCTTGACTCGCTCATCAAGGTCTCCTTCGTCCACTACCTAGACGCGCCATCCCTCGCCCTGGTCGTTCGCATTCTTGAGCGTGGTCTCGGTGATAGATCAGCCACGAAGCGAAAGTCCGCACAGATCATTGGCAGCTTGGCTCACCTTACGGAGCGTAAGGACCTCACTACCCACCTGCCAATAATCATTTCTGGTCTCAACTTGGCCATTGTCGATCCGGTACCTACGACTCGCGCTACTGCATCCAAGGCTCTTGGTTCGTTGATCGAGAAGCTTGGAGAAGACGCTCTTCCTGATCTCATTCCTAACCTCATGGCGACGCTCAAGTCCGACAGCGGCGCTGGAGACCGATTGGGATCGGCTCAAGCTTTATCTGAGGTGTTGGCTGGTCTCGGAACAACGAGACTCGAAGAGACGCTGCCAACTATCCTGCAGAATGTCAGCAGCTCCAAGGCCCATGTCCGCGAAGGCTTTATGACTTTGTTCATCTTCTTGCCCGCTTGCTTTGGAAACAGCTTTGCGCCATACCTCAGCAAAATTATTCCGCCAATCTTGGCTGGTTTGGCTGACGATGTTGATTCAATTCGTGAGACTTCTCTCCGCGCTGGTCGCTTGCTGGTCAAGAATTTCTCTTCCAAGGCAATTGATCTCTTGCTTCCTGAGCTTGAGCGCGGTCTTGCGGATGACAGCTACCGCATCAGGTTGAGCTCCGTTGAGTTGGTTGGTGATCTGCTCTTCAGTATCACAGGTATCACGGCCAACACCGAGGCCGAAGAGGAGGAGGAAGAAGCTGCCCAGGCTGGCCAGTCCTTGCTCGAAGTTCTCGGGGAGGAGAGGAGAGACAAGGTTCTGTCCGCACTGTTCATCTGTCGCTGCGATACATCCGGTCTTGTCAAGACTGCAGCTATGGGTGTATGGAAGTCGCTTGTTGCTTCGCCCAAGACACTCAAGGAGATGGTCCCTACCTTGTCCCAACTCATCATTCGCCGCCTTGGGTCTGTCAACATGGAACAAAAGGTCATTGCCAGCAATGCTTTGGGAGACCTTATCAAGAAGGCTGGCGAGTCTGTTCTCGCAACCTTGCTTCCTACGCTCGAGGATGGTTTGCAAAGCTCGCCGGATGTGGACGTCAAGCAAGGTATCTGTATCGCTCTTAGGGAGATTATCACATCCTCTTCTCCAGATGCCCTTGAAGATTATGAGAAGATTCTCATCTCCATCGTCCGGGTGGCATTGGTGGATCACGACGAAGATGTCCGTGAAGCAGCCGCTGAAGCTTTCGATGCCCTGCAACAGATCCTAGGCAAGAGGGCTGTGGACCAGGTTCTGCCTCATCTCTTGCTCTTGTTGAGAAACGACCAGGATGCGGAGCAAGCGCTGTCTGCGCTGTTGACCCTTCTCACGGAGCAAACGCGTGCCAACATTATCCTACCCAATCTCATCCCAACTCTACTCACCTCTCCTGTTTCTACGTTCAACGCGAGGGCGTTGGCATCCTTGGCGGAGGTTGCGGGCTCCGCTATGGCTCGCCGCCTGCCTACCATTCTCAACACGCTTATGGACAACATCATCTCTTGCAAGGACGATGAGCAGCGAGAAGAGCTGGACAGTGCGTTCCACACTATCTTGGTTTCCGTGGACGAGTTCGACGGTCTCAACGTTATGATGAGCGTGATGCTAGCGTTGGTCAAACATGAGGATGAGAAACGCCGGACCCGTGCGGCCGATCATCTCAAGAGATTCTTCTCTGATGCCGATATCGATTTCTCCAGATACTACCAAGACCTTATTCGCGTGTTGTTGATCTCCTTTGACGATTCTGACAAGGAGGTTGTCAAGGCTGCCTGGGCCGCCCTTAGCGGACTCACTACTCACCTGCGTAAGGAGGAACAGGAAGTTTTGGCTGTACCCACAAGACAGATCCTCAGAGGCGTCGGAGTGCCTGGAGCCGACCTTGCTGGTTTCAGCTTGCCCAAGGGTATCACTGCTATCCTTCCCATCTTCCTGCAAGGTCTTTTGAACGGCAGTGTCGAGCAACGTACCCAGTCTGCTCTGGCCATTGGAGACCTCATTGACCGTACAGCGTCGGATTCATTGAAGCCTTTCGTCACACAAATCACTGGTCCTCTTATTCGTGTGGTTTCCGAGCGTTCAGTGGATCTCAAGTGTAAGTACTTGTTTGATCTAGACCATTTACTTCAACTAACTATCCCAGGTGCCATCTTCTACACGCTTAACAAGCTTCTGCAGAAGATTCCTCTTGCTGTCAAGCCTTTCTTGCCGCAGCTGCAAAGGACATTTGCTCGTGGTTTAGCTGATCAAACTAGCGAGACGCTGCGGAACAGGGCTGCCAAGGGTCTTGGAATTCTGATCACCCTGACGCCACGAGTTGATCCTCTGATCGCAGAGCTTATTACTGGAACGAAGACCGCCGATGTTGGTGTGCGGAATGCAATGATGAAGGCTCTCCAGGAGGTTGTAGGCAAGGCTGGCGCGAATATGAGCGAAGCATCCAAGAACTCCCTTCTCGCTTTGATCGATGACGATGCCAGTGACCAGACCGGTATGTTCTCCGTTCGATATTCTGACCTACAGATACTCATAACCACAGATGCTGTTGCCATCACCAATGCCAAACTGCTTGGAGCACTCGTCAAGGTCCTTCCTGCGGCCACCGCTGCTCCACTCATCAAGTATGTGAATACCCTTTGACTCAAGGTCATCACTAATCAACCTATAGGAGCCGCGTTCTTACGCCGAACGTCTCACATGCGTCAATTCTGGGACTGAACGCTCTACTTGTCGAGTCCCCGTCATCTTTGACTGAGCAGTTTGCGACGGAGACCCAGAACCTGATCTGCCAGGGCGTTACGCACAAGGATGTAAGTAAATCTACGATCTATTCAAGAGCATGCTAACAAAACAGCCCTTCATCTCCGACAACTGTGTCCTTGCCGCAGGAAAGTACTTGCTACTTGAAGAGCAGCACAGCTTCGAAAGCAACAAGGCCATCTTCGAGGCATTGGCACCCTGCATCCAGCCCGGCACGCCATCCGATACAAGACGACTCGCACTGGTGGTGGTCCGTACAGTCAGCCGCCAGCACCCCGAGCTACCACGCCCGCATCTGGCTCTTCTAGTACCGCCAATCTTCGCCGGTGTCCGTGACATGGTCATCCCTATCAAGCTAGCAGCCGAAGCGGCCTTCCTGTCCATCTTCTCGGTGGTCGATTCCGATACCGCTGTATTCGACAAATACATGGCCGGGCCTGGAGCGGAGCTGCCGCCTGGACCTAAGCGGAGCATGTCAGACTACTTTAAGCGCGTTGCGCTACGTCTTGCGACACAGGCGCGTGAGCGAAGAGAGGCTGAAGGTGGACAAGGCGGATTGGGTCTGTCGAATGACGAGGTTGAGGACGAGAAGGAGCTGTGGAGTATTGGGAAGGTCGAGTTTGACGAGGGCGCGATGGGAGACGAGTGATGATCTCGGTCTGTTATTAGTTTCTTATAGATAGAGTATACCCTTTTGTTCTGGGGAATCTATTGAAAAAGTTGAAGCTGTTATCGCGATAAGATAACGTAGTCACGTGGTCGGTACCAGACAGTTTACCCCAGAGTTATACGACACGGAAAAGGTAAATTTGCAAACTGTACACCATATATTGACCTTCAAGCATGTCTAGATAATAGTGATGGTAACTATACTGGCCTGATATGTCAACAGATTTGGGCACTATTCGAAAGTACTCATGATGATCGAAGGTCATCATCGACCAATCGGACTAGCGTGGGGTACAAACCCTAAAGTGGAGGCGCTCGCTTAGAACACAGTGGCTTAGCTAATCACCCGCCCGGATCTCAAACTCCTCACTTTGGGAATTCAACCGTTGTTGAGTGCAACGAACATCATCCGCCAACGACCGTCGATACGCCGACATCAAGATGTGAGTTCATCTCCCGACTCGATATTCTGGACATGCGGAGGAATTAGTGCTCTTTTGGATTTCCTGATGGACTCTCTGGGCGCCCGCTCGTCCCGACCGTCCAGCTGGAATCGTCGTCATTCATTTCGATGGCAGGATATGAGACTCAGAAGCCGATGCTGACTGTGTCTCTTACAGGGTCAACCTTCGCACCCAGAAGCGCCTCGCCGCCTCCGTGGTGGGCTGCGGCAAGCGCAAGATTTGGCTCGACCCCAATGAGATGAGCGAAATCTCCAACGCCAACTCCCGCCAGACCGTCCGCAAGCTCGTCAAGGATGGTCTCATCATCCGCAAGCCCGTGACCATGCACTCCCGCTCCCGCGCCCGTGAGCTCAACGCGGCCCGCCGGATCGGCCGTCACCGTGGCCTGGGTAAGCGCAAGGGTACCAAGGAGGCCCGTATGCCCAGCTCCCTCCTCTGGATGCGCCGCATGCGTGTTCTCCGTCGTCTCCTCGTCCGCTACCGTGCCGCTGGCAAGATCGACAAGCACCTCTACCACGAGCTGTACCACCTCTCCAAGGGTAACACCTTCAAGCACAAGCGTGCCCTGATCGAACACGTAGGTGGACAATAATCATTGATGAAAGGATAGGAGCTGACTTGGAACAGATCCAAAAGGCCAAGGCCGAGAGGCACCGTGAGCGTGTCCTCAAGGAGGAGATGGACGCTAAGCGTGCCAAGAACAAGGCTCTCCGTGAGCGACGACAGGAGCGTCTCGATGCCAAGCGCAACGCTCTGGTCGGCGAGGAGCAGGCGTAAATGCATTGATTCAATTTCCTTCGCTGACGGCTTTTGGCGGGGCGGATGTTTGCACGGTGGAATCGATCAAGCTCAAGAGATATCATTTCAGGTCGACCACTACCTCGCTTGTTTCTACATTCCAGGATCGATGAAGGCATCCGGGATACCCTGGGGAGTCGGACTGGGTTCGTTCTTGCTCCTCTCTCTTCCTCTGGTGAAAAGTGGAGGGGAGGCAGTCGGGGTATATGGAAATGAGGAAAAAGGAATGAAAAATATGAACGAGGTTTTCTTACCAAATCAATGGCATGGCGCTTTGTGTGTGATATTCAACTTGGATTGTTGCTCTCTTGCCGTATTTCCCCCGTCATGCCGTCAATCCGTCAATATAATGCGTAACGTTCACGGTATCTGTAGCTGCTCTAGTATGGCCTCAGCTCTAGACTGGGTAGTGTCTGCCCCCATCCAGCAGCATTCACCGACGACCTCAGTATGCAAATACCCTTTGATCTTTTAGCCAGTAACAATGAACAAACAATACGTTCTCCGCGGTAGTGAGCACTGTTTCTCTGCCCAGTCACTGTCTGCCCTCCCCCTGCCTATAAATCCTGCCATGCACTCTCTAACTGTCTTCTTTACATCCCATCACCATATTACTGCCTGGCTTTCATTTCTACGTTGCTTTATTGCATCGGCTCTCGGTTGGTCCATCGGCCATGTCCTAGATGTCGTCCTGGTGGAGTTGCACACTCACTATATATAGTATATACATCAAGGTCACCCGCAAGGCTGGGTCTTGGCTGGTATCACGGCCATATTCCATTTCAAGGACGATGGAGAACCTCAAGAAATTCGCGAGATTTAAGCATGGCTTTTGGTACGGAAACACCAATCTCGAAGGCCAAAAATATCCATCATTTCCCCACGATGACTTCTCGAGCATAGCGAACCAACATCAGCGGACCGCTATCACCATGGACTGACTGGCTACAAGCCAACATGCCCTTGTCGTGCGTTATCACCCCAGAAATTTCAAGGAAATCCTCTCGACTTCATGTCTTGACCACCGAGGAGACATTGAGCGAATCACTGGACATATCCTTTGCAGGCTGGATTCTGTCATGTAATTGTTTACAGATTTTCTGATATAAGAACGAAACATTGGATGAAATATTGTCAAGGCTACCTCTCCAGTGGGTATAGAACGCCCAACCAAAGAATATGAATAGTACACTTTTATAAATATATCGTACAAGCAGATTTCCCTCACATGGAGCTCGGTATCCCCAAACGCCTAGACATTGCAGTTTCTGGTCTGCAAATGCTCATTTATTAAGGACTGCTCCAACTGTTGGCTTAGACGCCGCCGGGCCCATTCCCGTTGAGTTTGGTGAAGAGGGCCAGTCGCTACCCATGCTGCTTCGGCCGGGTAGGATCAAAGTACTGCCTAGACTCGTTGCACTGTGGGTAGAATCCCTGTCTGCTGCTAGTAACCTTGTTGGCGATATAGGGTTTTTGTTTTGATTAACGACAGGCTGTATCATGTACGGTGTCGTACCCTGTTCCGCCGTATCTGAGCACAGAACTGGGCCGGAGTAATTCTGGTATGGTTGCGGCTCTATATCGGGGTGAAAGTCTGGAGGTGGCGGGGATGGGTCGGACAAGTAAGACATATGAGACCGAAAATCTTGCCGTAGACCTGTTCTTGAATTTGCGGACGCTCGATCGTCCTGTTCCTCTGCTTCGGCTGTTTGGCGAGACCGGTGGCGGACGAAGAATATTATCAACGCAATGAGTGCTATAAAGCCGAGAATGCCGAAGAGGATGCCGAATATAGTACCGTATGGAGGGCCGCTTGAATCATCCTCTGACACTGAGGGTATATCTGAAGAAGTGGGCTGCGCCGTGGAGGGAGGTGTGAAAGTGTTGTGGGGGTTTATGCTGCCCAGTCCTGGATGCGATTCTGATGGTTGAGTAGTCTGGTTTGAGAATGATCCCGTCCCTGAGTCGGTGCCGTTTGTTGGTAGTATGAAGCTAGTAGATGTAGGCTTTTCACCGTCGCCTTGATCGGGTGCTTCGTGCGTGGTTGAGTCCTGGACCGGCTCAGTAGTAGGTGATGATTCGAAGGACGAGCCGGCAGAGGAAGCGCCCAAAGTAGAATCAGTAGCTCTCGGTTCTCGTGGGACTTTTGTGCATCGGAGGCCTTGATGGAAGATGATCGAAGGGTTGGACATGTCTCGCTCTACAATTTGAGAGAAACAGTATCCTGAGGCTGACGAAAGTAAAGCGCTGAGAGTTGTCAATTAGTCACGCCATAGTAAGGCTCGAGAGCAGTTGAACTATGCAGAGTCATCAGAGGAAAAGACGAAGGCTGCTGAGACGTTGGCACTCGACAGTGCTTGGACCCATGAGGACGAAACGCCATGACAACATGGTTATTGCCCCTGACAGAGAGTGCCCAGAAGGGCCTGAGCCAAGCAGAATGTTCCTGAGTGAAGGATCATAACGGCGGAGTGTTGACTGACAGCGGAAAGCTGAAACGGAGTCCGTCCAATGAGTCTGGGTGTTTAATCTATAGAGAACCTAGCTTGGAGTAGCGTGAATAGTGTGACCAGCGTCTTCACACAAATATGTCATGACTTTCAGTGATAAGGTCAGCAGGCGACAGAAGCATCGTCATGAGTATTTCCCAGGAATCAGGGTCACGAGTTTAGAAGCGAGGAGACAATTTGGAAGATGAGGTGATGCCCGATTAGGAAATGGCTGCTAGTCGGCTGACTCAGCAACCAGCATCACGACAGCCCCACCCCAGTCTTCGTAAAAGCGACCCTGGCATCGTATCAATGAATATCGCGTTGGAGCCAAAATCTGAGGGAATCCTCGAAAGCAAGTCCTTCATGATCATTATCTGGCACCGGAATAGGACAGCGATGCAGGAGCACAAAGAAGGTCAACCCCTGGCTAGCGCAGCACTGCAGTTGATGGCGCTCCACAGTGCATGGGACATGGTCAGATCACTGGCTGCTCCCACTCTTCCTCATCTCAACTCTCTCATCGACCTTTCTGCCTTCGAACTTTCTTGATCCTATACACAAACCCTGTCTGTGCACTGCTTTGCCCAAAAAGAAGCTCCTCGCCACTTGTGTTGCCCCTTGCCCCTGCCCCTCCCTCGAACCACAGTTCAGCCTGTGCCTGGTGCCCGCAATATAACCCCCGCATATTCTCCCTTAATGGGTTCTGGTCGTCCGACACCTCTCTGGTGAATTGAATTGAGCTGCAACCTATCTCAGGCAACAGAGACAATTTACCATGTTCGGATGGAGTAGTTCGCTGGGTAAGCCGTTACCCCGTCCTAAATCTTGACTTGTCCCTCGGCTATAGTCATTGCCCGGAGGATCTTCAACGGGCGGATATGCCAATCAGTGTGCCAATGCTAACGAAGTTGCCCAGGTCTCCCTGCGATAGCTTCAGATCCTGACAGAGAACGCGCTCCCCCGCCGCCTCCGACGAATCTTGATTTCCCCGTCTATACACTCCCCGCAGTCCCCGATTCCCCGTGCGAAGCCTCGTTGCGCAATCTCCAGACTGTCCTCGCTTCCATCCGCCGCCCCCAAGACATTACCCCCCAGAAGTTCAAAGACCTTCACCTCAAAGTCGACGAGAACGTCCCTATCACCGAAATTGTTCGTCACGATGGTGCAAAGTCTGCCCCTCCGCTGCCATGGGAACAGGATCTTCCCAAACCCTCCCTCGGCCAACCGAAACCGGCAGATGGAAGCTTAGTCTTCATGGATAATGAAAATCCGTACCCACCGAAGGACAAATACGATTTTTTAGAAAGCGAGCTGCTGCTGGACAATGACGATGCATTCCGGGAGGTCGCCAGGTTGTCGCCTCGCGCTGGTCGCGAACGGGTGAAGGTGACACAGGCGAGGAAGTTTTGGACGGCATTAGAGCGACTGTCTCAATACTGGGATCCTAGTCTAGATGATTACTACGAGCGGGCGAAATCGCCGGAGCGGACTAAAGACACCAATGGTGACAGCAGCCCAATGGACGTTGACAATTCGACCACAGTCCAAGCCGACTCGGAACAAGCCGACTCGGAACAAGAGACGGTGAAGAAGTACAAAGGTCGACGTATTGGCGCAGGCCCGGACATGCCGGAGGACGTCCGCGATGAGGTTGTTCGCGCATTGACTGAGATGGCTGCCTGGCCGTTTGGGTGCCAGGTTTCAATTCCTATGCTTCCCCCACGGCTGTCATTGGGCATACTGCTCTTCCCGGTGCGACAAACATTCATAACCGCACGGCCTCCAAAAGACAGACAACTCGCTCGGAACGGTATGCTCGAAGGGCCGCTTTTCATTGTACAGTGCCGACCCGAGACGGTTTTTCGCGCTCCGGACCAACTCCTCGGTCTTGGTCTAGGCGATACCTGCGATCTCGTCCGTGAGGTTGGGGCAATGCTTCTTGCCGCTCAAGAGCGGGCACGGGAGGGTGCGATTGAGACCAAACCGGGCGAAGGGAAGTGGTGGACGACGGCGCCGCGATGGGGCGGTGCTCCGAACGATGCAATCGGCGACAGCCCATTGATTACAAACGAGCAGGAGCGAGAGGCAGCCGAACAGAAGGAGCGCAAACGGTTAAGGCCGACTGGACTGCGTCGGCCAGGGCTACGTCGGAACCTTAGTAGCAGCGACAAGTGGAAAATCGTCCAGCCAGGTCCAAGTCTATGGGATAGGCGCATGCGGTATATCCAGATTGGACGAGACAGGGAATGTCCTTACGATGATGTATTTCCACCAGCACCCTTCTACTTCTATTCTTCATTTCTAACAACTTACAGATCTACATGCTCTCCTCGATTAATCACCACATTTCAATCCTCCACCTCCGTGTGCACCGCCGCTACCTCGACATCATCACATCCGGCGCCAGCACTGTCCCTCCCGACTCCGAACCCGACCACCCTTGGCACATTCTCCGCCTGCGCCGTACAAAATGGTACGACCTTTTCGACGGGCAGGACCGCGTCGCAGCGTTTAGAGGAATTTGGACGCTCTTCCATTGTATGCTTAGACGCATGGACGACTCGCCGCCGACCACGACGGTCAGTTTGCCGCCGACGCCGTTGACTCTAGACATGTTAGAGACGGATGCTATTACTTTGATTTGATTTGATTAGAGATTATTTGGTTGTTTATTGTTTGGGTTTCTTCTTTTCATACATAGATACCGATACCGGATTGCATACTGCATGACTTGAATGAATCAGTTTAGCATTTACATTCGTTTATGGGACATTTCCTGGGTTGTTTGAACCAGGGCTTTGTTATATGTTGCCTGGGGCAGCTTTACTTATTCTTAGCGTAAACTAGACTCAACACTTTACTTTGAGCTTTGCAGAATCCTCGAGTCTACCTATCTACCTACCAGTCATACCAGTTCAGTCTGAGGTCGACCCAATTCCAAGATGCTCTGCCAGTCTCATGCAGCGACTCCGTCTTGCAGGTAGAGCAGCATTGAATCTGACAGCTAGGCTGCATAGTTCCAGACTACCAAGCTACCCACTAACATTGAGTTTTGGGCTTTGGACTTCTGCGCCGCAACCAAGACAGAGCAGAGTCTTTTCAAGCAAGGCGCTGTCAGCTGTCAGCTGTCAGCTGCCAACCTGTCATCCTGTCACCCTGTCCGTTGGGCCCAGCCCTGGTCAAGCGCGGGCTATATTAGCGCCTCTATATAGCGCCTGTGTCTACACCGTACTCCATCTAGTGCAGTGGCGAATCGATTGGCGCTGGCCGTCAATCGTCAATCGTCGAGTGTCGTTTGATGAGTTGTCTACCCACAGGCTTATCCATAGCGCCAGTCCGTGCACACGACACAACGATGCTGTTCGTCACGGAACTCTTTTCCGGATATAGACTGGATTATCAACAGTTTCGTACAGCAGACTAGCGAGATGTGGGAATTGGGATGGTAAGAGGTATAGAATGCTCTAGTTGATGTATCGAGTTCCTCCTGTTCAATAGGTTGTTGATCGATGCGCGGATGGGCCCGTCGCGGGTTGGGTATTTGCTTTGCTTCCCCAACGGCTTGAGTCGTCTATCAATCTACATTAGGTGCGGTAATAAGTGGGTAAGGCCAAGGTGACGTACGTGCCTAGGATGACTCGGCTTTCTGATTGTCAAGTCGGATGGAGATGACAGGCAGAGAGTCAGCAACATCTTGTATGTAGATACCTTGCTTGTTTCTATACTTGTCATATGGCAAATATATAATCAGGACGTGAGACTTTGAGTCCGCCCGTCTTGGGTTCGTGCAGACTTGACGGTGAAAGAACCTGGATGTTCCCAGTTCGAGGCCACAGGTGTATATCTGTCTTGTAGTGTAGGTTGGTAACGCGTCTCACAATGAAGCTATACCAGACTACTCCGCAGATATCTTTTTGATAGACTCATTGCAAATCTTGGAAGCACCACACTAGCAGAAAAAGCATATGGATCGTGTCATGGCAGCAGCAGGGAGATCATATCTGTGACCTGTGTATACATACTGAACCACTGCGCCATGTACTCGGCACAACAAAGAGACGAGGATGGTGGTGGCTACCACGCAGTACACTGATCATCTAGGTCTAAGTCGCCAATTTGCACCCTCTCCTAGGGGGTCGGATATATGTTTTCTTGGTGAAAAGTGCACGGATACTGTTTCCATCCAATGTCTTACCTACCTTACCGAGAGCATCCCGTCCCAATAGCAGGTGCAGAAAACGCGGGCAGCAAAACACAGTATCGTCGTTCCCTCTTGGCTGAACGGAGACGTATTTATGTTCAATTGGTGAAGCAGGAACGGAAACCATTTCCAGCGAGTGCCTTGCCTACTTAACCGACGGCATTCCGTTCCAATGGCAGGAGGCGCAGAAACGCACCGAACTCAGTATTTCCCCCTGTTGGCTGGACAAGCAGGAGAGAGGTATGTCGGTGAAGTGCGCACCGCGGAAGTCAAGGCCATTGCGATTCATTTGCAGCCAGTGCCCTACCTACCTTAGCAAAAGATGCCCATCGGTTCCAATCCAGCAAGTGCAAAGATGTAATGGCGGTCGATTCTATCGGCGCCATTGGCATCCTGGTTTTACGTCACAGACAGACTGCTAGGCTGAGCAAGGGACAGCGGAATGTTGGATGAAGCAAGCATGCTTTACCCGGCTGTCGGGAGTGGTCTGTACTCCGTAGGTGTCGGGACGGCGTGCCACAAATAGCGTTCTGGATTTCTGAGCTGACCATAACAGCGACAGCTAAGTTATTGAATGATGAGACCATGTTACCCCGGCATGTACCCTTCACTGGCAGTTCGTGAACTATGTGGCGTTTTCAAGATTTCCCATGCCGAAGCTTGTGGTATACTCCGTAGTCCTGTCAGTTCAGATCAATAGTTTGAGGTATACCCACCACGGACTGCACGTTTGACACAAAAAGAACAGGCTGTTACCGACTCGTGATTGTAACGAGATGGAAGTACGATCATTGTCGAGGAGCTTTTGACAAGACATCTGCCGATACGTTGGCATGCTTCATACTTGCCTGCAGACGGTTGAATCTCGGTCTGCGCATTCGCGAACCATCGCCGATTAGCCGTCACAATCAAACATCATCCAAATCCCAAACAAAGACGTACGGAGTAGTCCTATCATCTTAATCTCACAAACACCAAATGAAGCCATGTACATCGCACCAACCGAAACAGGCATGTCCTGCCCAGCCTAGCCCTCGGGGTCCAAAACCAGGAACCAACAACTCGAACCCCGGAGCCGACATCAAAATCTTAAAGCTAAACCCCGAACTGGCTACTGCGTCGGACGTTTGGGCGAATCTCGGTATGATCTGCACGTCAGGGATGTTCCAGACCGCTGGAAATGTGATAGATATCTCTTCGATGCGTCCTCCGATCTACCGGCATTTAGCCCGCGCTGGTAACTTGGCTGGATAGGGAGCGACACTGTGGATGATGGTTTGAAACAGCCGTGATGAGGTTAGAGCCGAGTTATATAGTCCATTCCGGGGTTCAAAACCGCTTCAACTTGGAGGCGACCCCAGGGACCCTTCAGCTTTCACAGTAGAGCTCTCCAGTGAATTCCGTTGATATTTGAAGACACCTGCAAGCAATCAAGCGAGCTGCATAGCAAGCAGCATGTCATGTCCAATCCAGAGGCTGTCCCGTCAAACCTTAATGAAAGCAGGTCGCACCCGGCGCACACTCTACCCGTCCGAGAATGATTCCCATCCTGGCCGTCCGCATGGCGGCGCTGCAGTATATCCTTCTACCATCCAACCAGATGACGCCGCCGCAACAAATATTCCCTAGCAGGGGAATCGGCGCAGCCGCAGGAATATACTGCATGTCCGTGCCCGCTGGGATGATGTATGATTGGCTGCATCAAGGGCCTTTGGCTGCGATGATTCGTTGGCAGGAAGTGTTGAAGAAGTGATGCATATACTTCTATATTAAGCGAGCCCGAGTCTGTGGGTGTGCGCGACGCAGGATTACACATCGCATTTCACAATGGTGCTGTCCGTACTCCGTACAATTGACGAAGGAGAACAAGCCTAAAGAGGAAATCACCGGGGGCCGCTAATGCGGGGATTCGGACATGTCACAATGATGCGCGGCAGGGGGTGTTAGTCACATATGTGAAATGCCCCGGGCACTGGGTAACAGTCTTCTGGGTTTGATAGTTCACCTGTTTTCCAATAAGTGCCGCCCATGGCTCATCTCGCTGGTTTCCCTGGGTCCAGCGGATGGTAGACTGGGCTCGTATCCGTAAACACTAACGATGGCCATGGCTCGGCTTGTTTTGCCGAAAGGCTTGAGATTTGAGGCGGATAGTCTAGTTACCGCACGCCATCGGCTCTGCACAACACAGTGGCACAGTTGAATTTAGAGCTGTGAGCTCAGACTGAGAAGACTTACACTGGATGGGTGGGAACTGCAGCAACAGTTGATGATTTGCATGCAGGGCAACGATTGGAGCAGAGTCTAATGCTGTACATTGCATTTAATCCTTATGTGGTTTGCGATGCTTGTACAGGAAAGCATTCCAGGTGGAGAGGATACTTTGTCTCTGACTATGTACTCCGTAGGACCATTATAAACGGTTGTACTCCGTAGGCAGTTGAGTACAGAGAAGCACTGCGCAGTCACCGACGCTCGAATAATTTTCGCGCATCCTCGCAAGAATATTGTGGGGGTAGGTCGACAACGGCAATCTGCTCCGTATGATCATACTGAAGCCAGCTGCCTTGTACGATTGTGCCACTGCATTGCCTCTGTGGCGGTCAAGCTCACTTCACCTCAGCCAGGCGAATAAATTCGTTCTCCACGGACCTTACTCATTGGGAATCACGGGGCCCAGAGGCTGATGGAGATTTCAGCAGTCAAGACCTGAGCAATCAAGCTGTCAAGGCTAACATGTGGCCCTCTCGCCGGGTACTCCGGAAGCCGCTTGTATCTGAGATGCGATGATCAAAAGCGCCACCCCTAACATCTTTGTTCGTTTCTAGAAAAAGGAGAACTTAGCCAACCAATAGTTTGATTGGACTCGTGGTTGTACTTCTCCAGTTTTCGGGAAGTATTTGGAATTTGGCACAATCGCCAAGACGTCACCTTGATCATCTCGTCTCAATGGCTCGTGGGCTGTGGAGGTCAATATTGGATATTGCGCACGGTACGGACATTAAATGCTCATCAAACACGGAATACGAGGTAGAGCGCTACTGAGAATGAAGGGCGTCCGGTATTATTCGAGAGTCATAGATTCATAGCCGGGATTTGAATGGTCTCCACGGTGTGCGCTTGTTCATCTCACGTGGCAGAGAGTCAAAGAAATTCCGACTTGAAGATAGGCCATGAGGCTTCTATTTGCTTTCACGGTGGAGTATCAGGTGTCCGTACTGGTTAACTTGTCCGAGGAGAGGTCGAGAAGGTCATGGCGGCCACTCCCGCTGTCAATACCGGCTGGATGGCTGGGTAGACCTGCAATCGAGCGTTCCAAGTTCTGAGCCCAGTTCCTAGCATCTAACGGCGAAGTTTATCTGGTCCTGATCGTCTTAACGGCACTGGTTTGGAATGAGGTTGGGCCAAGATCAAGTTCCTGACCCAAGATTGCGAATGCGATGGGGTCGCAATTAGGTGACCCGATCTCCGACTACTCTGTACCAGGGGTCAAACTTTCAGTGACCTCGGGCCGGGGCTCTTTGTTTCAACCCAGCTTGGTAGCCAACGATAAATGTTTCCAACCAGACTTGGTGAGCTGATGATTCGATGTAAATCTTCCCTGCGGTCATGCGTCCCACAGAAGGATCACAGACGTGCTTACTGGCCAATGAAAATTATACAGCTGATACGCTTCAGCCAGCGACCCAATTCTTTGGACCCGGTCCTGGGAGCTGATCAACTCACTTGAATTCAGGAAAGGAGGCAGCTCAAAGAGAGACGGCAACGTCATGACTCGGTCAATTGGAGTCATGGATTACCATCACTCTTGCCATGGAGCAGGACTGCGCTTGTGATTTTGCAGTCGATATAAAAGAACGCAGTCACGCTTTGCGAGCCTATGAACGCGCCGATCCCGCAAACACATGGTCGAGATATGGTTATTCAAGGTAGATCGCGGTAAACGGGACGGTGAAAATCTGGGTTAGGTTTTCGGCAATCCCCAACCGTCGTCGAATGGCAATCGCAGACAAAGGGAAACATTCAGTCGAGTCACGCTCTTGACAATACAGAATACGTCGGAGACAAGTTTCCTTGGATAGACGCGCGGATTATCTGGCTGGCTATTCGCTCAGGCCAGCCTATCTACTCTTACTCTGCCAGCCGGGCAGACAAACAGATCTCGTCTCAAAACCGAGAGCTGAGCGTGAAAGAAGCCGGGTATGAGAATGGGTGTTCTTCCTGGGAGCCGTTTCAAGCCTTCTGCAAGACATCTAGCCCAGGGCCCTCCCTTGCGTTGACTTCTGCAAAACAGAGCCTGAGCGCCGATGTCTGATAACCCGAGAGCTGGGTACTAACGGAGTAGAGCCCCACCAGGGAAGGATGATCGTGTATAACCGGTAATCGGAGGTCCGACCAAGTCTCAAGCGGCGAAATTCTTTGTTACAGGCAAGCTAGTCTCACCGTTGAAGCCGAAAAATGAGATGACTAGCGAGCCGTTGGCGTGGGCGTTTGAGGATTGCCACTGGTCAGGGACCAATTCCAGGATGCCAGCAGGCGTCACCCGCTGATGGTCCCAGGGGAACGGGAGCAAAACTAGTCGCGTAGATCGACTCCAGTCGGAGGAGGCCCAGCTTTGCCGTAAACCGGAGGATCAGTTCGGTATGAAGTCATGGATTGGCTGAAACCGTGGCGATTCTTCAAGGTGATATCCGTAGCTGAGCAGTGGACACTGAATGGCAGTGGCAACGATCACGGGGCTGGTTTCTCCAGATCAACCCCTGTGATTAAGTAATCCAGTCTTCAGCCTGCCCACAGCGTCGTATTGAATGGAGGCCATACGGAGTACAGAACCAGATCAGTGCTCTGCTCTCGCAATAAGGTACCGTAATGTACCATGGAAATGCTACGTTCCTAACCATCGGCTGACCCGAACCAAGGAGTTCATTCTGTCAGTGCTTGTCGTCTCCGCTCTAGAGTTTTGCTGTCAGTGTATGGAATACATGCCGCTCGATTAACAGCCCCTTGCTACTCCAGAGTGTTTGATCACCCCGGCCGTTTCTACCCAACGGAATCACATCAGATCGGTTTCGCAGCATATTCGCCAGTCTGGCTGCACAGAGTAACCACGTTGCTCATGTCAATCACCTGCCCCTCTCGTCCTCGATCAGAGGAGATGTTGGGCAGCGACTAAGGATCCTTGATTACAGTATCTCCCGCAAGTAATCCTGGAGAAGAATCGGTCTGGCGTCCCAGTCGATCTTGGAGACTGCAGTCTACCAATCCGCTTGATCTCCCTGACTCCACCGCCGGCATTGTACTGTATACGGGGATTCGGTAATATTTCTTGACACCAGAGTCATTGGATGTATTGCAGAGAACGGAAAGATGAATCAGTCGTGTCAATCAGCAATAATAAAGAGTGATAGCTGGAGTGGGAAGCGGACCTCTCCATTTCGTGGCTGGTCCCGCAAGCTCAAATCGAATTTAATTACATTTATAAGAAAATAATTATCCGTTCTTGAATATCTACTTTGTAATTTCTCGCAAAGCATCCTCCTTCAGAGGGGCTGAAACAATTCAATCGAATCCAATCGAGCACTATCACAGTGTCCTTCTCTTCTTCTCTCTAGGTACCTTCTCCTCTCCTCCATTCTCCGTCCACTGTCGGAACTCAACTCCGTCTATCGTCTGGTACGTATTTATCCCTATCTGGCTTGGGCTGCTGCTGGTTGTCAACGTTTGCTCTGTTTATTCCGTTTCTTTCCTGTTCTTTCTCTGCTCCTCTCGCGCTAAACCGCACTAAACCTGCTCTCAGCGCAGACTATGGGGTCAGTTTGAGCACACTCACCTTTCTTTTTTCGACCTATTCTCTGTCATTTCGTCTATACTCTCCTTAGCCCCGACCCTTAACACGTCTTTGTTATATCTCCGCCCTAGCATGGTTTGATTCCTTTCCACCATCTTGGGTACACTACCACAACCCGGCCATCGCGATCTCTTCGTTTTCTCCGCTCTGGCGCTCTGTTTTGCCTTTGCTTCTTCGTCTTCTCCTCCTGTTTTAGCCAAGCGAAGACATTTGCCTCCAGCCTTCTGTTATTTACGACCTTCCCTGCTGACAGTCTCCCGCGTTCCAGAGATTACCTTTGCCCAGAACGCCTCGCTTCAAGCTGTACCGGCCGATCTCACCCCTCTTCGTGTGACCCTTGAGCGCGAATCGCGCTTTTCACGAAACCGGCTGAATATCTAGTGTCTTTTCTCCTTCTCTTCTCTTTTGAGACCGCGGGGAGCAAAAACCGACACAAGAAACGGGATTCAGACCTGCTCCGTTGCCCGCCCGCACACCCGCGCACTTCAAGCTGGCCGGAGCTGCCAGCTGATTTCCTCTTTTGGAACTCGAGCTGCACCTGCCTTTTCGTCCGATCGCTCAACGCAGTTATTTCGTCGTGTTTGAGTCAGCATAACCATGTTCCCATGAGTGTGTGATCATTGCATTCGCTTATCGAGCATCTGCGCCCGCCAAAGGTCCCTTTCTCAGGTACCCGAACCGCAACAATGGAGATGATGGCCACGGACGACAAACCAAGGCCTTTCCACCAATTTCCCGGCCCATCGGCCCCGGTGCCTCGCATGCCTGCTCCGGAACCTCAAGGCTTGCCAGGACCTCCAAATCCGTACGAGCAGCCGTTTCGCCCTTACCCGACTTCATATGACAGCCATCATGCTGAACCAAGACGGGTTTCAAATGCTCCTCAGCCGCCTATACCTTCGCATGCCATGGGCTTCACCCCAATCCCAGGTCGGGAGCTTCCACAGCTCTCACAGATCCCACCTGAACCTCATTATGGTCGAACTAATAGCATGCCAACGCCGACACATGCTCCTGTTGAACCCCTTCCTCACGCGAACTTTCATCCTATGACTACAGCCCCCCAAGATTCATCGCCCTCATCTGCGGCTCCGGAATATAGATCGCGGATGTCCTTCACGCCACAGGATCAAGCACCTCTCACTAATGGAGACCCTCCGCCGCCGCCGCCTCACTCGCTTCCCCCGGCTCATTACCCTACGACAGCTCCACCACCCTCGTCTCAAACTCCCGTTCCCTTGAACGCGAACTACGATTACTCGTCTCAACAATACTTGCGACAACAACGCAAGGCAACCCGAGCGCAGCAGGTAAGAGTCTCGCTGCAATTCTTGAACTAAAGCCCAACAGGACTAATCGATCTATCCCAGGCCTGCGACCAGTGCCGGTCAAGAAAAGCCAAGTGTGACGAAGGACGCCCGTCCTGTAGCCATTGCAAAGAAAATAATCTACAATGCGTCTATAAAGAAGTGCCTCCACACAAGTCAGTAGTTGTGTTGCTGCTCATCAAGTTGATATGCTGATCAACCCCATAGGCAGGACAAAAGTACCCAACTTATATTGGACCGCATGCAAGCAATAGAGGATAAATTGGAAGTGAGTTTCAATACTGTGCAGAGCCTGCATGTGGGCCATGATAGAACTCTTGATGGCCATACCAAGACGCTTCATGAGATCTATGGAATGTTCAGAAAATCTCTTTACGGGGAAGATATACCAAAGGCATCACAGTTTCCGGTTGTCAAGACAGATGGCTCGGAGGTTGTCAAACCCGAAGCCACGGAACGAGCGACTGGTGATGATGGGCAGCCCCGCGATATAGACGGGTTTCAGAAAGACTTGAATGAACCCGCGGAAGAAAATGAGCTTTCAATTCCTGTGGAGCATACGACAGCTGCGCACAAGCTGCTTGAATGGGAGTCGATCAAAAAATTGCTGCATCGATATGACCCTCAATATGTTATGGAAATCGAAGAGCGCCGTGGATTCGTTCGAGATGAGGGGCGTGGAGAGGCACGACAAGGAGACGACTTGCTCTCGCTACCACCCTCTTCGCAGCCAACGAGCTTCAACTCCAGCTTGGAGGGCAACTATTCCCGCTATGCCTCCCCTACCGCTACTTGGAACTCGAATACCAGGTACAATGAGGCGCCCACGGAAATAAGAGGTATCGATGAATATGGTGTGATTTCGATTGATGCCCAGTCCATTCAACGCTATTTTGACAGTTACCTGGAACATATACACAGGCTCCATCCTTTTCTTAGCCAGGCAGATTTGAAAAAGCAGATCAAACAATTCATCGCGAGGCATTGTCCCAAGGCATCTCAATCTCTAAGTGCAAGGGACACGGCAGACAACAGGGGGGCTAAACGGAAACGATCTGGTGAGACAGCGCAGCCCGCAAGTTACGCTCAACAGGCGCGTCCACCCTTTCAATCAGATAATGTTCCGCCTCAACGAGTTCGCAAGACGCTCGATAATGCGATTACCCTACTGATTCTTGCACTGGGCCGAATATGTGAAGTTCGGGATGAACCAGTTCGCGGCCCATGTACTGATAACATTATCGACTATCGACACGAACCAATTCCTACTGTTCCCCAGGGCACACCATCTCCAAGTCACCCTGAATCTGTCCGCCCCGTGCAGAGCAGCTTCTATTCACCATATCGACACACAGTTACTACACCGTCTCCAACTGATGAGAAATTCATCACTCTGCCGGATCCTCCCGATCTCGAAAATGTGGATACTGTTCCCGGTCTGGTGTATTACGTATATGCCTCGAACATCCTTGGGAAGTTTGTAGGCTCAAACTCGCTTGATTACGTTCAGGCAACCTTACTGGCCGCTCTATACGTCGGCCAGCTAGCGAATCCGTTTCACAGTCATACCTGGATTATACTGGCAGCAAGAGCATGCCAGATCCTCACTCTGCCGTGAGTTTTCCTCTGCCCTTCACATACAGTAGGAAATTGCTGACCATTACCAAGGAGAAATTATGACAAATTAGAAGGCGTTACAAAAGAACTCGTTTGCTTTGCATATTGGACTTGTCTGCAGCTCGAAAGGTATGCGTATATTTTCCCTCCGAGATCATCTCGCACTCACACTGCACAGTGATATTCTGGCCGAACTGGACCTTCCAGCAAGTGGGATTTCCCGTGCCGAGGCGCGCATTAGCCTCCCGCAGGGCACATTTACAATGCAACTGGCGAACAGCATCTCAGAACCTAGCACCATGATGATGTTTTACTATTCAGCGCAAACTCACCTCCGAAAGGTTCTCAACCGTGTACACACGGACTTGTACAAAAAGAGGAGTGAGTGTTCTCTGCTCTGTTGGTCTCGAAAATCGCATGCTAACCACTCGTAGATAACATGGGCAGAGAGCAGAGGCCGGACTTAATCAATACATCGGACATTCTCAGCATGAACCTCGGCCTCTGGCGAAACAGTCTTCCCCAAGAAATGAAATGGAATGACACCGATCCACCGTCGTCTGATATCAATGTTGCCCGCATGAGAGCCAAGTACTACGGCGCGCGATACATTATTCATCGGCCACTTCTTTGGCATGCCATTCATGATTACGGCCCGAGCAAGGATACTCAAGACTCAATTATCGATTCGCCGGCGAAATTTCCAGATTCCGGCTCAATCCTAAATCAGATGTCCCCGTCGATCGCGCCGAGCCAGGGTATGTCACCAGGCGACTTGAATGTTCCGCAGAGAAAAAAGAAACCTGCCGAAACATACCGTGACCTACCCCGAAATCTTCGCAGGGCGTGTAAAGAGTGTTTGGATAGTGCAGTCAAAAGCACAATAGCTTTTGATGGAGTTAAGGGACGCCCAGTGGTAACCAATATCTTTGGAACTGCTCATGCGTAAGTCGAAACGACGAACTTGTCTTTGGCGCTCAACACTAACAATTTCATCCAGGCAATTCGGCAACATGCTAGTACTTTCCATCGCGTACAGGTCACCGCACATCTCAGAGCTTGTGAATCGGGCAGAGCTCGAAAGACTTCTTCGGAGAACAATGATCTTTCTGCTCCGAAACCGAAACATCTCGCCCACGCTGCGGGCCGATGCCAAGATACTTCACGATATTTATGAGGTGATCTTTGGGGAAACCCCTATTCTCACTGACAGCGATGGACCGAATTAGCCATACTTATCATCACTTCCGCTGCAAGTTCCGGTCTTGCACAACACAATTTGCATTCGGAACCCAGCGTCGCTGGGAACTCCATCTAGGCGGTTATTTGGTTGGTTTTGTTGATTTCATATCATGCTTGCATTTGTTATGCGTTAGTCACGGCCTCGCATCAATCATCCGTGCAATCAGAGGGTGGGCTATCTGAGACCCAACAGTGCATGTTGTCGGTCATTTTGTCGTGTTTACACTTTGTTTTTTTTATGCTTGGGTTGGCGCGGGTGGCAGTATTTTGGCATTCACAGCGATTAAACAACTTACCTATATCTATTTATTGAAGCAACAGCAAGCTAGACTGGGCTGCCTTGCCAGCAGCGAGATACCCTGGTTATACAAGCAATGGGATTGTTTCTTAATTCAATGAGAATTTACACTCCGCATTTACTGTTTAGTAGCCAAGCGTCAACCGCGGTCCGGTCTGTTGTCTACGGAGTACTCCGTAGTTGGTCATGGTCGACGAAGCCCAAGATCCAGAGGTAATGTGACTTAGAAGAACCTCGGTTTAACCAACATTTCGACTCCATTTCCCCGCATTTTTGCTTCAGTCTTTCTTTCGACAAAGAATTCCCACGAGTCATGGCGAAGTTTCTCCTTATGGATTCTGCTATTGGGTGATCGACATGAAAAGGGACATGCTCTTATTTGGGCGCACTCTGCCGTCTACTCCATTGACGCCGACCTGACCTTCTGCATATGCAGTATTTGGTACTGTCTACTCAACCTCAAACATGTCGTCTCAAGGCTTTTGGCTCTCGCGAGAGGGTTAGTTGCGTCCTCGAATTTATCCTTCGAAGTATAATGTCTAATTTATTCTAGGGTTCACCGCAGACGTTGCAGGCAAAATCCTGCAACGAACCATCTTCAGCCCCTGGAAGACTCTCTCTCTCCTCCTGCTCGCACACTACACAACGAAAGGCAAAGAAACAGCAACTCTATATCCCAAAGCCTTCCAGGCCTTGAAGGTCCTCGCGTCCCTCGCCGTCCTGCGCCGGGTAAACGCCTCGCTTAACCAACGCACCGTAAACAACGGCGTGTCCGACACGTACGACTGGAACCGCGAAGTCGTCGTCCTAACGGGCGGGTCGAACGGAATCGGTAAGCAAGTTGCGCAGCTCCTTGGGAACAGAGGCGTCAAAGTTGCGATTCTGGATATCAGCGCCCCGGAGGACGTGAATGCTCTGCCTCCTACGGTGCGGTTCCATAAATGCGACATTACATCGCCGAGTGCAATTGCCGAGGCTGCAGCTGCGATTCGCACGACAATGGGCGAGCCAACCATCTTGATCAATAATGCGGGGATCTGTAGTAGCCGGACAATCTTGGGAAGCACCGAGGACCAGACCCGTCTGCAATTTGAGGTGAACACGCTATCACATTACTGGCTTGCAAAGGAGTTCTTGCCGGCAATGGTCAAGCAGAACCACGGCATGGTCGTGACTGTTGCCTCGCAAGCTGGATACACCGTCACGCCGAACATGGTCGACTACTCCGCGACGAAGTCCGCGGCGATTGCATTCCACGAGGGTCTCGGCGCGGAACTCGTGAGCAGGTACAATGCGCCGCGCGTGCGCACAGTGCTGATTACACAGAGTTTTGTCAGGACGGCGCTCATTGAGAAATTGACGCCTGAGGATACGTGGTTCAATCCGCTGCTGAATGCGGAGACTGTGGCGGAGAATATTGTCAATCAGGTCCTGTCGGGCCAGAGTGGACATGTTCTGGTGCCGGGGAGCACGGGGTATCTGGCGAAGTGCTTCAGGGGGTTGCCCCAGTGGTTCCAGCATTCATTGAGAATTAAGCTGGAGAGGTTGATGAGGGCTGATTAAGGCTTATATCTGGGATATTGGGTTCGGTTTTAATCTCGGCTTAGTGCTGTCCCTGGGATACTCCGTAGTATTGGATGGATGTATTGAAGCGATATTTTGTATGTTCTGGTGTACGTTGACGCTATGCACGCCCTCCTATTTCTATTCTCTGCTTACTTGACTATATTGCCTGCAGAGTAGTATGACGGGCATATGTAGCCATATTACAGAGTGGATGCCTGCGTGGCATAGCATGGCATAGCATAGCAGTCTGTCCTGAGGCATCATCCCCACATTCTTCGGCTTCGAGATCCATAAGGAACCACATGGGAATGAGCCATGGATCCCTCAACTATACTCCGTATTTTTCTTCAATTATTTACTTCAAAATCCAGCGTCAGGTATAGTCAGTGCTGCTTATATGATCTCACGATACCAAGTTGAAGCACTCCTAAAATACCTTGCTTTGCTCCAGCCACTCTGATCTCGGCACGTGCATCTCCACTACCCAGCCTCACCGCATCCTCCTCCGAATCTTCACTCTGCAAATCTCCGATCAATTCAATCGCAGCCGAGCCATAGCAACCTGAAACCATCATCATCATCGCATCTTCTGCCTTTGATTTCTCGTCTATCAACATTTAATTTCAGTCTCATGTCTTTACTTCATCGATATCGTCATTAATCTACCCACGGACCACTCCGAGCGTCATTGTGCCCAACGATCCCATCCAAGGCGCTAAGGGCTAGTGGCCGATTGTCTGGAGCAACCAACCCGCTCACCACAGCAGATCCACGGTTCAGCTGTCTTGTTTACCGCCGCCAAAACATACGGCCTCGCCCTCGGTCTCCAGCCTCCTCTCGACCACTCCTCTGCTCTCTCCACCTTTTCCTTCACTTATCATATTCTTCTTATTGTAATCCTCACTTAATACTTATTTTTTACGACTACTACGAAACATCACGTTGGCTTGAATAGACCAATTGACGAAACGAAACAACCACATGATTGCCTAATTCGCCAGAGCGCAATCAGCTCTCTGCCCACGGCCGTCTGATTCATCATGTTCAAGGCCCTCATGGGCGGGGGCCGCTCCTCCTCGACCACCGACCTCCGCAGCACAACGAGCGGGAGGAGCAGCAGCAGCCGCCGCAAATCTAGCCACGGCCACAAATCGTCTGCTTCATCGACAGTAAGCCGCAAGTCCTCATCACGGGGTGACGACCGTGATCGGGGCCTGGGTGATCTGTCCGCCTACCGGACTTCTTCGGGCGACAAGGATAAGAATAAGGATAAAGAGAAGAGTCGAAGCAAGAGCGGGCGCTACGCGGATAGTATAGCGGATGAGTCGGTGGCGTCGAGCTATGCGACTGCTGCGGCGCTGCCGAACGATTCCGAGGAACGTCTTTGGCTTGAGCGCGTGCCGAAGGCGAAGGACACGGACACGGATTATGATTCGCGGTCGGTGAGATCTGAGCGCTATCGAGATGAGCGAGACGACCGTGACCGCGAGCGCGACCGCTACAGAGACGATCGAGACCGGGCCCGGGACCGAGATCGTGAGCGAGAACGAGAACGAGACCGGGACAGGGACAGAGATAGAGAGCGACGGAGAGCCAAGTCGGAAAGAGATGACTCTAGAGAGCGTGACCAGGACCGTGACAGTCGCCACCGTGAACGCTCACGAACACAGTCTGGAGATGACTATTATCCACCTCTAGCGAGCGGCGCGCTGCCTGTTTCTGGTCCGCCTCCCGCGCCCTCACCTCCCACCTTTGACTCTCGTGTTCACCAGCAATTTCCTGGACAATTTCCAAACGACTTCGCTGAGCCGTACCGTCCGCCAAATCCTGCTGGTGAAGCAGCCGATTATTATGGTGATCAGGGACAATCCGTTCAACACCAGCCAGGTGTCCGACCAAAGCCACCGCTCGTTATACCTAATAGCCAGGCGCATTTGATGACGGCCTCCCCGAGCGCGAACCCACCTCCAGAGCCGAGTAGCGTTGGCCAAGTCGGTGCTGCTGCCTCATACTTTGCAAATGATCCAATGCTCGATAATGAAATCTCTGGACAGCCTACTTCCAGTTCGAGCTCTAAACCACCTAAACCGTCAAAACCATCAAAGCCGTCAAAGCCATCGAAGCCCTCGAAACCATCACATAACCCAAACGAAGCAGCGGCTATTGGAGGTGCAGCCGCAGCCGCGACTTACGGTGTCGGGAACTATACTTCCGAGCCCATGTGGACCGAGTCTCCTGCTGCATATGGTCCCTCGAGCTCGTCAAACAACAAGCCACCCCGCCCTCACTCCTACTCAGGATCTCACGGCGTGGGCGCTGCGATTGGTGGTGCTGCAGCTGGCGCTGCAGCTGGTTATTACATGGGCCACCATCATTCATCGTCTGGCTCGGACCATGTCTCGCAATATTCCATGCAGAACCCAGATGACGTCTCCCAAATCGGAGGAGGCTACTCTCGCCCACCGGTGAACCCGGCATTGTATGCTGGTGCCGCTGGTGCCGCTGGCGCCACTGGAGCTGCATACGCTGCTAGCCCTCTACACCCTCACCATGCTGCTATCTACCACGGATCTCCGTTCCAAGGCGGAGCAATGGCTTATCAACAGCGTCAGCGCGGTCCGCTCGACAAGTTCATTGATTTTTGGCGAGATCCGGAAGGAGTTGGTCGATTTGAAGACTACACCGAGGCCATTGGAGTCTGCAAGTACTGCTTCGAACCGGGTACTACCTCCAGAAATGCCCCCCGAACCCATTACTATGGACGGCGCCGGTCATCAGACCGCCTTAGTGCTGGCTCACGGGTGGACAAAATGAGCCGTTATGCATCCTCTGAAGACGAAAGCCGTCGGCGCAAGTCTTCGAAAAAGTCCTGGATTCCAGCCATTCTTGGTGGATATGTGGCCAAGTCACTCTTTGATAACAAAGACTTTGACGATTCGTACAGTGTCAAGTCTGGCCAAGTTGTGGGCGCCTATCCGGACAGCGAGAGCACTTCTACGGACAGAAGGAGTAAGACTTCCCGTGGTGTCTATAGACGGTCAGGCAGGAGCCGTTCTCGGGAACGTACGAAGCTCCTTGAATACCGCGACTCGAAGACCAACAGTTATCAAGGCTCTCGGGTCAGCGGTCGATCTCGTTCCCGATCATCATCCAGGTCTAATCGCCATACTCTTCGTGATGCTGCCATCGGGGCTGCAGTAGGTGGAGCGGCAGCGGCCGCCATTAAGTCCCGTCACGATCGAGACCGCAGCCGGAGCCCTAGTCGCCAGCGAAAGTCTCGGGGAAGAAAGTCATCCTCATCTTCCTCCTCGGATACCTCATTCGATAACATCTCACGACCTTCCAAGAAGGCAATTGGCTTCGGATCCTTCTTCACTGCCTCTTCTGAAAACCGAAACAAGCAACGCCGCAACAAAGGAGGCAAGAGCATCTTCTCCTTCAACAACAACTCGTCTTCTTCTTCACTTGACAACGATCTCGCCTTTGGAAGCGGATATGCGAAGAAGCTAATAGGTAAGTCTAAGAGACGAGGATCGAAGGAGAAGGAGAAGAAGGAGAAGGACGTGGACAAGAAGTTGCTGGCGCTGGGCGCTACAGCAACCGCGCTGGCCGCTTCATCTCCTCGCCACCGCCGAGCAGGGGAGGTCTTTGTCGGTCAAGGCTCTCGCTCAGGTCGATCGGATTACACTTCGTCTGCTAGTAACGACGAGGACTGGGAGGACCTGGACTCGGAAGGTCAAACATCGAGTGTTAGTTCAGCTCTTGCTTTCGGCGCAAGTGGACATTATGCTCGTGAAGAGTCGCAATCATCCGATTCGTCCGGCTCTGGATGGGGATTCTGGGGTAGGAGCAAGAAGAAGAAGTCGAAGAGACGGTCGAGCTCGCCTAAGAGCCGCATTCCCACTGGGGCCGCCATAGCTGCAGGTGCGCTGGGAACGGCAGCGCTGGCTTCTGGGTACCATGACCACCAGCTCGACGCTAAATCCCAAAGTCAAGGTCCTACCAGCAGCACGGGGAGCCTGCAGCAGGTTGCTCCTGTGCCTACTTCGGACCCAGGCCATTATGATGCTGTGCCTGTATCATCTTTCCCACCGCCCCAGCCACAGCTGATCCGGCCTGGTCCTATTCCTCTCCAGCAGCCTCAACCAGTGACTCCCGTGTCTCAAGCCGTGTACACTTCGCAAGGTCCGCCAATTCCCGCCTATAGCGCGCCAATCATCCCAGCCTTGGAGAACCCATTTCCCTCATACGATGCGCGGACACGTGAGTTTGACCGCACCAGTGATGCTCCCCTCCCAAGCTCTGATGGCAAACGGCGCCACCGCCGAAGTGACTCGACTCCCACCTTCTTCAGTGACCCACTAGAGTCCGTCCCTGAACCTGGCCTGAAGCGTCGCTCTACGGGTAGAGAACAGACTGCCTCTGTCTCATTCGATTTGACCCGCGAGCAAGAAGACAAGCAGCGCCGCACGGAGCGCCTTGAAAGACTCAAGCATGATCTTGGCCGCGGAGAAAAAATTGAGCTCATTGATAAGGAGGGCGATGCCCAGAGTGCTCCTGGTGACTATCGAGAGCGTTCTCGTGAGCAGTCCCGTGAGCATGAGAGACAGCGGGAACGCGACTTGGAACGGGAACGCGAGCGTGAGCGCGAGCGTGAGCGCGAAGACAGGGAGAGGCGCTTCAGGGAAGATGACTTGGCGCGAGACCGCGACCGAGAGTCTCACGACTGGGCTGGTCCCGTTATCGCAGGCGCGGTAGGTGCTGCTGCTGCCTCTACGGTCCTCTCTTCCTTGTCAAAAGATGATGCTTCGGATGTGAGTGACAGGCGACGCGAACGCCGACAACAGCGCCGAGCAGAGCGCCGCCGAGCAACAGATCCCTCGTCTGCGTCGTCGATATCAGAACTCCCCGAACATTCAGAGCCACGCCAGATTGAATCTCGCGAGATGGCTGAGGCGCGAGAGACATCTGCTAGTCCTTCAGACCATATCAAGACCAAGGCTTTCCGTGGCGTTGACAAGAAGCAGCCGGTGTATGACGACTATGCCGCGTTCTTCTATCCTGATGAACTGCGATACAGCCCTGATCACAGCCCGAGAGGGACGCCCGTGATGCCGACTATCGTCGAGATCGAGCCTGCGAGCGAGAAGGCTCAGGAGAAGAAGCCCGATAATCCTCTGGCCGACTATGTCCCACCTTCTGATTCCAAAGCTTTCGACAGACTACCATGGCCCGTACCTGTCTTGAAAGTCATTGAGCCAACTCCTCCACACAGCGTCAGTGGGTCTGTTCGAGATGCATCTTCTCCTGTCGTAACACCAACGGAGCTTCCCGAGACTGAAAGGGAGCCTGAACGCCCAACTGCATCTCGCGTGTCATGGGGCGAACATCAGACCCACGAGTATGAAGTCCCGTCTACTTCCTCCGAGCGCAGTTCTATCGACTTGACCGACCGACAGCGAGACTTTGCTTCTGAGCCAACCACACATGATAACTACGGCTACCCATACACCCCTCCTTCAGCCCCTGAAGCGCCTGCTTTCCACAACTCAAACGAAGACATTGAATTTGCAGCTACCGTTGCAGCAGCAGCCCAAGCAGCCGGCTTCGATCCCGCCCTCGTAACAGAAGATCCAGTCTTCCGCACACGTACCTCGCCACCTGGCTCTGAGACCCGCGAGAGATCCGCCTCGCCGCCAACTGTAATTGCTGCCCGTCGTGATGGCCCAGACAACGACCGATTCCATGGTTTCGTGGAAGGCGAAGTCAAGTCTCCCGAGACGCCCAAGTCGCGCTTCTTCAGTGATCAGCCGATGTATGCGGATCCCTCTCCTGCCCCGGCATCTGCATTCGATGGTGAGCCCAAGCCTGTTGCTGCTTCCAAGCCTGTCTTTGAGCCGAAGTCTACCTGGGGCTCTGAGCCTGAAGCTGCATCTCAATCTAAGGATGGTTCTTGGGGCCGCCCCGCTCAGAGCGGCTGGGATTGGGAGTTCCCTAGTGCTACTGCTACTCCTATTGAGCAACCCTCCCGTGAGGCTCAGTCTCCTTGGGGAACTCCCTGGGAACCTCAGTCAACCTATGATCCTAAGCCTGCTGCTCGCGAGACTCCTATCGAAAGTGGCTGGGGCTTTGACACCCCAACTTCTTTCGACGAGCCTGCAGTTGAGCACATTGACAGAGTGGAACCCCAGTCTACTGGAAAGGAAACTTCTCGCAATGTCTCTGTAGCGGAGTACGCCCAAGACAGACCGACAAACACACGTAAGGAGTCTGAATCGACCGGTGAAGAAGAATTCTTCATGCCAGGCGGCTTTGAGCCTGAGGAGGATCTAAAGTCCGAGCCCAATCCCAAGTCCAAGAGCAAGCGCAGCACCTCTCCCACGCCTGAAGACTCTCGCTCAATTGTCTCATACCCCGGTGCCAAGGGAAAGGAACATGAGCGAGAGCTTGAAGAGGACCTGAAATCCAAGTCGAAGTCGAAGAGCGAGACTAAGCGCCGCAGTTTCTCGCCGACTGCTGACGACTCCCGATCAGCCGTCTCTTATTCTGCTGCCAAGGATAGAGAGCTTCAGAAGGATTTTGAGGAGGAATTGAAATCGAAATCCAAGTCAAAGAAGGACAAGACGCGCAGTGACTCGCCGGCATTTGAAGACTCTCGATCAATTGTCTCTTATCCCGGCACGAAAGCAAAGGAACCCGAGAGAGAAGTTGAGGAGGACTTGAAATCGAAATCGAAGAAGGATAAGGGACGCAGCACGTCGCCGGCGTTCGACGATGCTCGATCTGCTGTCTCCTATTCTGCTGCCAAGGATAAAGAGATTGATAGAGGTTTCGAAGAGGAACTGAAGTCCAAGTCCAAGAAGAATAGAGGACGCAGCGCCTCGCCGCCATTCGAGGATGCTCAATCGACTGTCTCTTATCCCGGTGTTAAAGGCAAGGAGCCTGAACGGGAGATTCAGGAAGACTTGAAATCGAAGTCAAAGAAGGATGAACAACGCAGCACGTCGCCGACATTTGATGATGCTCGATCTGCTGTCTCTTATTCTGCTGCACATGACAGGGATCTTGACAGAGCCTTCGAGGAGGAGTTGAAGTCCAAGTCGAAGGATAAGCGCCGCAGTACCTCGCCTAGCCGCTCGACTCTCTCTTACTCTATGAAGGACAAGGAGCCTGAGAGGGAGCTAGAATACGAACCCGAGCCTCTGAGAAGATCCGACACGATGGAGACTGATCCTGACTATAATGACTACCCCGAGTCAGTCATCGACGGCGAAGATGGCGAAAAGAAGAAAAAACGGAGAAAGAGACGTTCCAAGCACGGAAGTGATGCATTCGATGACACCGCCTCAGTAGCATCCTCTACCATTACGACAAGCAGCGAGAAACGCAAGAGCAGCGACGACAAAGACAAGAAGAAGTCTGGCGGTTTCCTAAGCAGCATATTCGGGTCTAGAGTGTCCGAGCCTGTAGACAGCAAGAGCTCCAAGTCAAGATCCACGGACAAGCTCGTTTCACGAGATGTTCAGTCCGAGGTTGGAGGGCGCACACGCACCCCCGAGGACTCGCCGCACCGGCGCAGGCACCGACACCGACGTAGCGGCTCCGGAGGCTCGAGTCGAGCAGATTCCAGGGACCGCACGGGCACTTTCACGCCGGAGTCCAGATACTCTGAGCCCGTAGATCGCAAGAGGTTGGCTGAGAAGCTCTTGTCTCGCGAGGTTCAATCTGAGATTGGCATGCGCTCTCCCACTGATGAGTCTCCGCGTCGGCGCAAGCACCGGCATACTAGCTCTAGAAGCTCAAGTCGGGCAGACTCTCTAGACAGACGGAGCCGATTTGATGACCGTGGGTCGGACCGTGAAAGCATCTCGGCAGACAAGGACAATGCCAACGTGGAGAGCTATAAGTCAAGCAGACAACGCAGGGAGGAGAAACGCAGGCAGCGATATGGGGATGAGTACGAGAAGGTATAGTCCATAGCTGTTCTGTTCTTTTGCGATGATTTGATGCTTTTTTTGTAAAAACCTTCATGTTTATGCCTGCTATGTCTTTACGAACACGAAACGAAACGATCTATTGATTTGATTCATTTGCTAAATGTATTCTCTTCTTCTCTTCGTATAGGAACCAAGAACCTCCCAAGACGACGACCGAGACCAGTCTTTTTTAGTCGAGCGCCCCGAAATGCCACCAACGGACGCCACTCGCACCGGTGAGTATGATGGTGCTTCGGGGCCGTCCTCAAAGGATACAGAAGGGAAAGCCGCAGCGCTTGGACTGGGAGTTGGTCTGGGCTTGGGGTCCGTGACACGCCGGCCCAGAAGCCACTCTACATCTCCACCATCCTCGCGGAAGATAGTTACTGAGTCTATCCCGCGATCAATTTCTCCAGGGCCAACCTTGGAACGGGGTGACAACAAGGATGGCAGTGGCAGACCTCGCCGACCTTCCATTCTACGCTTTGCTGACTCTCCCACGGCCGTGCCCCTGCACTTCCGGCCACCACCTACTTCACCAAGACTCCAGCGTTCGCCGTCCATCACTTCTTCCACAGCAGCCTCGCCCAGCTCGCCTACTCAAACGCATCGACGAAGCCGCCCCAACTCGCTCGAGTTCAAGAACTCGCGTGAGATCAGACCTCTCTTCCTCGTTGAGCGCCATGGCGCCAGTAAAATTGAGGACCAGGATGAGCCGCTGCCTTCATTACCTTCAAGCAGGAGTGACTCGACTGAGGATCTCACGGCCCTGCGTGACGAGAATGCATGGGAGTCTGGAGCCCATTCTCCGCAAGCCGAAATCCAGCAAAAGGGACGCGAATCTTTTGGATCCCAGCAGGATACACCCACCCGTGCTACCTTTGGTCTTCCCCGCCATTTGTCCAGAAAGGACGAGTTAGGGTATGAGTTCCATTCGCCCTCAGATTTGCTCCAGGAGCAAGATCGTCCTTCTACGCCACAAGATAAAGGTATTGCTATCCTTGATGCGCAGCAGTCAACTCCAAAGTTATCACCTACAAAGGATAAGGATATTCCGGATTTCGATCTCTACAAGGGAGCCGGTTTCGCAGGTGTTGTTGATGCAGCTGTTGCCGCTCACTCCGAGACATCTCCGCTACCTGACCCAGAGCAGCTCGAAAAATCTAAACCTCAAGGCCAGGAAGTCGATGACGACGCACGCACTGTTACCGGCGGCGATGCACCTACTCTAGCAGACCTATCGCCAGCAACAGACAAGACCAAGCAGCCAGGGCCCTGGGGCTTCGCCTCCGTTGTTGACGCCGCGGTTGCAGCTAACCAGGACCCCAAGACACCTGAAGAACACACTGCAATCCCGGGTGATTACCCCGCGACTACCCCCAGCGATAAACCCGCTTCAGTTGCCGATACCACGGAAGATGAGTTCTTTGATGCGATGAGTCGGGACGAAATGACTGATAATGAGCCTTGGGATATCAATATTCCGGGGCCTTCTGCTTCCAGAGAGGTTCCTGATGCTGGGCACTTCGGTCTCCAGAGTCACGGTCACGAGATAGAGCAGCCGGCGGTCGAGTTGAAGCCTGAGCCAACTGCAGATGTCGAGAGTACCACCACAGAGAAACCATCTGTCCTCGACGCCGAGAAGGAAATCCCCACCCCAACTCCAGAACCAATTGAAAAGGGTGCTGAAGACCGCGAGCCTGAACCCGCCGAATCCCTGCCCGAAGAATCTTCTTCAAAGACGAGCAAGAAGAACAAGAAGAAGAAGAAAGGGACGAGCGTGGATCTAAGTGAGCAGGACGAACAGAAATCACTCGAGACGCCAGCGTCTGAGCCCGTTCCCGCCGAAGAGACTCCTGTATTCGAAGACGCCAAGCCTCTACCTACTGAAGGACAGGATATTCCAACTGTTGAAGAACCCTCTGTCTTAGACAAAGAACCTATTACCGAAGAAGCTGCGCCTGAAATAGTCCCTGAGCCGATCGAACCAAGCAAAGACCAGCCCGAGCCGTCTCAGCCTGAAGAAACCGAAGAGACTCCCGTCGACGCAGGCCTCTCCAAGAAGGCAAAGAAGAAAAAGAAGAAAGCAGCCAAGTCTCTTGAGCAGACGCAGGAACCTGCTGTTGCCGAGACCTCGGAGGCAGTTCAGGAGCTTGAAGGAAACAAACAAGCTATGGAACCGGAGGCAGAAAGCCAGACCGTCTCGCAGGACAAGGCAGTTGAAGAACCATCTTCATCCACAGGAGATATTTCTGTCCCTGTTGGGCTGAAATCCGCTGAGCCCACTCTAGCTGAGCCGGCCACCGAACTCCAGAAGACAGATACTCCAGAACAGAAAGTGGAGGAAAGCACCGCAGCCACAGAAACCCCACTTCCCATTCAGGTTGATCCTGAGACTGTGCCCGAATCCACCGAGAAAAAGCAGGAAGGTGAAGCCGATGCTCCGCTCTCGCGCAAAGCCAGCAAGAAAAACAAGAAGAAGAATAAGCGCCAGAGTGCTGCGGAGGCTGAAGTTACGGATGCTGCTCAGCCTGAGCCTGCGACTGAGCCCGAGACCTTGGAGAAGGCTGCAACAGAAACCGAAGCTGCTCGTGATGAGACCAAGCAGAATGAGCAAGTCGACAACAAAGAGATCTCTACTGGAGAGCTTGCTGACAAAATCCCCGAGGAACTCACTGATCTGCCTGAACCGCCAAAGACTGAGCCTGAAGCAAAGCCTGACGATATTGCTGCTCCCGAGACAAGCAGTGAAGTTCAGCCACTCGACGTCGAGCACAAAGACGACGCCAACCCTGAACAACCCGTCGACACTCCGTTTGTTGACGCCGTAGCCGAACCGAGTCAATCAGAGGCTACCGCTGAAATCAAGGAGGATGAAACACAGGTTTCTGAACAACCATTCATCGAGCCTGAAGCGGAGGGTCCAGAGCCATCATCAACTGGAAAGAAGAGCAAGAAGAACAAGAAGAAGGACAAGCAAAGTATCTCCTCTGTCCCAGAAGAGACCTCAACACCCGATGTCATTGAGCCCGAGATCCAGCCCGAGGCCGATTCTCAAGCACCGGTCACAGAGCCTACCTCTGATGCCCCTGTCGAGGCCCCTGCTCCCGTTGAAGAACAATTGGAAACACAGCCCGAAGAGTCAACGATCGAGGTTCCTCGCAATGTTGAAGTGGAAGCATCCGCCGAACCTGGTGATGCCGCTGCCCCTGAAGAGCAGGCTATCGCCGAAGAGCTTCCTATGACTGCTGCGCAGAAGAAGAAGGCCAAGAAGGATAAGAAAAAGAAGCGGCAATCTGCCCTTGAGGAGCCGGAGGCGGAGCCTTCACAGCCTGTCGAAGGAAAGGAGTCTGCTGCTGTTCCTGTTCAGGAGACCACGCAAGACCAGGAATCTGAGGTTGCTAAGGCTGGTATTGAGCCATCTGAGGTAGCAGAGCAACTACAGGAGCCGGCCCCTGAGCAAACCCCTGAGCAGCCCATTGAGAATGTCACTGAGCAAGAAAAGGCACAAGACACACTCATTCCTGCTGCCGCCGAGACTATCGCCGAGGAAGTACAGCCAAGTACGGAATCGCAAGAAGGCAAGGCCCTAGAGGTGGAGGCTCCCACTGTCACTGAGCAGCCCGCTGAATCTGCTCCAGAAGTCACATCTTTGCCTGAAGCTGATGTCCCTGCGACTGAGCCAGTTGAAGAAATGCAGACTGCGCTTTCGAAAAAAGACAAGAAGAAGAAAAAGAAGAAGGGCAAGTCTGCCTCTGTGGACGAGGCTGAGCCTGACGTTGCACCCACTACGGCTGACGAGCCTACGGTCAAAGACAACGAGGTTGCAGAGACTCAGCTTGATCCTGCTGCTACAGCTGAGACTCCAAAGGAGGTTGAGAAGTCTGAAGAACCCCCAGCCTCTACTCAAGCTCCCCCTGAAGCTCCAATTGAGCAAGAGTCCACTACCCAGGATCGCAGTATCTTCGAGCCATCCACCGAACTAACTTCCGAAGAGCCTGTCATTTCTCAGCAGGAAGATGTTGTGAACGACCAGGTAACGACTCAACCTTCTTTGATTGAAGAACCAACGGCCACGCCAACCGAGCCAGAGGTGCAAGAACCCCCAGTGGAAGAAATCGAAACCGCAAGTTCCAAGAAAAAGAACAAGAAGAAAAAGAAGAAGAGCCTTACTTCTGTGGATGAAGAGCAGCCGACCCCCGCCCAGGAGGAGCCGGTTACCGAACAGCCTGCTGAGCCCATCACGGAAGCTGCTCTTACCGCCGAGCCAGAAGAGGCTCCTGCTGCTGCTCCTGTAGAAGAGCCCCACCCCCCCGTCCCCGAACCTGCTGAGCCAGAGATCCAAGCTGAACTTCAAGATGTTCCGCCAGCTGAGGAGGGGCTCTCAAAGGCCGCAAAGAAGAAAGCAAAGAAGGACAAGAAGCGCAAGTCTGTATCTTTCACAGCTGAAGAGGCTTCAGAGCAGCAGGGCGGACCTTCTGAAACCGCTGTCACCGAGTCAACAGAGACAGCAGCGGCGCCAGTAGAGACTCTTGCCGATACCCAAGTGCGTGCAGAACAGCCAGCGAGCGATTCTCCGGCCACGGATGAGAAAGACAGCACAGACCAAACACTTTCCGAGCTACCCAAGGACGAGTCAAGTGCTCTTAATACTCTGGAAGAAACAGTTCCTGTTGTAGAGGCTGAACAAATTGAATCCATCGAGCCCACAACAGCAGTTCCAGAGGCTGAAGAGCTAGAAAAGCAGGAGGAAGAGCCCATGTCCGCCAAAGCAAAGAAGAAGGCGAAGAAGGACAAGAAGCGCAAATCCAAGCTCTCAGCCCTCGAAGACGAGCCCTCGGCCTCCACCCCAAATGAACCTGCTCAGAGCACCGAAGCCCCAGCCGAAGAAGCGGCCCCCGAGACAAGCGAAGTGAAGCAATCAGAGACGGCAATCTCGCCTGCGGAAGAAGACGGTAAAGAAAATCAGTCCCACGACACCGGATTAGACGGCCAAAACGATAAAGAATTGACTTGGGCTGATAACGATGTGTCTTCGCAGGTAGAGAATCAGCAACAACATCAACCAACGGCTGGTCCCGACTCTTTTCCCGAGCATAATATCGCCCTCATCGACGAGAAACCGGCCGAGCCTACCACTGCCGATGACGTGGTAGAGAGTCAAGACGCTTCGGCTGAGCCTCAACAATCTGGGGGAGTAGCTGGCGGGGAGAATAATGGGGTGCAAACTGTGGCTCCCAGTCAGGAAATGGAGGCAGTGAAGATGGAGGACGAGCAGAAAGAAGAGAAGGCAGTGCTAGATTCTGAACCAGCAGCTGAGTCAGATAAGGTGTCTGGCGACATTCAGCCTTCCACAACTTCAGAAGCAAGTGAAGCTCCTAAAGAACGAGTCGAGGAGACACCACAACCGACAAGTGAAGCTGAAGCCGCCAAGGAGCCCGAACCCGAACCTGAAGAGCCTGTATCAGCTGTTCCCGCCAAGAAACTGAGCAAGAAGGAGAGAAAGAAGCAGCGTGAGGCGGAAAAGGCTGCCGCTGCTGCGCAGGAACAAGAACAAGTTACTTCACTGGTGGCAGAGGTGCAGGATGCGGCAGAGCCAGCTGCGTTTGAGGCCGAGACTGGACCTACGGTTGTCGAAGAAATCCAAGACAAGGCACAAATTCCTGAAGAGCCTACCACCGAAGACAAGCCTGTCGAGGTTGTCCCTGAAGACATTCAGAAGCCTGCAGATTCAACTGCCGCGGGCAGTCAACCGACCGCGCCCTCATCTCCTCAAGAATTCCAAGACACAATTTCGGCGCCTGAAGACATTCCCGCCAGCGAATCAGTGACGGTGAATGCAGGAAGCGAAGAATCCGCAAATATTCCCAAGGAAAATGAGCAACCGACCGAACAAGCAGATTCCGATGCTGTCCAAAATACACCCGCACTTCCTGCTTCTGAGATGTTGCAGCAAACAGCCGTCAACGAACCTCGAGCTGCTGAGCTTGACCCGGCTGCGGCAGAAGACGAAGCTGAAAAGGACAAAACGATGGAGCTTCCTGTCGTAACAAAGCAAGAGGATGAGCCATTTACTAGCTCAGATCCTGTTCCTGTTGATGAGGTCTCCGCTCAAGAGGAATCCGCCGCAAAGGATGAAACTCCTGCTATTGTTGAAAGCCAACCAGAGGAGACTTCGACTGGAAAGAGCAAGAAAAAGAACAAGAAGAACAAGAAAAAGGCTATGATTCAGGATGTGGAAGCTGAACCGTCCGAAGAATCCCCAGTGACGGCTCCCGAACCTTCTGTACAAGCCGAGGTTAATGAAGAGCCCTCGAAGGAGCCAGCAGTGGAGCCAACCCCGTCAGATTCTATCGAAAAGAAAGAACAGTCAGAGGGTGTCGCTGAACATGGGGAGCCTCAATCGCAAGAGCTAGAGCCAACTCAACCTGAGACCAGCAAGGAACGGGAACAGGCTGAACCTATCCCTGAGGCCACAATCGTGGCTCCTCAGGCCGACAAACCACTTGAGGAACTCCCCCCTGCTTCTGAGGAACCGACATTGAGCCGCAAGGAGTCAAAGAAGCAGAAGAAGAAGGCCAAGAAGCAAGCGAAGGAGCAGGAACAGCCCGACGTGACTGATGTGCCTGCTGGTGCTGGGGATATTGCTCAAGAAGAGATCAAGGGCGCTGATACTGCGGAAATCGAGCCTACTCCTGTTGCTGAGCCACCAGCAGAGCCTGCTCCTGTCCCTACTGCGACCGCGGATATTGAACAGACGTACGATGAGTCTATTGAGGTTGCAGCTCTTCCGGTAGATGAAGAGAAGAATGTAGAACCGGCAGTGGAAGCATCTGTTCAGCAAACAATTGGAGCAGTGGATGAGAGCAAGGAGACTCCTAAGAGCGCAGAGAAGGAACTAGATGTGCCAGAAGAAGTGAAGATGACAGAGGAAGTTGAAAACCAGATGATGCAGGAAGGGCATGAGTTGCCGCAGGAAACCGAAAAGGAGACCATTGATGCGTCTGCCAGCCAAGAAGCTACCATTGAGTCTGAGCCTACTGCACCTGTGTCAAGAAAATTGTCAAAGAAAGAGAAGAAGAAGCTCAAGAAGCAGGGTACAGCAGAGCCGGTAGAGAAGGAGCAAGAAGAGCCAGCAGTTCCAGTCAAGGACGATGCCACTACGCAGGCTACACCAGTTATCACCGAAGAGCAGCAGGAAGCGCCATTGGCAGAACAACCTGCGCAGCCAGTTCAAGAGGCTTCAGTGCCAGAGCCTGCACCGGAGCTGACGACAAGAGAAGTTGATCCTGAACTCTCGAGAGAGCCTGTGTTTGAGACAGCGACCCCGCCAATCGTGGAGGAATCGAAAGCCACCTCTGAGCCACCAAAAGAGGACGACGCTCCGCTTTCCAGAAAGCTGTCAAAGAAGGAGAAGAAGAAGCTAAAAAAGCAGACTGCTCCAGAACCAGTTGAGAAGGAGCAACAAGAACCGATTGTTCCAACCGAGCCAGCGGTTCCAGGCCAGGACGACAACACCATTCCGCAGGCGACATCAGTATTGACTCAAGAGCACCAGGAGACGCCTGCGCCAGCGGAGCCTGTGGAGCCAGTCAAAGAGGCTTCAGTCTCAGAACCTGCTCCAGAACCAACAGCAGGAGAACCTGTTGCAGAACTTGAGAGAGAGCCGGTGATCGAGACGCCAAGCCTGCCAACTGTGGACGACTCGAAAGAGTCACCGAAAGAGGATGACCTCCCAATCTCCAGAAAGCTCTCTAAGAAGGAGAAGAAGAAGCGCAAGGGAGGCAAACCCGATGAAGCTCAACCGGAAGCCGAGCCCCTGACACAATCGAATCAACCCGAAGAGCAGACCAAAGAGAAGTCTCTCGAGTTAGACCAAGCTCAAAAGACAGAGGGCGCGGATCGTCAAGAAGACGAGGCATGGCCGCCGATAGACTGGGCGAAAGGTAAGATTGATACCATTGATCAATCTTCTCAATCATCCGATGAAGCTCATGCTGGTCCGTTCGTACCAGAGATCCCTGAGTTCAAGGAGTCTGCTATCCCAGAGGCTCTGCTAGAACGCCCAGGCGAGACACCACAAGAGGCAGCCAAAGACAGCAAAGCTCAGGCGATGACAACAACCATTGAGAGAGATGTGACGACAAAGGACTTGAATGTGCCTACAACAGACTCGGCGCTGGACACGCTGCACCATGCGGAGTCAGTCAAGAAAGCTGAAGCACCCAAGCCAGGCAAGCTTGCAAACATCTTTCCCAACCTTGAGCGAGGCTTCTTTCGCCGGCCGAGCCCAAGTCCAACACCGTCGGTAAAAGATGGGGCTGAGGAAGAGACCATGAAATCAGAAGCGAATCGCGACAGCGCGATCCATGTCTCGGAGGCTCCCATCGCCAAAGAAATAGAACAGCCGGTGGCTCGGGATAGTGGCTACGTTGCCGGTCCTGCTGCGCTGGCTCAAGATTTTGCTACCACAAGAGAACTACCGCAACCGGATACGTCGAAGCATCGAGAGACTCCCGAGGCTGGATCGGCTACGCAAAATATTCCAAAGTCGATGGAAGAAGATGATGTTTTTGGACCTACGACTACCAAGAAACTCCCAAATATCAAAACTGACTTTACGCCAAAAGGCCTACCTGAGGTTCCCGAACGAAAAGACCCTCAAACGCTTGAAACTCCAGCAGTTTCCCTCCGGCGGTCACCATCGATCCACGGCCGACATGGTCATTCCGACCTACCTTGGTCGCTTGAGCCTTCGCAGCCTACCAAACAAGATGACTCGCCAGCCAAACCGCTTCCCTCAACTGCGGACAAGGAACCTGAGCGACCCATGGCTCGGAGCGGATCACCCGTGCTGGACCTGAAACCCGAGCATGTGCTTCCAGCCCCAAGACCTGAGACTCCAGTTCGAAAGTTCACAGACACTTCCATGGGACGCCGTGCATGGCCTACGCCTGAGAACGAAACAGACGACGACTGGGAGAAGATCCAGAAGCCCAGTCTGCAGGTCTCCCCAGAGCCGTCGCGGTTGGGATTAAAGACACCAGAGCAAAACAAGCCGATACTGCGACCAAGCAGCGGCAGCGCCAGGAGCAGCACGAACTCACTGCGGCGAATTGTGCACAGCGGCAGCGGAGATCTGCGGGCAGCAGCACTTGCAGCGAGCGAGACGTCGGCTCCAGCAGCGACACCAGAGCGCGCGCGCCAATCACGACCAGCCACTCCCCAGCCTCCAGCCCAAGCCCCCACCGACCTCGACGAGGGCGAGATCGCATCTTCATCCTCCTACGACCCCGTCACTGACAAGGGCAAGCGGCCCATTCGCAGCATGACGGACGTCTATGTAAGTTATTTTTTGAATTATCGATGATTTGATGTTGTTTGTTGTTGTTTTGATGCTAATTGTTTAGGAGGGCTGGGGTGAGACGCCGAGTTCTCCCCGGTCGCCTAGTCGACCGCCGAGCGTGCGGCACCGCCGAAGTATGCAACACCTCCAAGAACTCGAATTCCGTCTCGACCATTTGATTCAAGAGAATCGTGACCTCGCTGCCGCCCGCGATGCAGCTGAAGATAAATTACGCGGGGCCAGTCTTGCTCGTCGTAAAAGCGACCAGGCTCTCAACACCCGCGATGCCGACCTGCGCGACCGGGAGAGCGAGCTCGAGCAGCTTCAAGAATCTGTCGAATGGTTCCAGAAAGAGGTCGCCCGGTTGAACGAAGAAAACACTGCATTGACCTCAACAAATGCCACCCTCATTACCACCCACAAACAACAACTACAAACCGTGCAACAGACCTCGGCGCGCGAGGTCGAGAAGCTGCAGATGCACAATGCAAGCCTGGCGAGCGAAATGCAGCAACGAGTCAAATCAGAGATTGAAACAGCGTTGCGACAAAAGAATGCCGAACTACGTCGTCTGCGCGAAGAGCTGGAGAGTGCACGAGACAAGGTCAAGGAACTCCAACAACAAATCTCAGCTTCCATGAACAATGACGTTATTGTCTTCCGAGGAGAAGACTACTTTGAGGCAGCATGCCAGAAGCTCTGCGGCCATGTGCAGCAGTGGGTTCTGCGCTTCTCCAAGCATTCTGATCATCGCCGCTGCCGCAAGCTTATCGAGATCAAGGATGAAAAGATAGCCGACCGATTCGACAATGCTATTCTAGACGGATCGGATACTGATATGTATCTCGGCGATCGAGTCAAACGACGCGACATCTTCATGTCTGTCGTTATGACCATGGTGTGGGAGTTTGTCTTTACCCGCTATCTATTCGGCATGGATCGCGAGCAGCGACAGAAACTCAAGTCGCTCGAAAAGCAGTTGGTGGAAGTTGGACCTCGCAACTCGATCCACCGCTGGCGGGCTACAACCCTCACTCTTCTCGCCAAGCGACAAGCCTTTACCAAGCAGCGTGATAGCGATACCGAAGCTGTCGCGTTGGAAATATTCGACACCCTCTCTCACCTCCTCCCCCCTCCGACCAACGTTGAGTCACAGTTGCTGGAATCCCTGCGCAAAGTCCTTCGGGTCGCCGTGAGCCTCTCACTTGAAATGCGCACCCAGCTGGCAGAATACATCATGCTGCCGCCGCTGCAGCCAGAATACGACACCAACGGCGACCTCTCGCGCCAAGTCTTTTTCAACGCGTCGCTCATGAACGAGCGCAGTGGAGAGACCACGTCGAACGAAGAACTGCAATCACAAAACGCCATCGTCCGCGTCGTTCTCTTCCCGTTGGTTGTCAAAAAGGGCAACGACACCGGCGAAGGCGACGAAGAAGTCGTCGTCTGTCCGGCTCAAGTGCTTGTTGCCAAGCCGGGCAAGGACAAGCGCCTGTCTCGCATGGTCAGCGGCGACCGCATGTCCATTGATGCCCGGTCGGTGCACAGTATTGTTCCGTCAAGCATGAACATGAGCATGAATAATTTGGTCTAGGCGTCACACTAGACTTGATCCATGTTCAGTTCTGCTGGTGTTCACGGTCTTATGGTCTTGGGAAAAGGTTGGAATGGCGTTGGAGGATATCCAAGGATTTTTTTCTATATTTTTTCATGTTTTATAGCTGTCATGTTTTTATATGTACTCTTGTTGATGATTTATGATTCTGGCTAGAACTCATGATTACGGCTGACTATGTACTTGATACACTCATTAATATGCTACAATTAATCAACAATCAACTCTTGTCTTATAGTAAGGGAATTCCTGCTAATCCGATGAAATAATCATCCTTTGTCTCCGAAGTGGAGTCTGACCTCGGCATCTTTTGCGGGGAAGCTTCAGCCTCGGAGACATTGACACGCCTCGGAGACAACTTGACACGGCTTACTCCGTACCTTTTAAACCCTCAAACACTATACCCAGATACATCCATCATCTATTCTCATATTGATATAGAAAATGACGTTCCAGAGCCCGCCCCCCAAATCCTCCATCTTCACCCTCTCCTTCCCCTCCCCACACATCCTCCTTGTCACAATCAACCGCGAAGCCCGCATGAACGCGATCCCAACACAAGGCCACAAGGACGGCTTCGCAATCTGGAACTGGTTCGACGAGGAGCCCTCTCTACGCGTCGGCATCATCACAGGGGCCGGGAAAAAGGCCTTCTCTGCTGGCGCGGACCTATTGGAGCAATTGGATTTCCGGACACAGAGTGAAGATGCAAAGGAGGATGCGAGTTTCAGACGAGAACCTATGCCCAATGGATTCGGCGGGATTTCGCAGCGCCGAGGCAAGAAACCCGTTATTGCTGCTGTCAATGGGTTCGCCCTTGGTGGGGGGTTTGAGATTTGTCTGAATTGGTATCTATCCCTTTCCTTTCCTTCTTGTATAGGGATGATGCGATGCTAATATGATGTAGCGACATGGTCGTCTCTTCTCCCACTGCCCAATTCTCCCTCCCAGAGGTTCAGCGTGGCCTGTACGCCGGAGCAGGCGGGCTGTCGCGCATAATCCGCACCGTTGGGATGCAAGTCGGGACCGAGCTCGCATTAACAGGCCGTCGGGTCTCTGCAGCCGAAGCAAAGTCCCTCCGCCTGGTGAACCATGTGTCGAGCTCGCCTGAAAAGGTCCTCGACGATGCAATTGAGCTCGCGAATCGAGTCGCGGATGTTAGTCCCGACGCGGTGATTGTGTCGAGGTACGGGCTTCGAGAGGCGTGGGAGACCGGGTCCGTTGAGCAGGCGAGTCGGAGTACGGCGGAGTTGTATGGACAAAAGTTGGCGAAGGGGGAGAATATCAAGCGTGGACTGCAAGCTTTTGCGGAGAAGAGGAAGCCGGAGTGGGTTGGGTCGAAGCTTTGATGTGGATTGTACGTAGTTAATCATTGCTTGAGTCTATTCTATTGGCCACGAATACACAGAATACTCCGTACACCGGCGCTGTACTCCGGAGGAAGAATCACACGAACCGTGGAATGCAGATTGACATTTCTCTCCTTTAATTCGCCCGATCAGGCCCAGTTAGTGCCAATTCTGGGGATTCTGGAATTCTGGATCTGACCCCCGCATTCCACCACTCCAGCTCTGCGCTTTTCAATCCGCGATCGTGGCGACAACCCCAGCATTCACCATGGACGCGGGACAGTTTCAATGCCGCGTCTGCTTCAGACGATACAAACGCAGAGAACATCTTCAGCGCCACAGCAGTTCTCATTCATCTGATCGGCCCCATCGCTGCGCCGCATGCGACAGGACTTTCCAGCGAACAGACGTCCTCAGGCGTCATGTACGGACGTGCTCTGGAAAGGAATCAGACGGGTTCCAAGCTCCAGGACGGAAACGATCCTGTAATCGCTGCATCCGGCTCAAGAAAGCCTGCAATTCAGCCCAGCCATGCCAGCGCTGCTTGTCGCAAGGCGTGCAATGCCAGTACGCCGCCACCACTGCCACAACACCTGGCAGGAAACAGTCGGACGCCTCGACGATTGAGCTCCCCAATCCGGTTGACTTGGATTCGGACTTTGCCAGCTTCGAACGAAATCTCATGCCAGCTCCAGCCTTCCCACTGGATCTGTCGGACCCGCAGCTGGGAAACATGATGCCCAGCCCTTCGGACACCCCGTTCTTCCCTGCGGGCCTTGACTATTCAAGTCTCAGCTGGCAGGACTTCTTGACGATGACGAGTGAAAGCGAAACACTGCGGACTCCACCAATGATGGACACCGACTGCGTCCGATCGCTGCGTTTCTTAGACAAGTTCACCAGCAATACGGGCTTCGTCGCCAGTTTCGACTGCGGAACTGAATCCCAGCGAGCAAGCATTCTATCCCCGGCGCTTCTAGGCTCAGCAAACTGGCTGGATAACTCACTATCTCTCAAGACGCATCAAATACTCTTACTGGTGAAGGAGGTGGTCACTATAAAGCCTCGCAACAGTGCCGTCTCGCTCGACTGGTCCCCTGTTTTGGAACAGATGTGTCTTGAATTCTTCTCGCCTCCGAATCTTCGCAAGTACCTTGAGGTTTACTGGTCTATATGGCATCCAAATGTCAATATTGTCCACCGGCCTAGCTTTGACCCGGTCCAGGCAAAGCCAGCTGTCCTAGCCACAATGGCCCTGATCGGTAGGATCTCTCGCATGCCTTTTTTTGCACTATCGCCGACGATATAACAGGAGCCTGCGTTTCCCCCGATCCGACGGATAATGAAAACGCCCAGATGTGGTTCAACTGTGTTGAAGAGTTGGTCTTTATTGACGAAGACTTTAACAGCGACGTCTCCTTCTCGTCAGGTAGTCTAGGTGCCCATCGAAACAAAATCCAGGCTCTTCAGGCAGCCTACATGGTGTGTTTATATCAGACATGGGAAGGCAATGATGCCAGTAAGCGCAGAGTTCGCCGCAACCGGTTCGCAACTCTTGTCTCTGTAAGCCATTACTGCCCAGGTCTGCATTGTTCATACTAACATTCTTAAAGACAGCACGAGATATTGGGATCCCCATGGCTAGGCATATCAACTATGGCCAGCAGACGAGATGCGAATTCGACTGGATGCAGTTTGCTGTCCGAGAGGAATTTGTCAGGTGCGAGTCAATTCAAGGCCTTCTTTTGCTTAACTATGTAACTTAACTGATGTAATAATCCAGACTACTTACGTGGATATTCCTGCTCGATACCGCGTTCACGATATTCAACAATCTGCCACCCCGGATGGTGATCAAGGAAATGAAGATTCATACGGCTGTCCCCGAGGCGTGCTTCCAAGCCATGACTGCCGACGAGTGCTACGAGCAAATCCAGATTTGGTTGCCTTCTGAAAGTCTCTATTGGAAGATCTCACTCTGCAGTGCCTTCCAAACTCTCTGCAAGGACACACTGGAAGTCGGAGTGCGTGATGGCCTGGCGGCCTTGGGACCGTTGAACCTGTTCATCTTGACCTCAGGTCAGTTTCTACTCTCTTCTTTGGTCGGCAATGCTCACCAAGACCAGCGATTCACTCGCTTATATTCCAGTACCGGAATTCCTGGGGCAGCCTCCAGCTCCTCTCCCCCGTTCACCACGCCCTGAACAACTGGAAGGCTGTCTGGCAACAGTTTGCTTCATCCCTGGTCCCGGGCATGTCGCCTCATGTAACCGTCAATCACAACGATCTGCAGCCTGAAAACATGTGGAAGCGCGTTGGATTCTGCAGTTACTGTCCCGAATACTGGCTGCTGGCCAACCTCATGACGGACAAGCTCACGGCACGGAGTTCAACCGGTACTTGTGAGATGAATGGGCTGGAACGGCTGGATGATGGGCCGCTGGACTCGATTCTGAATAAATATGACCAGACGAGCATGCGCCAGGTGAATGATTTGATTCTCAGCTTGTCTGATTTCCGGATAGCGGGATGATCATCTGGCACCATACATTTTTCCATATTCCGTGATTTAACCAATTAGCGCTCATAATTACATATCTAATGCGTACTATCTCTTTTCACGATGATTATCATGTTCATCAACCTTTGGTTCCTCCCACCTCCGATCATCCCACCTCCACTCCGCCAGTCTCCCACAGTCTCCCACCTCCATCCCCGACTCGCCTTCCACATCCGGGGTACACGGTGAAAATCAAGCAAATCAGTAGGCAAATTATTGTGCATGAAGCTTAACTGTAGGTCTCGCGGTGAAGGCATAAATATGAGCAAACTCCCCAGTCGCCGGGCCCCTTCATCTCATTTACTACGATACCCAACCAAACCCTACTGGACATTCTCTATAATATTCCTAGATGCTTCCAATTACTCCCGCCCTTGTGGCGGTTGCCACGACGGTCCTCATCTATCGTCTTCTTCAGATCGGTCGTCGTCCTAAGAACTACCCTCCAGGCCCTCCAACCCTACCTATACTCGGCAACATCCACCAGGTTCGTTAGCTGTCTCCAGTATATTCTACTGTATCTAACGTCTGCAGATGCCCACTCGGGATGCTCACCTCCAGTTCGAGAAATGGGCGCGCGAGTACGGCCCCATCTACAGTCTCATGCTGGGCACTCAGTGCATGATTGTTCTGTCAAGTGACACGGCTGTCAAGGAGCTGCTTGATCGTCGCAGTGGGATCTACTCCTCCAGACAGGAAATGTACATTGGTCAGAAGCTGTGCAGTGGCAACCTTCGGATGTTGATGATGGTGAGTCTGTCACAACGACAACCCTATACTGATTAACTGACCATGAAATAGGAATACGGACCAACATGGCGAATGGTGAGCCAGCAAGAACATACCGTAACAGAAAAAGCCAGCTAACATGTTTAGTTCCGCAAAATGGTCCACGGCCTCCTCAACGTCGTCACATCAAAGAGCTACATCCCTTACCAGATGCTTGAGAACAAGCAGATGCTCTACCAATTCCTCACCGAGCCCGACGACTTCCTCAAGCATATCCGCCGATACTCCAACGCTCTGACAACGACCATGGTCTTTGGCTGGCGCACACCGACCTACGAGGACCCGAAGATGATGCAGCTCTTCGACGGCTTCAACGAATTCGCAGCCCTCAACCAGACCGGCCCGGCTGCATTCGTCGATTTCTTCCCCTTTTTCCAGAAACTCCCGGCCTTCCTGCTCCCCGCGAAGAAGAAGGCCATGGAGCTGCACAAGCATGAGAAGGCGCTGTACAAGGGCCACTGGCTAAAAGCGAAAGAGGATATCCGCAACGACAACATCAAGCCGTGTTTCTGCATTGGGATGCACGAGGCACAGAAGAAAGACGGGTTCAGCGATGACCAGGCCTCTTATATCTCGGGGACTCTGCTGGAGGCTGGCTCGGATACGACGTCGAGCACCCTGTATGCATTTGTCCAGGCGATGCTTCTCTACCCAGATGTCCAGCGCAAGGCACAGGAGGAGATCGACCGCGTCATCGGACCGGACAGGCTTCCTGTGATGGAGGACCTGGATGATCTGCAGTACATCCGCAGCTGTATGAAGGAAACGCTGCGCTGGATGCCAACGACCATCATGGGCGCTGTCCCGCACGCCGTTACACAGGACGACGAGTACATGGGGTACTTTATCCCCAAGGGTGCTGGTGTGCTGCACAACGTATGGGCTATTGGGATGGACCCCAAGCGTCATCCTAACCCCAGACAGTTCAACCCGGACCGGTTCAAGGATGATCGCCAGAGTCTCGGGGACGCTGCTGCGAATCCTGACGGTACTAAAAGAGACGCGTTCACCTTTGGTGCTGGCCGCCGCATCTGCCCTGGGATCCACGTTGCCGAACGTAGTCTGTTCTTGGGCATGTCAAGGATTCTGTGGTCGTTTGATATCAGGCCGGCCAAGGGTGCGGATGGGAAGGATATCATTCCTGACCAGGAGCGCTTGACGCAGGGATTTGTCTGCATGCCTGAGGAGTTCCCGGCCAGTATTACGCCGCGGTCGAAGGATAGGGCTGATAGGATTCGGAGTGAGTGGGAAGAGGCGCAGAAGGAGTGTCTGGATCCAAAGACAAGGCAGTGGTTGCAGTCTCCTGTGGATTCGAAGAAGGCTTTACGGGGGATGTAGCAAGTTAAGTTGAATAAATATGGAAATAAAGAAATTTCATTCTATCTTCCAACAATATTAAAGTATTATGGCCGAAGGTATCTACTATGCGAGTCCTTGTCAAGCAGATTGCAGTTGTATACTTCCTTTCCAGTGTATATTGCCATGTATGTTGACCACGAGTCCTATCTAGCTCGGTCCCACAGACAAATACTCCGTAGTCTACGGTCAGTCTAATTTTCTTGCCCATCGTCGCCACTCGCTAGACCAGTTAGAATGCAGTCCTCTGTGATGAAGCTATCCCACACCTCATCCCACCCCCGCCGACCTCCGCCACAGCCTGGGGAGCTGCACTGCCGATGGCCCAGATTTAATATCAAGCCCACTGCCTAGATATCTTGTCAAGACAGCTTACACTATGACATCTGAAATGTCTCCCCACGCCCGCGCCCTCGTCTCATACGGCCCGCTCAAGGCCGGAGGATGGAAGCTGGACAATGTCTCGCTACGCCCGCTGCGAGAGAAGGAGCTGCTCGTGGAAATGGTCGCGTCGGGGATCTGCCAGACGGATCTCCATTTCGCCGGCGCGGAAACAGGCTTTGGTATGCACTATCCTCGGGTAATGGGTCATGAAGGTGTGTATATTCTTCTCTCTTTACATGTTGTGGATTGTTGGCTGAGAGGATGCAGGCGCTGGGTATGTCCGAGCTGTTGGCCCCGGCACTGATGTAGCCAGCGTCGGAGACGCGGTCATCATGTCGTTCTCCTCGTGCAAGGCCTGCGAGCCATGCGCGAGGAGGCATCCTGCGCATTGTACCGAGTTTAATGCGATTAACTTCGTGGCCCGGCCGGAGGACTATGTCTTCAAGGAGGGGGCTTCGGCAGAACCTACAGCCAAGCCAGACATCTATGGGAGATTCTTCGGGCAGTCGAGCTTTGCGAGCCTGTCGATTGTTCAGGAGGACTCGGTCGTGAATGTATCAGGGCTGCTGGATAAGCGCGAAGATCTGGCGTTGATGTCGCCGCTGGGGTGCGGCATTCAAACGGGCAGCGGTGCAATTATAAATGCAGCAGCTGCAGGCCCTGGAGACCGAGTAGCGATCATTGGCCTTGGAGGCGTGGGGTTGAGTGCGGTGATGGGCGCGAGGATTGCTGGGTGTACACAGATTATCGGGATCGACCGACATGAGTCGAGGCTGCAGCTCGCAAAGGGACTGGGTGCCACACATGTGGTCAGGGTTGATCCGTCGATGGCCTTGCAGGATGTCACTGCTGCTGTTGTAGCTATCACCGGTGGGTTAGGGACGAATATCACGCTCGATACCACTGGGGTGCCACCTTTGATTGCGGAAGGTGTCAAGATGACGGGATTCAAGGGGAAGATTCTACAGGTCGGTACAGCGCCTGAGACGGCTGCTCTGACTATACCTATCCATGAGTTCATGGTCTCGGGGAGACAATTCATGGGCGTCGTGGAAGGCGATGTTGTGCCGCAGGAGTATCTCCCCAAGTTGATTTCCTGGGTGAAGGAAGGCAGACTGCCCTTGGAGAGGATTGTAAGGTACTACAAGGCCGAGGAATTCGAGGCAGCAATCCGTGATATGCAGTCAGGGCAGACAGTGAAGCCTGTCATTCTGTGGTGATGTCTTATTTATCCATATCAAGGCCTAGTTACGTTCTAGGATCTTACAGCTAAATTTACCACTTAATAATCAAGACTGCCAGGCATCTCTCAGAGAGAACATTCGCGATCGAGACAGGGTTTGATTGTCTATCATAACTATGTAATCTGGTCTAGTATCTAGCTATTGGTACCTAAGCTTGGATTAGATGTTCCTTATGGTCCGACTGTTCCTGGCAAGTCACCTTAAGAAGAGGTGATGGAGTACATTCCAACAGCTAATATATAACTGAACTGAATGTCTATAAGTGTTGTCTACCGAGCATAATTTAAATATATATTTCCAGCCAGCAGCTTAGTCTTAATAGCAACCAGCAAGCTGAGAATAACTGAGCCATACTCTGTAGACAGAGCATGATAACAGGACCATCCTAGGTATTAAATACCGAATACCAGCCCAAGTCTTATATTATAAACTTGATAAAGATTATTCAAATAGAACTGTATAACCTGCCCTTTAGCCTTGTTCAGTACATACGACCACAGGGTGAGGAAAATAGGGCTTCCCGTCCGCTCAGCCGTACTCAAGCCTCACGCCGGCTGGTTAGTAGTATGGTGGGTGACCACATGCGAATCCCAGCTGTTGTATGTTTTTGTTTTTGCGAGCGAGCTTGTATTTTTATTTTTATAGCTGGGTTTAGCGCCGTGAGAGCTGGTTGAATTTCAGTTTTCTATGGTTGCAATGCTTCAGTGAGGCACCAACAGATATTAGATATATCACCTTTGTTCACGCACACGGTATATTGAGTAACGGTATTCTGTGGTAGGCTATAGACAACAATGTGGAATATTGAAATGTACAGTACGTAGCTTGACCTTCACTGGGATGACCGATAGGAACGGTTCTGTTTAATAATATGCTCGACATGCAAGTCCCGAAAGCAAAACTGGACGCCAACACCAGAGCACAACGACTCAACAGTCTCCTTGAACCTAGCATACTCCGGCAGCATGCCCGGTATAGGGCGCGGCTTGAGGTTCGACTCCTCGGCTGACTGCTCCTCAGACATCCAATTGCTCGTGATCTCCACGTACCTCAGAAACGGGCAATGGAAGTTCCCGCCTGAGAGCAAGATTGCAAACCCTTTGGCTAATTCCTCCATATGGGCGCTCTGCATGCCCTCAATGACCAGGGTCTCGAGTGAAGGGGGTAGCACGTCTTTTAGTGTATTCCTCGATGCCTCTTCCCCAGCTCCCCACCGGTCCCAGTCCAGAATACTGGTAGCCCTTAGACGAAGATTCTTGAGAGCGGTAAAGTCCACAAAGGACCCGACATAATCCCAGCCATAATATTCGTCACCTGTTAGTTCATCATAAGCCAGTACAATTTCCTGCAGGCTGTCCCGATGCTTGTGAAGTGATGGGTAGAATCGGGATGCATAAACGTTCTCGTCTTCTGAATCATTGGCCTCATTGGAATGCTCAAAGACAAAGGACTCGAGTCTCTTGGGTGCATAAATGAGATCAGCAAATCCTTTTCGAGAATAGCTTGACCGGAGGTCGATATGAGTCACGTTGGAGTAGCCAGCATTGCTAGGAATATATCCAGCAGCGTCAAACTCGTCGTCGTCGTCGTCGTCGTCGTCACTGAAGTCTTCATCGTCACAAATAATCCTGCCACGAAACGAGCGCAGTGAGGGAAGTCGGAGAATTGGAAGAATACTGTCAGCTCTAATGCCACCTGGCCCAATCCACCATTCCACTGTGATTTCTCTGAGATTTGATAGAGACATATTTGACTGGAACTGTTTATCCGTATCCGCAATCCTAGCCAGCATATTGAGAGTGTGATTCGCATCTTCATAAACCTGCACCCAAAGGCTTTCCAGATTCGGCAGAAGATGCAAGAGAACAGCCAGAAAAGCATCATTGGCCTCTTCATAATGTAACACCCGTTCCCAGGCAGACAAGTCGTCCCCAGGACCAAATATCGCTGCTAAGAGCGCATGGATTGGCTCTTGATCATAGCGCACTCTGGAAGTAGGTCGCCAGCCATTGTCCGCACGCAAGGCGCGCACTTCTCGCGCCAAGTGCGGATTTGCAAGAAATTCATGGACGAGATGGCGTAGGTGTCCATTGCGGTGTTTCAAAAGGTCAAGCGATGTAAAGACCTTTGGTAGGAGCAGTGGATAAAAGGCACGGCAAGAGTACGCGAGGTGGAGAGTATCCATGTGGTCATCAAGACAGCTTGCTATTAAGAGCAATAGCTCAGCTGGTAGTGTAGACAGCATGATTGTTGCAGAAGGACTTGGGTGGTCTTGATGGAAGTTTGGGTTTTGCGGTTGTAGCAACAACCAATCAGGCAGCACTAGCGGCGACATAACAGGCGCTGTGATGGGTGAGCCCTGAATTATACATGCTGTTGGTTTATTATTTATATAGTTTGACTGGACAGTTTCCCGTCTTCTAAATGCCCGAGATGTTTGAGTTGCTGTGGCTTGTCGACACTGCACAGTAAGAGTACTGATATTACGGAGTACTCCGACGTGCTTACAGACGAGCTGGTGAGATGGGTCACATGACCTCACTCTATACCACTTGCTAACAATACTCCGTACTCCGTAGATGGTCGGTGAAGCATCTTCTTCAAGGGCAACTGTTCATCCGAACGAACTCACCTTAGATATTCAACTATGTGGACCTGCGATACAAGCCGACAATTATTAGAGTAAATTACTCTACTCTAAATTGCAAAAGAGAATGAGCTACACCATCTCCAAATTCCGAGCCAGAATCCGGCCCTTGGTCTGGTAAAAGGTGTTGTCTGTCATAATCTTGCTTTCCCTCGCTATTGTTGCAGCCAGAACCCGTGACTGGCCAGAGGTCGTGAATAAAAGGCGCACCGGCCACTCTGCCGTCTGAGCAAGTGCAACGAGCAGATCAACAAAGTCCCGGGCCATGTCGCGCGCGCCAGCCTCGATTAAATTCAGCCCGGAGATAATGCAGTACCGAAGAGTTGGTGTGTTTTCCAGGAGATACTTGAGGAGCACCATTGCAGCATCCCAATTGTCGCTAAGGTCATCAACCATCTCTTCAGGAATGGTCACCTGGTCATCGGGAAGCTGAAACTGCAGCAGCTGCCGGATCAGACTGTACACCATTTCGAGAATCGCGGCCTGATCCTCTGAGCCTCCGAGCCGGCTGACCTTGCCGTAATGGGGTCTCTGGCAAACGAACGATATAAACTGGGCCTTTGCCTGGATTGCGGTGGATATTACACCCAGTGCTGCCATCCGTGCGCTTGACTGGATGCCGGCCTCCCAAGGACAGATTATCCAGAGGATTTGCGCATTTCCGGACGCTGCCTGCGTCCATTTCCCAAGCGCATGAACCATCCTCGGCTCAGCAACAAGCCTTCCCACTTTAATGGCGAGTCGGATTCCATCGCTTCCTCCCATTTCATCCAAAGTCTGCTGGAGGTCTTGGAGTCGAGATTCTGCTTCGGCTCTTGAAAGTCCAGCGACAAGCTCAACAGCGGCAATCTCGACAGCCTCCGGCACTTTTCCCGGTACCAAGAGGCCTTGTTTAAGTGCATCGATCTCTTCTTTCATTTCGTGCCGCAGGCGCCCAACTGCAGATACATTAGTAGACATAGCCCAGTCAGGAACGACCTACCCTCGCGCATCGCCTCTTTGGCGCTCTCTATCAGGAGGTCATGCATTGCTCGCCCGACCTCATTGGACTCTCGCCTGGACTGCAGCACTTGTGCGATAATCCTCTCCTCGACGCCGGTTAGGGACTGGTCCACGCGAGGCACAATCCCTTTGACTTCCAGTGCAGTCTCAATCTGAGCCTCTTCCCGGATGAGCTGAACCGAATTCTGGATCCTCTGTACCGCAGCCTTGTGCGCGGCGGAGAAATTCGCATTAAACGAGTCCAGCCACCTCGATGCCCTAGGCTTGAGGAACCAGCACGCAACCTGGATGAAGAAATCAAAGAACTGCTTGTAGATGTCTGATAGCTTTGCTTGCATGGAGGGACGATCATAAAGGTCAAGCCATTGCGTGCAGATCGCTATACTATCGGATATCTCCGCGAGATGGCCCGATAGCTGATCCGCAATGCTGGAGTAGTTGACCGAGGCCTGGATCACCATTGTCACCGCGCCGCAGAGAGCCGAAGTATAAGAGGTCTCACTCGGAAACCACTGGAAAATCGACTTGTGATCGTCTAGCCGTCGGCAGACATTCATGAAGTGTGTTGTCGCCTGCTCTTATCATCAGACCATGCCAGTGCATATGAGCTTGCCTGTACTTGCCTTGCCATGCGCCTCCTTCCACTGTGTTTCGAGCTGCATTGTGATGCTGCTAACCTGGCTAATGGTAAGCTCACCAGCAGCACGGATTTCCCTGGCCAGCTTCTGTTCCGTCGACTCTCGATGCAAGAGCCGCAGAACAGACGGTTTCCTTTTCCCCGACGCCTCCTTTTGCTCGAGCGCGGCGAAGAATTCCTCGCATTGGGCCTGGAGGGTCTCGCGCGCGATCTCAACGCCGGAGAAAATGCTGTCAGTATTAGTGGTGACGACAAATCGATCGTAATTTGCACCCACTCTTGTGGCCTGGCCGTTCCATCATACATCTCGTTCATGTGTCGCTTCTCGCGAGATTCTTTCTCCCTATCCAGATCCTCCTGGTACTGTTTGGTCTGGATGGCAAGATCCGAAGCCGGTTCAAGCTGCTCAGTGAAGCGGCGGACTAGTCCAGTTGGTGGATCGGGATCACTCATCTTCTACCCGAAGCAATCTGATGAGTAGTATCATGGAAAGAAGGAGGTGGAAGCGACCCCGCAGCTGAATTCCAGCCAGATCTAGATTGGTGATAGCCTCATCAAGGTGGCCCCGTTGATTGGCCACGTAGGCGCCAACAAGGCCGTGAGGCTGATTGCCAGCTCGTACTTATACGGAGAAATGTCTTCCCTCTTGTTCTCCCCACTAATTACACCTCGCCGACAAAATGAACGGGCAGACATCTACTGCGTTGGATCAGGTTGCCGTTCAACTCGTACCGAATAAAGAACCGAATACAGTCCCCAATGGCGATGAATCCAACAACCCCTCTCCTGACAATGACCATATCGTTTTCGTGGACCCCACCGGCGTTCGATGGCGCTTTCCTTTTGAAGTGTCAAGGACCTGGGATGTAGGAGACCCTTCTTGAGCTGGATCTAAGCACTGATTTGCTTCAGGATGTTAAAGACTTGATTAAGCTGGTCTACGTCGACTGCCTTTTGCCTGAACGATACGCGAGTCTTCTGGACCACGCTGGAGAGGATGAGGTCTGCGGCCAGTCCTTCAACATCGTCAAGCTCAAACCCGAGAGGTCCCTGGTTCTCTCCCAGCACTGGGAAGCCTTGGTCTCACCAGGCTGGGAGTTCAGGATCGAATTCTACGGGCGAGCCTTTGAGATTGACGCTATTTTTATAGAAAAGGCCAAAAGGAAGTCTGTGAACAGCTCAGCAGAGGGGTCCAATCCCAGCACGGGCAGTATCGTCTATGTTGCCAAGTTGCTACTCCAAAACCATTTTGGAGAGATGGCGCTGGAGGCGGAGGAGGTTTCCCGAGATACGCCGCCTGTTGCCATCGAGGGCCGAGGGGTACTGGGTCCCATCTCATCGGTCCTGGAGGAACAACGCGAGTTCAGCTGCAATGGGCGCGACAGTACTCGACCTCTGCGCGAGAGGATCGACAATCATGGACCCCCGGTGCTCTACATTCTCTCGCCGATCCTGCTGAACGCCCTCAAGGCTGTGATTTGCTTCCAGTCACCCCCGGACAGCTTCCAGCCGAGGCAATATAACACAAATTTGATAGAAAGCCGCCTTGAGAACCGCCGATTTGTCTACCCGTTCACGGATCTCATCCACCATCGGCAGAGGTTGCTAGAGTATCGCGAAGAGGTCAAGGACTCGCATGATAGTGGCTACAGCGAAACATGCCGGCAGCATATTGACATCCTGCTTAAATACCTTGACGACCAGTTGTCCGGTGCCTTGAAGGACGTGCCGCTCATGTTGAGCCAGACAACCCCCGAAATCACCTTTAGTGCACTATGGACTCTGTTAAAGCCGGGATCGGATGTCTATGTTCGAGAAGACGGAAAACTCAATGCATACGTGATCGAGTCGTGTCGGAATGCGGACGGATTCTCCTGGAGCTCACTCGATGCCTATGCTACTGCATACTGCGTGACCGTGTGGAATCTTAATTTCGACGGCCAGTATCTGACACGATCAGTGAAAGAAGTCACTGTTCCTGTGTTTGACGGACAACGTGCCATCAAGTCGCTGCCTGTTATCCCTATTGAATACCAGCAGGATGAGTCTCTGCGCAAAACGCTCATCGACCGCGGCAAAAGGTTTGTGGACATGATGAAGGAGCCCGCACTCCGCGAGTACAACGGCAGGAGCAAACTGCAAGGGCTCGGCGATGTGAGTTTCTTCATCCTGATCCTAATCCCCATCTCATAAAATGTCCAGTACAACCGAGCGCGGGTCGTAATTGACCATACCACCGAGCCATGGACCTTGGACAGTGTCAAGGAGCGTACTTCCGAGAAGGACATCTACGTACCTGTCACTACTGTGGAGGATGTAGTGCTGGGGAAATATATTAGGATGCCCAAATGTCCGTGCCAAACGTGCCATGACAAGGAAACGCACCAGCAACGTCGCGTCTTTGACGACTACGACAATATCGATCTGCAGCGAACAACGACACTGACCGACCACCAGTATATGCTCTGCGCATCGCATGTTTATGGGTTTGTCTTGAAAGACCGCGTTTGGGGTAGGTCTTCCGTTGTACAAGACGTTCGAATGCTGACAGTCACCGAGACGTCCTGGAAGTTGACCGTCTCGAGTTCCCGCGAATCCAGGCAAACATCATTGACATGCTGGTCATGAAGCCCGACAGCAACAAGCAAATGATCAAGGCGATTTGCGAGATCTACGGCGGATCGTACCGGCAGGCCTTTTCATCTGACTTTGTCCAGGGCAAAGGAGAGGGCCAGATTCTGCTCCTTCACGGGCCACCAGGAACGGGAAAGACGCTTACTGCCGGTATGTTAGTTGCCTGCACTGATTTGCCTGTACTGATTTGTCCAGAGTCCGTGGCCGAGTACACAGCTCGGCCTCTGCTGAGTATTACAGCAGCCGATCTGGGCCACGAGCCAGTAACGCTGGAGAAGAACCTCCTTCGCTTCTTTCGAAATGCGAAGAGATGGAATGCTATCGTACTGCTTGATGAAGCGGACGTTTATCTCGAATCTCGTTCTTCCCACGATCTGCAACGAAACAGCATCGTGTCCAGTGAGTGTTTTTGTCCCGGCCCAGACTGACCACTGACCTGGCAGTTTTTTTGCGCGCCCTCGACTACTTCCAGGGCATCCTCTTCCTTACCACCAACCGCGTAGGAAATTTTGACGAGGCATTCATGTCGCGGATCCACGTCCAGATCGGATACGACCCGCTGGACGAGGCCTCTCGCCAGCAGATCTGGGACAACCACTTTAAGAAGATTTCGCGCAACCACGAGACACACGGCCTCGAGATCCGAGTCTCGTATGATGTCAAAGAGTTTGTGCGCAAGTCGCAGGATCTGAAGGTTCTGAAATGGAACGGCCGCGAGATCCGCAATGGTATGTCTGCCCTGTTTTTTTGATGCCCGCTCACACTCTGGCAGCTTTCCAAACAGCCCTGGCCCTCGCGTGCTTCCAGGCGAAACGAGAGGGGAACCCTGTCCCTGAACTGACGGACGAGCATCTCCGGCAGGTGGTCAACATGTCGCAGAACTTTAAGAATTATCTGCGCAACACGAGGGGTGGCACCGAGGAGGACCTGGCCCTTGCATGGAATGTGAGGAATGATGCGGTCAGGGCGTCTGGATAGGATAATTACCGTCTATAGTGACACTAAGCATAAAATATAGAGCCGTAGCAGTAATTGCCTGATTTAGACCTTGTCAGCATGGCCCAATGTTCAATACTAGTTCTGTCTTGGATAGCACGATATAGTATTAGTTGGGAAGAGCTTGGCTGGACACTTGACTTCTTTAGGAACATTAGCAACCCCACAGCAACTCTACAAGAGAGTAAGAACTTAATCCATGTAAATAATAGAATAATAGCATAAGGCACGGATAGCGAGCGACAAACTGCTCCTCTCCCCTCATGACTCGAAGTAAATGATCATCGACAGTGACTTGGCGAGTGCTGCACAGCCAGCGTAGCTCACAGCAACAATCTGATCGATGTCCGATCGATCAGGCAAGCGATTGTGGCGGGCAGTATCAAGTCGGCTGCGAGAAACTGGTCCCCGCATCAGATCGGCTTCTCGATACCGGTCGGGAAGTGGATTCTCTAATCGCAAATGAAGCCAATTGGCAACCACCTGGCTCCACTCATCATGGGATGGTTCCCACAAGTCGACGTTTCGTAGTAGATCCGGAGCTTGGAAAACCATCACCGCTCCATTGTTTCCAGCATAGTCTAGAGCATACCGAAAGCTGTTTGTGGCGTAGATGCCCGGGCCGAATTCGTTCTCTAGATTCTGACTGTGAAGCAGAGGAATAAAGAAGGCAAGTGATGCGACCAGCGTACTGAAGGAGGTTCCACGAAACCAGAGATTGTCAGCATCGACAAGGTTGCCAACCGATTGTCTGATATTTGACAGAAGCCGGTTCTGATTGCGGTCTCTCTTGAACTTCACACATTGAATAGACTCTGGGAGACACTGTGGACGGGAAAGAGGATAGAAATCACGAATGCTGTGGGTCGCCAGCCTATCGCCGACAGGGCCTGGGACATTGCTCACTCGTGCTGGCATTATAGCCACTGGGTCAGGCGAATCGTACTCGAAGCCCAAGAGCCGAGCGTAAAGTCTACGCGGTACTTTCTCTTCTTCGAAGTCGCGGTCGACCAGCCAGCCGATATCAGTGCCTTGCGGGACAACCCGTATCTCGTCCTCGAGGACATAGGCTGGGTCATCGATAGCAGCGACAAGTTCATCGTAGCCTCCGAGCCAGAGGAGACTTCTGAGGGGCCCGATGAGTTGGGCAGACTCTAGTACACTGATGTTTAGTTGGCAGCTCCCGCGTCTGAACGGCTGAGCTGTACTCACCGCGGCCTCCGTCATCGTCAAGCCACTCACGGATGTCGTCGGGTGTTTCCCCAGGATACCCATCCCAAGCAGTCCATACAGGGCGAAACCCATACTTGCTGAGATCGCGCTCGTGTCTCGGCTTGCTGTCTTCGCTGGCTTGGGACTGGGATTGGGCCTCGTCTTGTTTTCGCTGCTCATGCAGGGACTCCTCCTGTGAACCTGTCTTGTATTCAGTGTCCATTATGACGGGTTGAGGGCACTTTCGATTGCAGGTGTGGCAGGTTCGACGACTGAAGGCAGACTGAAGGCAGACTGGGTGTTGAGTCAGGTGGTGACGAGTTTGCTGATCAGATGTCATTGTTGGCACCACTTCTGCTAAGATGTCTTGATTGGTTATAAGTTGCAATTGACTTTGAAGACGGATCTGATCCACGGATTGGAAGGGTCAAAGGCAGTGTTTCTGGCCTTCAACTCATGGAGTAGAATGGTGCCTTGATACTTACTCCTTTAGGATATTGTGTTATGATACATTGAACATGAATAGTATGCACATTATTAAGATAACACATTCTGATGCGCTATCTTCCCTAAATGTAATTAAACAGTCTACCATTCTAATCACAGCTGTGCTTTCAGCTTCCTCCTCTTCAGCAGCTCCTTCAGCTGCCTCCGCAGAATCTTCCCACTGGGACTTTTCGGAATCTGATCCAACACATGGATCCCACCGCGCAGACGCTTATGGTTTGCAATCTTGGGGTTGATCCACGCGTGGATCCCCTCAACAACAGCCTCAACATTTCTTGTTTTGGCCTGCGCACTGAGAACAATAAACGCCAGAGGCAGTTCCGTTGCTCTCTCGTCAACCCACAAGCCTACAACCCCCGCGTCGTCGACATCCGGATGGTCGATTAGCTTCCCTTCCAGCTCGGACGGAATCACCTGCAGGCCCTTGTACTTGATCATCTCCTTGATGCGGTCCTGGATAGCGATGTACCCCTCGCGGTCAATGGTAGCAATGTCCCCTGTCCGGAACCACCTCTTCCCGTTGGAATCGACGTGGAATGCTTCCTTGGTTGCGTCCGCATTGTTATAGTACCCCGGCGTGACGTTCGGCCCACGGCACCAGATCTCTCCGGGCTGCGTGCTTCCATCGGACTTGACAGCGGCATCAGCCATGGTATCTGGATCCACGAAGCGGAACTCCATGTTATGCGTGATGCAGCCGACGCCGGACTGCCGCTTATCCATCTGATCGTTTGGGAACGCCGTAGCCATGGGCGATGTCTCAGTGAGACCCCAGGACTGGACGCAGAAGACTTCTGCGCCCCAGGTTGTTTTGAATTTCGTTTCGAGGGCGGTGGAGAGTTCGTTTGTGAGTGGTGCTGCGGCAGACAGTATCCGTTTCACGCTGCTCAGGTTGTATTTTGCGACGCGCTCGTCTTTGACGATCATTAGAGCAATCGGTGGCACCAGGGCAAGTTCGTCGGGGCGGTATTTCTCAACACAGCCGAGATACGTGTCGAGATCGAACTTGGACATGACGACGACTGAGGTCCCCCAGAGGAGACACTGGCACATGTATAAATTCAGACCGTAGATGTGCGAGAAGGGTAGGAAAGCAATGACCGAATTGCGGGCGACTCTCTGCTCGGGGGATCCCGAGTCGAGCATATGCGCGCGCCATTGCTGCAGATTTGCCGTGATGTTCTGGTGCGTTGTGATCACGCCTTTGGACGGGCCGGACGTGCCAGACGAGAAGCAGATGAATGCAATCTTTTCCGCGGCGTCGGAGGGAGAGATTCTTGCCAACGGAGCTAGGGGGTATGTACCAGCGATATGCTCGCATGAAGGATTTCCACAGAGTGTGGACACGCCGTCTAGAAGGATGACCGTCTCAACGGAAGTACCTTTTGCGGCTCTCTTTGCCGTGTCCAGCAAAGAAGAATGGACAATTATAAACCGGGCCTTGCTCGTCTTGAGCTGCGCATTGAGTTCCAACGCCGTCAGCGCTGCGCTGGTCGGCGCAACGACAGCACCAGCCCCGATGACCGCATGGCACGCAATCGGATATTCAATAGAATTAGGACTGAACAAGGCCACCACGTCGCCGGAGTGCAGGCCAAAGATCTGTCTCAGTCCGTTGGCCAGAGACTGGATCCGTTGGAATACCTGGCCGTATGCATATTGTTTTCCTGAGAGGGCGTCGATATATAGCGGTCGGTCTGGTGGTGTATTCAGAGGGTTTGAAAGTAGGTAAGCTAAAAGATCTGTAGATTCGATTTGGAGATCGGGAAGCGATGATTTGTAGATTTTTGCAGCCATTGCGAGTGAAATATCCTGGTTCGTAGCCAGAAACGCTGTAGACAGCAATTTATACTACTTACCACTATCCGATCTTTTGCCGCTTATGAGTGCCGACGCCCGGACCCCAGACTTACACACCTATAAGATCCGCGGATCTGGGGAAGCTCTAGCCCCGTTTCGTCTCGTCCTCGGTTCATTATTCTCGGAATTACGGGTGTTGAGACTGCCGACATTGGGGCTTTTCCGAGTGGAGCGTTATGGAGTATGGAATGGAGGCCCACGGATAATGACTAGAGTATATGCAACACTGTTAAGCGCATCTTGACCAGGTAAATGGTATGCTTTAACAAGTCTGAGGTTATTAACATACAAAGTCTTGTTATATCGGATACAGTATTGGACGCCGACGGGGCCGACCGACAACTGACAGCTGACAGCTGACAACTGACGGGCTTGTGGGGCCGACGGGGCCACTCGGCAAGTATATAGAGCTTCACTTGAGCATGTATTAGTGAATTATTCCTTCTTACAAGATACCGCATGGGCTTCAAAATCGGTAATATCGACGTCCTGCATGGCGCGCCCGGATCCGGCAAGGCGCACTGGACAGGCATCCAGCCGGCACCGCGCATTCGCAGCAGAGACGGTCTTGAGGGGGAATATCTTCCGGCCTAGTAATGCCGCAGACAAAGTGCCTGCTATTATTGCGTGGAGTCCGTATAGCTCCATTGGAAGGGGCGAGTGATATCTATCGTGAGAGTATCTGCAGAGGAGGAGTCCCCTGCAAGCCGTTCTTTGAGTTCATGGCAAAGCAGGCTTTTTATGGTACATTCACACATCTTCAAGATTCAATGGCTAACTGGAGTAGGTGAGCAGCAGCAGGAGGACATTGTCGCGATGATGGACAAGTATCCCCTCTGGAACGAGTACTGGGCGGACAAGAGGGCGCAGATCGACAAAATCACTGTGCCTGCGTATATCCTCGCAAGCTATTCAACTGGTTTACACACCGTTGGCTCATTCCGAGGATTCGAAAAGATGGCCCATGAAGAGAAATGGTATGCTGTCCAAATTATTGTACAAGGCTAATAATGATAGGCTGCGAGTCCACACCACCCAGGAATGGCATGACCTCTACCAGCCCGAGTGCATTGAAGAGCTGAACCGGTTCTTTGACTATTACATGAAAGACTTGAAAAATGGGTGAGATAGCACTCCTTATATCCGGGTGTCTCTCCTCGGGTTCAACAAGGTACGTTCATGCCCAAGCCCTGCCCTCGAAGTCATTCTGATCAATTATAGGACCACAAACACGGCACCCTCCTGCAGAACCTCAACATCCCCACCCAGAAACTCGGCCTGCAGCCCGACCAAGTCGAAACAATCAACACAATGAAGTATCTCGGCCCAAGCGGTATTCTCCGCGCCAGCCATCGAGAAATCGACGCCCAACTGTCAAAAAGCAACCGCCCCCACCACCCGCATACAACCGAGCAGCGCGTGACCCCCGGGGAAGTGGTGAAGCTTGAGATCGGCCTCTGGCCGTCTGGGATGCTGTTTGATGCTGGGGAGAGCATTGTTTTCAAGGTTGCGGGGCGCCATATGACTCTGGCGGAGTTTACGCGACAGCTGGGGCAGTTTACGACGGGGAATAAGGGGCTGCATTGGTTGCATGTTGGGGGTGAGTATCCCAGTTGTATTGTTGTCCCTCTATTGAATTGATATTCAGTAATGCTTTATCTGTCTGAGCTTGCCGTGAATATTTAGTGACGATTAGGAGTACCAAGAATCCGATGAGATAACAACCGTGTGGACAAGATATACAAGGCTATTCTCTTGTTAAATTTGGTTATCAGTATCATGGAAGATATCGTAGGCATTGAAGGTGCAATTAGAGATTAGTAGAGGCGGGCCAGGTATAGCTTGTTATCCCTTGGAGTCTGGAAGTCAGTGACTGCCTTGTTCTACAGTAGGAAGATAACCAGCTGCAACTAGAACAACCAGCAATACTCTACTATGTAACCCCAGTGCATGAGTCCTCCGTAGTCATCGGGCGGTTCTTCCATTTTCAGGCACCCGAGCCGAGCCGCCTGACCTGACGAACTGCAGGGCCTGCACGGATTCTTCTGTAAATCTATCAGGCACTGTTCACTACTGTAGGCTGTACTGAAATTGCAGGGGCACAAGGCTTAGGCTGTTTTAGACTAATTACTCCATATATTAACTATACCAGTTAGGGACATGCCCGACAGGACCGTTGCAAGCGGATATTGAATGTCGATCAGCCGATGCACTCTATTCTGTCTCGTTTCTGTGGAGCACTCGGCGTTCGGTACCTTTTTGGTTCTTTTGCTTAGCTCCGAGTTTTGAACCTAGAGCCACGCGTCGTTCCTTTTATCAATCTAATCTCCGCGTGCATTTTCCTGTACTCCGACTGTAACACTGAGCCTGAGGCGAGTCCACGCGATATCGGCCCATTCCCCATTTTTAGATGACCGAGTGATATAAATTTATAAATCCCCTGCCCCATCCAAACACAACATCACTCAACCAACAATGTCCGACAACAACCCCTCCAGGCTTCTAGCCCTGGCCCCCGTGCTATTCAGCTTGATCGGCACCTCCTCCGCAGCCCTCTACAACACCGTCATCGAAACCAAACATGGCAACGTCCAAGGCCACCCGGCCTTCACCAGCGCCCCGGCCGGCAACCTAACCCACTGGAAGGACATCACCGTGTGGAAGGGCATCCCCTTTGCAGCGACAACCGGCGGCGAGAACCGCTGGCGGGCTCCGCAGCCGGTCACCCCGTGGAACGAGACCCTCGACGCAAAGGCCTACGGCAATGTCTGTCCGTCTGCGAGTTCCGAGACAACTCTTACAATCGACGAGGACTGTCTGAACCTGAATGTCTGGAGCGCGGCGAACTCGACGTCCGCGAAGCTCCCCGTCGTCATGTGGAGTTATCCCGCTGGATCGACTGCAGGCGATGCGCTGTTTGATGGCGGCGGCATGGCGGACCAGGGGATTGTCTTTGTCAACTACAACTACCGGACTGGATCGTTTGGGTGGTTGGGCACACCGGAACTCACGGAGGAGTTCTACCAGGCCACTGGCTCCAACAGCTCTGGCAACTGGGGCATGCTTGACCAGTTTGCCGCGCTGAAGTGGATCCACGAGAACATTGCAAACTTTGGCGGCGATCCGGAGCATATCACCGTGATGGGCCAGTCTGCTGGTTCCGCAGCGACGTATCACATCCTGAACAGCCCTCTGACAAAGGGCCTCATCAAGGGTGCGATTATCCAGAGTGGTGTCCGCGACCCCCATGATCCGCTATGCGGGTCTCTTGCCGAGAACTACAGAACCCAGGAGTATCTCATGGAGCAAGGGGCCAACTACACGGCGAGCAAGAACGTCAGCACCATCGCCGAGATGCGCCAGCTGCCCGTGTCTGACCTGGACGAGAGTTTCATGGGCGAGTGGAGCTTCGGCGCGACATTGGACTATTACGCCATGCCGGCGACGTATCTCGACACGCTGGAGAACGGCGCCGCGAACGACGTGCCCGTCATGACTGGAAACACCAAGGACGAGAGCGGTGCAGAGTACGGCCTCAACATTACCGTCGCAGAGTACCTCGCCGACGTCAAGCAGACGTACACCACTGGCAACTGGTCCAACAGATTCCTGGAGCTGTACCCCGCCGAGAACTCGGTGCAGGCCTCCGGCGCGTACAACTCCATGTTCACCGACCGCTCCAAGGTCGGCACCTGGACGTGGAGCCAGCTCTGGGCGACTGCAAGCGAGCAGCCAGTGTACACTTACTTCTGGGACCACGCTCCTCCCGGCCAGGACCGCGGCGCCGCGCACGAGTCGGAAATCAACTACGTTTTGAATAACCTGTACGCGACGGACCTGCCCTGGGAGGCCGCTGACTATGAGATTGCGGCGAAAATGAACGCGTACTGGGCGAACTTTATCAAGACTGGGGATCCCAATGGGGATGGGCTGGTGCACTGGCCTGCGACTACGGATGATGGACTCGTCCAGCGTGTGGGTAACGGCTGGGGAAGCATCCCTGTGGCTTCCAAGGCCAAGGTTGAGTTGTTTGAGGAGTGGTTTTCCACTCTCAAGGCTTATTAATGAGTCGGTTGAATTCATATGGATGTATGCACCTGCCTAGGACCAGCGTCTGTCTCATATCAATGCCTTAAAGTGACAATCTACAAGCTTTATGTACAATAACTGGCTCATGCTCTTCTCATGATGATATTCGCGTGTATTAGCCTAGCCCCTTCATAATTGACAGAGATACACCAGCAGCCAGAAGACCTATCAGGACAGTTGACTGGCTCTTTAGAGAGTACAACTGACCTGCCAGATGTCATTGATAGAGTTTACACCGAAGATTGAAATCATCACGCACTTCTAGCTTTAATATGCTGCAGCCTTATCTGTAGTAGAGACCAGAATCATGCCATGTGATTCTCTCACTTGGAGACAATCCATCCAAACCATCCATTGTCACAAAGCATCTCTGTCATGATTCATTGAGTACGCAGACGGAGTACGGAGGTTTTCAAACAACGTCTACAACTGACCTATTGATACCGCTACCACTTCTATTCTTTGCCAGCTCTAGCCCATGGGCCGCAAAAGCACCGCATGCCAGAACTGCAGAGTCATCAAAGCCGTTGCTTCCGGATGGGTCGGTCGATCCTAGGGCAAAGGAGCGCAGTGAACCGCTTGAGAAGCCGGAGCATACTGATAAGCTGTTGAAGCTGGCTGGTGTTCCATATTAAGTCATGTATTATTTGCAATACAACCATTGTGTTTAATCTAGCTATTTGTTATTGGAACGATTGGTCTAATGCCATTGAAGGGCTCCCAGGATGGCGAAAGTAGAGGAACTGGACTTGGTTGGAGAACATTCTAGCAGTGAATTACCCTGCTACTCCTGGTTAGAGCCGGCAGAGTCAGACTTAGAGGTTAGCCCTAAGAGACGGATCTTTGAACACTAGATATCAAGATTAATCTGTGCATAAAGCAAAGCCACCAGGCGCAGAGCGATTCTCGTTTATTTTCTTATAATAGACTAACTAGCAATGCATACCTAGCTCTCAGCCTATAAATACAATTGCTGACAAGTGGCGCAGTCATGTCAGACGGATATCCTTCTGCCTACCAACCACTCACTACTTAAGCCACCATCCACCATCCACCATCCACCATCCAGCAACCCAGCAACCCAGCAACCCAGCAACCCAGCAACCCAAACAAATCAAAATGTCCAACCTAACAAACACAAAAGCCTGGACGACCGGCAAAAAACACTTCGACAAGGCGTGGTCGGCCCTCGACAAGCTCGGCACGCCCGTCAACCGGCTCAGCAACAGACTCGGCTCGGAGGCGTTCTGGCCCATGGAGCTGGACAAGGAGAGCGAAAAGTGCGCGCGGATTCTGCGCAGTTTCTGCAAGGATGGGGTTTATATTGAAACACCGCCACCATCACCACCACCACAGGAAGGGTCTACACCAACCGACAAGCAGAAGACAAAAAAAGAATTCACAAACACCCCCACCGGCAAAGCAAAAGTCCTCCAGAAGATCCCCGCTCAAGTACTAAAACAAGCAAAAGGCATCGCCATCTTCACAGCCATGCGGACAGGCCTCTGGGTCAGCGGCGCGGGAGGCAGCGGGATCCTCATCGCAAAGAACCAAACAACGGGCCAGTGGAGCGCGCCGTCGGGACTCCTACTGCATACCGCGGGGGTAGGCTTCCTCGCGGGCGCGGACATCTACGACTGCGTGATGGTGATTAACACGTGGGAGGCGCTGGAGGCGTTCACGCACGTGCGGGTGACGCTGGGCAGCGAGGTTTCTGTTGCTGCGGGCCCTGTGGGTGTAGGCGGGATGTTGGAGAGTGAAGTGCATAAGCGCCGGGCGCCGATCTGGACGTATGTGAAGAGTAGGGGACTGTATGCGGGGATGCAGATTGATGGGACGGTGGTGGTTGAGCGGACGGATGAGAATGAGCGGTTCTATGGGCGGAAGGTGTCTGCTCAGGAGATTCTGGGTGGCAAGGTCAGCACGGGGAGTAGGCAGGTTGCTGGACTTGTGCAGACGTTGAATGCTGCGCAGGGGGATAAGCCGTTTGAGGCGGCCGATGTGCCTGGTCAGACCTTGGAGCCATATCCTCCTACAGCACAACCAGGTGCTGCGCAAGAGTATTACTCGGGGGGTTTTAGCAATCCTCAGCAAGGGGAATTTGGGCAGGCAAGTCATCCTGGGTTAGGGCCATATCCTGGTCACCAAGGTCATCCACCAGGGCCTGGCATTAACTAGTGTCTTTGTTACTGGTAGCTTGAGATCTAATACAATTAATGACCCACATCCAACAAGCATCATTGGTCTAGTGGTAGAATTCATCGTTGCCATCGATGAGGCCCGTGTTCGATTCACGGATGATGCACTTGAATTCCTTTCTTTTTTTCGACAACTAATTAAATAGTCTATCTAAGCCACAAGTCAAGGATGTCAATCTTATTCTAGTCATGTGTATACCCGCGCCATCGACGGCTCAACAACCTCTCTAGAAGTAAAACTGCAATGATAGCCAGATATATTACCCACCAAGTCCAACCGCCGGACTGCCTCGTCCGCCGACAGATACACATTCCCACCACTTCCTTGATCGAGATTGACATCGACTGAATCTACCAGCTCCCCCCACTGCACTGGCTCCAGATGCGCAGTGCCACTCCCCGGATGACACGCCGCACTAATCGCCGCACTACAACTCATCGCCAGCGGCATCGACGAGCTAAACCTCCGCAGCCCGAGCAGCAGGGCCGCACACACCAAGACCCCCCCGCAGATCATCGCATAGACGATCGCCTGGGGCGAGTACCCGCACGTATTCACCACTGTCGCATCATCGGCTACAGTCCCGTCCGCAGCATGCGGCACGATCTGCACGTAAAACAGGCTCTGCGAGATGAGCCAGTGCAGCACCGCGGCGGCGGCGATCAGCGGGACGCTGTACATGTACGGCAGGGTCAAGTAGTATGTCGCGCGCTGGTTCCCCTCTGGGTATGAGACGCGCAAGGGCTTGCGGGAGGTAGCGTAGGAGTTGGTTTCAACTGCGAGGAGCATGTGTGTTAGTAAAGCGTTGTAGGCAAAGTAGGTGATTGAGACGAGCAGCTGGGGCGTGTTTGCGAGGAGGATCATCGCGAGGGTGTAGTTTGTTGGCACGACGATGGCCGTGATGAGGGTTGCGGTGCTGGTCTCGCCGAGTGTATAAGCCCAGATGCTGGATGAGCTGTTGTAGCGGTGGAGGTCGGCGACGCCGAGGCTGAGCAGGTAGCCGGCGATGCTGAGGAGGATAGCGCACCTGCTAGTTAATATATGTATATATAGATAGATAGGACGTACATTAAGAGCACACTTAGCCATAGGGTTGTGCTGGCGGCTTGCATCCATCGTTTTGGCGGCTCGAGATAGAATGTTGCTTTTGGCTGCAGTTTGTCTTTGCGTAGTTCACACTTTTCACAATAGCAGCACTCGATGTAGTCCTCGTGCCAGCCTAGTGCTCCTTTCGTGGCTTGATCGTGGGACAGCAAGCCTGCGGTCCTGGTGGTGGGATCCGGCCGCATGAGGAACGACGCTATAGCATCGCCAACAGTCAGCAAGACGTTTGTCCTCGGATCGCGAGCAGTCAAGAGGATGCAGAGCAGCTTGATGGCGTTGCAGCAGATGACAATGATGCAGATTGGCGGGCTGACCACCAACTGGCAGAGCTCCTCGGCCGGCATGCTCAGACATGACTGAATACTCCGGAGAACGCGCTGTTCATTGCCGTCGCATTGCACTTGATGGCCGAGGATTTGCACATTCTCTGCCCAAGTACTGTTGTCCCATAGACTTGCATTACTTAGGTCCGCTCTCAGCTGCCCGTCGGACTCGTCCCGGAGATCGTAGAGACGTGCATAGTCAGGCCTATCCAGATACTCGACAAAGTCGCCTTCAGTAAGGTTCTCTGGACCGTCTGGACCAGGCACTGCCAGCTCAATCTTGCTGGTTGACAACGGGGTGCCAAAGAGAGACCATGCTTCTTTATTCTCGAGGTCCTCTTTAGAGCAGACTGAAGTGTCGTTGCACATCCACCCATACGGCGACCTATCTTTTGCTGTAAAGTCATTGCTTGGGCCAGACTGCACAGAAAGAAAGGGGTGTCCGGACAGAGCATCCCCGGTGACAAGCAGCAGAGCCCGAGTGCCGTAGACATAGTCCTGCGCAAACTCGTCCAGACATTCTTGCTTGGACATCTCCTTCAAGTCAGGCCTATCCATAGCAGACAGAAACACGTCTGAGAGCTCTGAGCACTTTGCTTCCTCTCTGATCGCGGGATCAAAACGGCTGGAGTTGACCATGGCTATGTCATACTGGGAGGGCCCTAACGCGAAATACACCGCAGAGTTGTATCTACAAATCAGCACCATCTTAGCAAGGGACACGAGACAAACATGAGATGAATCGGCAGCGAAGTCACCAGAAGGCAAAAGCCAAGTCGCCTTCGTCGCCCGCTGCCAAACAGAAGCAAGCCGCCGATATTCGGCACCCCGATGCTCAGCCAGCCCTTGCGCTGATGCGCCTCGTCTACTTCTGCTCGGGACGGGGCGGCCAGACACTGCATGCTGTAGTTGCTTGCGGCCAGCATGGCGGTGCTCAGGATGTTGATCAGAAAGTGCAAGCCCGTCGACCAGCCCTTGGCCACCGAGCAGCTGCCCTGGTAGATCGGGCCTGACTGTACAGACGAGCCGCCATTGCGCGCGTAGGCGAGAGAAACAGCAGCGATGGTGAGGATGATATTGATGCAGAGAACGACTGAGACAATCCACGCGCACAACTTGACACCTTTTGTCCACTGCCGACCGGGTGGAGTTGGGTGTGAGTGTGACTCTGACTCTGACTCTGACTCTGAACTTGGGGTTTGTTCTTCCAGAGTCGACGAGAACGGCTTGTCTTTTCGACCTGGAAACCAAGTGAACCTGTCCATGCTTGTCGAGTCTGACACCTGAAGGTAGTGTTGTCTTATGGACTCAGCCTGGCAGCCTGCACAGCCTTGCCCTAAGCGCCGATCTGCACCACATAGAAGAAGACTTGAAGTGCCCAGCGATGATCTGCATCGATCTACACGGCCTGAACACGGGCACTTTACAGCTCCCAGGAGTGACTCGTGGTCAGACTCGTAGTCAGACTCTTCATACTCTACAGTCATCATTTCGTTGAGATGTCCCGCAAACGGGCTGATGATGGCTGGTACGACTCTGAAAGAGACCAATTCTTCCATGATGCCACCATCGCCGTCGCCTTTACCGCGCTCTTTCTTGCTGTCAATGTGTTCACCACTGTCCTTGTGGTCCAGCACAGGAGAGCAGACAACTGGATCTTCCTGATCACACTGATGAGTTCTGTTTTGATGTAAGCTCCACTATCTAATAACGAACTATGCCAACACGATTAGAGCCATCACCATCGACCTGGCCTCTGCCATCTGCATGATGCAAAGCCAAGTTGCCCATATGGAACACCTTATCCTCGTGCACAGCTGGTTCAAGGGCTTTGCCTATTATACCTTCACAGCAGCCCTACTCCTCCCAGTCAACAATGCCATCAGCGGACAACGCAAGCCCGGGCTCGTCCGCTGGCTGCTTGTCGCGTTACTGGCTGTGTTATTGCTCTGCACTCTTATCCTCAACTCCATCGACACCGTCGGGTTCGGCAGCCTAATAGTCGGACTTGGTGGAATGGCCATTACACGGGCCGGCGTTACCTTCTTTACAGTGGTCGGCATCTCCTTCAGCATGGCTCGCCACCTCGCGCGCAGACAGCATCTTCATAACAGGGTACCAGTAAACACATTCAGATATCTATCTTCATACTAACATCAACAGACTGCCCGCACATCAATCATCCTGCTCATCGTCAGCATGCTCGGCCACGCCGTCATCGAGGTAGTGTACAGCACCTACGCCAATTTGTTCGTCAGCATGTACTCCGCGTCCGTCGCTCCCGCCGAAGCGGTCCTTGTGTCTGTGCCTGGTCTGATCAGGCTCCCGGTTATGATAGACCTGTCTGCACCTGCAATTATCTTCATGGCGAATTTGGTTTTCAGCACTGCTTGTCTAGCCGTGGTTTATGTGCTGACTTCGGGGACGATACGTGTTAAGTCTGTTAGGGATACAATGTAGTTCAGGTCTTATATATATTGACTGGAGGGTATATCCTCCACATCTAACTAAGTCATACTCAACGTCTCCATCGTTACGAACAACTCGGGCTATCCCCCGGCGCAGAAACCGCTTCGTCGGGGTTATCCTGCCCACATCCATCCGCCGCACCGAACAGCGTATCGTCAACGGCAGCATCATACGCAGCGCCGCAGTTAGGGTCACTACCTTGTTAGCCTGTACAGTACATCAAACTAGAGAATCAAAGGGTAAATACCTCGACCCCCCACTCGCATTCTCAAAGTACGAGCAGATATCATGCGAGAAGCAGTCCTGCGTGTACGCATTGCCTATCGCCGTGCCGTCGCAGCCTGCCCCGCAGCGCCCGTTGCAGGAGTAACTGCATGTATCCTGTTAGCTTATTTATTTTAAAAAGGTATGGTTAAGGGTGAATGACGCACTCTCCCCCCGCGCTGTTCGTGCCGTAGTTACTGCCCACAACCCCGGTGTACGTGCACGTCTGGCCTGCGCTGTTTGTCCAGGTGGCGGTTGCGGTGGAGCCGACGGTAAGGCATGTTACGGAGCGTTTGGCGTGGGCTGGCGAGGTTGCTGTAGATATGGACAGGAGGGAGAGGAGAGGAAGGAAGCTGAGGGTGAGTGTTTTGGCAAGCATTTTGAGGGTTGTCGTATTCAAAGTTAAACGTTTGGAGGGGGACTCCGCAGAGAAGGGACTCGGAGTATATGTACTCTACTCTAGACAGATATGGCACTACTACGCTATGACTTGGCAAGAACGAGTCACTCCTGAAGATTCCAGAGAACTGACAGAATTGGAGAACTGCCGGTGGGGATGTTCAATCTATTCAGCGGAGAATGCTCCGTTGGTTGACTGACGTGTCGATCAGGGGCTGTTAGGGTATAGGGCAGATGCCTTGCATGCTATAGAGGCATTTGCCATAAGTTGGCTGGATGACGACTTGGCATCTTAACCTCGGCATTGTATTAGTGACTGCTTTATTACCACTCAAATAGTGGGTATGTCTAGTTATATCCTCGCCTGATCAAAAACAAACACATTGCGCCCCTCTGTCGAAACAAACCCCCGTTTACCCACTTGCTCCGTGCTACTGCACAGCTGCTGCAGCGTAGACTTATCCTGGACATTCGCGACAAAGCGGCCTCCTTTTTTGGGCCCGGAGGTTAATAGCCCAATGACGAAGCCGAGAACAGGTGATCCGTCGCGTCCGAATTGTACGGTGTATGTCTGTATCTTGTCAGCCTTGTCTCCTCCGTATATTTTGATAGTGGTGAGTACCTCGATAACAGCGCCCCCCTCGGCCTGCTCTACAATCTCCGGATGGACCTCCTCAAGCTGCGTCGGGAGCGGATTCCACCCTGGATATGCAGAATTCCTCGGCTGTGTCGAGAGAATGACCGTGTGGTGGTACGACAGGACGCCGCCGTTAGCAAGGACAAGGCCGTTGTGTGCTTTGGACTGGCCTTTGCGCGTGCGCAGTTGGCGTGTTATTTCGGTTATTGCCTGCATGCTTAATAACCTTACATAAAATGGGTGAGGCGGCTTACGTGCATAGAGTAGTTGTTCCCTGCACCCCCAAACGAGGTTAACCCGCCGAGGACGGTGATAGGCTTTGGTCCGTGGAGGGGGATGTTGAGATGGCGTGCTGCCAGTTTCGGGACGACGGGGAAGCATCTGTTTGTCAGAGTCGTCAAGCTTCAATCAATGGGACATACGAGTAAAAGTCAAACAAGTCAATATCGTCTGTCTTCAGTTCCGACGCTTTGAGCGCGGAGTCAAGAGACTGCGACAGACTGCGGCTGGCATGAAAGTACGGTCGTTCCCAGACTATGATGGTCAGTACGTTCCAAGTTAATTTGATAGACGTACATCGACTGTCGGCTGTGCCGGCACCTCCTAGAGGGTAGATCCATTTGTCCTCTGGGATGCCCAGTTCGCGGGCGAATGTTGTCGTCGTGACGATGCACGCCGCAGCCAGATTGACCGTGTTGAATGCGTTCATCAGAAGCGGGTCTACCATGTTAGACTGCAAAAGACAAGTAGTAAAGTACTTACAAGGCGAGCAAATCATGCGGTTGCGCTTCGTCACGGTCCCAATCGACTCGGCCGTCTCCGGCGTCTGCCCATATGCCCACGAGTACGGCGATTTGGCAGCGACCTGCGCAAAGTCTGCGTATAGCTCTGCTGACTCTCGATGGTTGTCGGACAGCTTCTGCTGGTGATGCGCTCTATAGGCTGCTTCGTACAGCGGGTATATCTGGATCGGGGCCCCCAGGAAATGCCGGCTTCCCAAATCTACATTGTTAGCTTACCCACGTAGCAGGATGGACATACCCTCTGGTCGCTCTCTCTCCCATATAGTCCTATAGTCCTCGAGCTTCGTCCAATGCGGCGGCGGGAATTTCTCTGCTTTCTTAAACGCCTCCACTACCATCATCAGCCCACATCGTCAACATAGCAAGCCGCAAGTCAACGCACAAGAAGCCAGCGCCTCCGCCCCAGTAACAACAGCAACCTTGCTCTTCCCGTACGCGACGCGCCTCGCAGCCTCATCAAGAAACTTCCCGGGTGAATCTCCACCATGATGACTCTCCACCGTATGCACCGCCCCCTGCAGACCTAGTCTCTGCACAAGCAGCTCCGGCGCATTCGGATACGGCCACGTCCAGTTCGCAACGACAAAGACACTCTCGATCGCGGCCTGCAGTTTCTGCGCTGCGTCTGGCGCGAGTGTTGTGTCGAGGAGCGCGGCGCCGATGGCCCGCAGCATCAGTGTGAGTGGCTCGGGGGCATCGTCGCGGCCTTTGGAGAGCCGGTCGTTGATGTCGCCGATGCCGACGAGGACGGGTGTTTCTGTTTCTGACATGTTGGTGGTCAATGTTATTTGGAAGTGACAAGATAGAAATACGGGTAGAAGCATGTGCATGTGCATGAACTATTTGTTGGCGTTACCGAGGAGCTTCCGGCCGATCGGTTCTCGGCTCATGCGGGGATCTATCAGGTACATACAAATATGTAGTAGAATACACAAACAAGCTCTCAATTCATTACATTACAATGGCACCTCAAAGTATGTTTTCCAATTGACAAGAATGTAGCTAATTGCAAGTCCGCACAAATGTCACCGAGCTCCTGGGCGTCCGCCACCCCGTCCTCCTGGCTGGCATGTTCAATGTCGCCTCGCCCAAGCTCGCCGCTGCAGTGACAAACGGTGGAGGCTTCGGTGTAATCGGCGGCGTCGCATACACTCCAGATCTCCTCCGCGAAGCCCTCAAGGAGCTGAAAAGCCACCTTGTCGACAAAAACGCCCCGTTCGGAGTCGACCTCCTCATTCCCAAAGTCGGCGGCAGCGCCAGGAAAACAAAGTGCGTAAACCCATGCCTGGTTCAATATGATGCTAATTGACAGCTACGACTACTCGCACGGCAAACTCGGCGAGCTCATCGAAATCATCATCGAGAGCGGCGCCAAACTCTTCGTCTGCGCCGTCGGCATCCCCCCGAAATGGGCAGTCGACCGTCTACACCAAGCCGGCGTCCTCTACATGAACATGATCGGACGCCCAAAACACGCCCTCAAAGCCGTCGAGGCCGGCGCGGACCTGATCTGCGCGCAGGGAGGCGAGGGCGGAGGCCACACAGGCGATATCCCGACAGTCATCCTGATCCCTGCCGTCGCTGAAGTCCTGAAAGGGAAAACCAGCGCCTTTACGAAACGCCCCGTAGCGCTCGTCGCTGCAGGCGGGATGTATAATGGCCAGACGCTCGCGGCGGCGCTCATGCTCGGCGCCGGGGCCGTCTGGGTCGGGACGCGGTTCATTCTGGCTGAAGAGTCTGGCGCGTCGAAGGTCCACCAGAAGGCGCTTCAGGATGCGCGTCTTGATGAGATTATTCGCACGACGATTTACACGGGCCGCCCGCTGAATACCCAGGCGACTCCGTATATATCGCGCTGGGAGAACGAGCGGAGACAGGAGTTGCAGGAGTTGCTGGGGAAGGGGATTGTCCCGCTGCAGCATGATATGGATACGAAGAAGGATGATGAGGAGGTCTTGGATAATGCGTATCCGATGCTCATGGGCAAGGTTGCTGGGCTGGTGCGGGAGAAGCTTCCTGCTCGTAAGATTGTCGAGGACATGGTGGAGGAGGCGGCGGCGTTGATGCAGGCTGGGGGGAAGAGCGTTTCGAAGTTGTAGAAACTTTGATATAACAATGCTGTTATACGGATTGTCACTATCTAGCTGATCAAGTAGTGTTATAGTATAGTAGTGTCTGCCTCAGGCACAAATGCATATCCACTATTCTCGATCTCAACTCAACTTCCAACAACTTCAACAAACAACTTCAACAACACCAAAATGGACGCCCTCACATTCCCCTCCAGCGAAACTCCCTTCCTAGAAAAATACCTCCCAGTCTCCAAACCCAATGACCTCCCCTTCACAACCCTCACCTTTGCAACCTCTCTAGACTCGGCTCTGGCCATCGCCCCAGGCACACGCACAGTCCTCTCAGGCCCCCAGTCCAAAGCAATGACGCACTACCTGCGCTCTCACCACGACGCAATCCTCATTGGCGTGGGCACCGCCGTATATGACAATCCAGGCCTAAACTGCCGCATCCAGGGCGTTGGCGGGTACGGCGGGGAGGGGCTAACCGGCCAGCCACGGCCCATTGTCATTGATCCGTTTGCGAGGTGGAATGTAAGCGAGGAGTCGAAGATCTTGCAGCTTGCGAGGGAGGGGAAAGGGAAGGCGCCCTGGGTTATTATTTCGGCTGGCATGCCGGATCCTAAAGAGAAGAGGGAGCTACTTGAGAAGCACGGCGGGAGGGTCATTCCTTTGGATCATGAAGTGGGGGGATTCGACTGGACTGATGTACTGAAGTTTCTTAAGAAGGAGGGCCTTGAGAGTGTTATGATTGAGGGTGGGGGGACTGTGATTAATTCGCTGCTTGAGCCGCGGTTTGAGCATCTGATAGACTCGGTGATTGTTACGATTGCGCCGACTTGGTTGGGCCAGGGAGGTGTTGTTGTTTCTCCGGAGAAGAGATACGATTCAACTGGTTCGCAGATTGCAGCGTCGAGGTTGAGAGATGTGAAATGGCATCCTTTTGGAGAGGATGTCGTTCTTTGCGGGAGAATCGGACAAGTCTAGTCGTCTAATGTCTATATCTAATTGACACCAAGTTCAGCAAGAGCTCTCTTTGGTCCAACCCGCTTCCACTGTTCCATCTGCTCGTCACTCGTCAACCACACCGATCCCAGCATCCCAGGTGTGTTTGTCGCAGCACCTTCAAAGTTAGCACTGCGTCTGGGAATGACAATGATCCACTCTTTGACCAAGGCAACGTTATGCGGTATATAGTCCTCGCCCGCGATCTCATCTCCAAGAGACTGTTTAGCCTCCGCTAGCATCTCGCTGTATATCTCAAAAAGCCTCTTCTGTCCCTCCAAACTACCAAGCTCGATATCATGCAAGTGCCGCACGAAATACCGATACGACACAGCCTCTCTATCCCTCTCATCATCAGGAAACAATCGCGGCGGCCGCGGCAACACCTGCAAATGCTTATGCTGTCTACTAGCACCACCTCGCGGCCCACAGTTGTAAATAACAAACAGCGACGCATTCGCATGCAAAGAGTCCAGAACCGTACACGCAGCAGACAAGTCCTCCAGGTCAAGCGGCTCGCGCTGGCGCCGGTACGAGTCCGCCGTCAGGAGCAGCAATTGCGGCCGGAACATGCAGAACTTGTTGACGACAAGCAAGTGCGTGCCGTGGATTGTCGCGAGCAAGGTCCCCGGATCATCGTTGCCTATATCGCTTCCTGGCCCGAAACATTCTGGTTTTCGGGCATTGGGGTCCTCGTGCCCGCTGACTGGGTCGCCATTCTGTGGCTTCTTTTGGAGTGAGGTGCTGATGTGGAATTCAAACTACATTCATCAATATCATATCCATATGTATATTTTTGGAAGCTTACTGGGAATCCGTCATCATTGAATTGGATTGTTTTGCGGGGTGCGTAGTATATAATGCCCCTGGAGACTAGGTCGTCGAATGCTGACAGTACGGCTTCATAATTGACTTCAGACGGCATTTTGGCTTATCATGTAGAGAGGGGCTGAATCGACTGTTGGTGGTTACTGTTGGAAGCTCGGAGCGGAGAAACTCGCGGACTGGTGCCAGCTCTACGCCTGTACGCTTTCTGAACACTTGCAGCGCATGCTGTTAGATATTTGAAGTAGGATCAAGTCATAAAGGTTCAACTACAATGTCTACCAACGCAGCATCCTGCGGTCAACTCCGGAGTACTCCGTACAAATGTGTGATAGCTCTGCAAAGCGTGACGTCATACATATCGTTCACGTGATAGGCCTCGACCAACTCCTGAGTCGTAGCTTCAAGCTAATTCCAACTTGCAAGCCTGAAAACTTGGACTGCCTCGCCCCTTAGCGCGTTGATCCGCCAGCTGAGACTCAATATCCATGAGGCGACAGCAATTATTTTGTGTGCTGCATGTCCCACAGCATCCTGCAACCCGCGTCACTCTTGCGTTGCGCCTCTTCCAATCTGCGGCACGCTGAGCTGTTCCTGATCATGCCCAAGCCACTCTCACTAGCGGGAATCTATTCAATTGCATGAATCTTTTATTCTCTTATCTATTCTGCGTCCCCACAGCACGTATCTTAGCCAGTCTCCGTTCGGTCTCCTATTGGAGAAGCGGCTCACCTAACCAATTGCCGGCCCATTGACTACTGCGGCTTTACGGTCAAGCCTCACCATGTCTCGTCCGCAATCCACGTCACACCAGGCCTCGCCTTTGTCGGGCGTGCTTTACTCGAACTCAGGGGAAGGGTCTTCCGGCACACCCGCGCGCACTTCTCTGGATACGAACAGGTTTAACGGACTGGAACAGAACGCAGAAGCGGGCACGAGCAGCAGCAAGAAGCCCAAGCGGAGGAAGAATCGCAACAAGAAGCGGAAAAATCGCCGGCCCTCGTTCCTGGCTTCGGAGGACTCCCAGGCTAATGCCAATTCGAATGCCCCGCCTACCATCCCGGAATCGGAGGCTTTGATGGATTCTATGGCGGAGAACCAGACTAGGGCGAGGGGGACCGCACCGTTTTATCAGGCTGGGGAGAACCTTAGTAATACGAGTCTGGAGAGTGAGGCGTTGTTGGATCATCGGTATGAACTTTGATTGCAAAGCTTCTTTTTACCATCAACTGACAAGTGGGGGTAGAAACCAACCGATGATGAGACCGCGGAGAGACAGCCGAGTAGGACAGAACCTCCGACCGGGTTCAATGTCAGCCTCCATCCGAGAATCGAATATGCCTACACGACCGTTCCAGCCCCGCGTACGAAGTGCGCTGCCCGATGATAGCGATCGAGAGGCAGACGATCGGACACCGCTGATCAGACCGTCCTCCAGTCGCACGGCCAGGACACCGGGATATGGGACGGATTCCGCCAGCCCGTTCACGTTCCACCAGCGTCGTCAATCGGGTAGGTCTGGTTCATCTCAATGCTCGCCTCGTGATGCCCCGGCCCATGACATCAACAACCCCCCGTCGATGCCGTCGACGCCCTTGCTGGGCCCGGAGATGGGCTACGATAGTACCGTCATGACCGGCGCGGAGTTCGATTTCGCCCTGGGCAGGTCCCCGGGCAGTCGCTATGATGATTCGCGACCACGTGATATGGTGATTGATGTTGAGGGGAACGGGCAACGCTCTACTAGAAGCTCGCCTGGATCTACCGCAGTTTCGCCGAGCCGGACACCGCATGAAGGGCTTATCCGGCGTCGGACCGTCCCGGCAGAAGAGGATGTTTGCTTCCCGCAAGAGGATGCGTCAGTAGTAGCAGAAGAACTGGCACCTACGTTGTCGCGAGATGATGGGCGACGGCGGCGGCGAGGCAAGCATTGGCCGGACCTCAGCATACTGGAGGATTGGAGCCGCGAGGAAAAGGAGGAACGCATTGGCGTGTTCCGCACAAAGAAAATCAGCGAGCCTATGCTGATTGAAGGTCGTCTTCGTCCACAATTCCGAGCTTGGCGACGCGAAGAGGACGAAGTTCCCTACCGGTTTACCTACTTCAACGAGGAGTTTCAGAGCACCATCCATGCCCAGACGATCCCTGAATTGGTCCAACCAGGCGGCAGCTTCCGTGAACTTTTCAAACCCGACCCACCGGAGCTGGAGGATTCCTCATCAGAGGAAGAGTCCGATTCAGAACCTCACCATAGCGACCATCCGACGCCAGGTACTCGGACTACAAACCCTAGTCCGGGCACAAAGACACCCTCAAATAACCACGACTCGCATCCGCCCGATAGCAAACAGCTCCGCCATTCAATAATCAGTGAAGCCGTGTCGGAAGGGCGAGCATCGGTCGATCACAATCACACCGACCCGAAACCGAAGCGGTACGGGCCTCGGCCGACTTTTTGGTTAGACGTTTTGTGTCCGACGGACGCGGAGATGCGCGTGATTGCCAAAGCATTTGGCATCCATGCCTTGACGGCAGAGGATATTATGATGCAGGAGGCGCGCGAGAAGGTAGAGCTATTCCGAAACTACTACTTCCTGAACTATCGCACGTTTGAGCAGGACCCAAACAGCGAAAACTATCTGGAGCCGGTCAACATGTATGTTGTTGTCTTCCGCGAAGGTATTCTGTCCTTCCACTTTTCCCAAACGCCTCACCCGGCCAATGTCCGCCGTCGCATCCGGCAACTGATGGATTACTTGATCCTGAGCTCGGACTGGATTTCCTATGCTCTGATCGACGACATCACCGATGTATTCGGTCCCTTGATCCAATCAATCGAGGACGAAGTCGACGAGATCGACGAAATGATTATGAAGATGCACTCTGACGAGAGCCCCGCCAGCTCGAGCCCTAAAGAAGAGCAGAAAAATGTAGTTCCAGGGCCCGGCGAGATGCTGCGCCGAGTCGGCGTTTGCCGCAAGAAGGTCATGGGGCTATACCGACTGCTCAGCAACAAGGCAGACGTCGTCAAGGGCTTCGCCAAGCGATGCAACGAGCACTGGGAGGTGGCGCCCAAGTCGGAGATCGGCCTGTACCTGGGTGACATTCAAGACCACATCATGACCATGACCAGCAGTCTTACCTACTATGAAACGTAAGTCTTGGGCCGCAGTGCTTGGCCCTTGCCTTGCCTTGCCTTGCCGTTAGGGTCTAGACTCATGCTGACAATGTATTATGCAGACTCCTGTCACGCGCGCACAGCAACTACCTAGCGCAGATCAACATTCACATGAACGAGCGACAAGAGCAAACTGCAGACGTCCTGGGAAAACTGACCGTGCTTGGAACTATTGTCCTGCCCCTCAACATCATCTGCGGTATGTGGGGCATGAACGTCAAAGTCCCTGGCCAGGAGGTGGATAGCTTGACGTGGTTCTATTCGAGTACGTACCTACCTGTCCTCTAAACTGGGATGTAGAAACTAACTGCTGGTCTAGTTGTCGGTGGCTTGATCATCTTCGCCTTTGCTTCATTTTTGATTGCGAAGCGGGTGTATAATATCGTTTAACTTACCGATATCCCTTGCCTTTTCTACTTTTGCCGTTTCTACGTCTTGGTGTATATAAAGCGCTGGGTTGTCTAGAGCTGTCGGCGTTGGTTGGTTCTTGATTCTGGCCCGTTTCATGTTTTGGTAAATAGATACACGGCACATGGTTGAATGAGTTCTCTGTACCTACAGTTTTGTTCCCTGGCAATCCATGCATGCATTTGAAATACCAGCTTGGGTAGCCACGCAAATGTACCAGAATTACAATATTACATTCAATCTGAAAATACCAAGCAATTTCAAGTCTCCAACTGTAATAATCTAAGTCCTGCTACGGAGTACGCCGCTCTAGTCCAGCTGCATCAGCTCATGCAGCCAAAAGCCAGCAGCCATGCCCCGTACAGTCCAAGACATTATTACCAAATCCTCACTGGTACACCGTGCCTCTCTACTGGATCCCAAACGGCCGCGTCCGAGAACGCGCAATGTCTACGGGGTAGTCTCGTCGGGGCCCGGCCGATAGTTCTCGACGGCCCATTTGAGGAGCCGGTACTCGATTTCTAGATTTCTGCTGCTGCTGCTGTCGCCACAGACCTTTGTAAGTCTGTGGCGCGGGTGGCAAGAAGCAGCTATCGCGAGGCTGCAGGCGCCTGCAACGGGCATGCCGGGTCCAAACCGGGTGCATCCGACAGCGATTAACGAAATCGGTAGGAGGGCACTTGCGCCGAATAAGAGGATTACTGAGTACAGCAAGAGGGGACCAGCCGAGGGTCATTATATCGGCAAAATGTTGAATGAGTTGACTGCAATGGTCGAGTACATCTTGGAGTTGTAACTGCTTGATCAGCACAGCTCCACAGGAACTGGAAATACATACAACAAGTGTAGAGGGACGGATGAAATAGCAAGACATAGCTAGATGAATAGGCGTAGGCGGGGGATCCTCCACATGTTTCGCACGCTGGGGATTCCAATCTCAAGCCATTCGTTCTGTGCATGGGCTCTGTCTATGTCCTTTCGAGATGGCGCACTGAGACATTGCTATAGACACTAGCCAGGCAACCACGTTGCAAGAGACCTGAGCACTTACCATCGCAAAATTGCTTGCAGCTAGCAGCGAAGTACTGAGAGGGTTGATCAACAGATGAAGTCCGATACTGAGCTGCTTGTTGGCTCTTTGGACTTCGGACCAAGACCATGATCAGTGTATATGACCTAGCATTGGCACGATCTCAAAAAGAAGTAACTAGCCTTACAGCACGGCATCAAGGACCTGAGTAAGTCTATACTTCTCCTGTCAGGCTGGAAATGGCCTGCATTGCAGTGGCTCGAGCCTCAGCCAAGGGCGGCTCAGCCTACTCTGAAGAAGATCAAGCATTATCTTGAGGCAAGATCAACAGTATGGCCCTTTGTACACCCTTCTAGCCCCTGCATATTGGCCTCGTGGGGCTGAACCTACTGTCCTAACTCGAAGGATTTAGTAGCAGTCGTTCTTTGTTAGAATGTCCAGGACAGGCATCGGCAACCAAGTAGTCTCAAGCAACGTGGTGAGGGGAGATGCCATTGCCGATTCAACAACAGAAATCAACTGAAGAATGCACTTTGATAATTTCCAACCTTTGAGTTATTCCTGCAACCCCGCTGCATCACTAAAAGACAGGCCTTATCCCCTGGGTAGAATGCTGCCAGAAGCCTGGAAAGTAGTACAGTATCCGTACAGTATGCCTTGAAACGCCCGTTTTGAACCCGAGAGAATACTGGACTCAACAAGGCCGTTGGCCCCAGGTATAGCAGGACTTGGTAAGACGTCTTCAGCACGGGCCCGTATTATCAGAAACTAGCTTCAGTTCTGGAAATCTTGGATCTCTCCATTCGTCTGGAAGTCTTCCACGACTCAAGATCTGTTCTTGAATCTTCTCATCATGGTGAGTGACGTCCAGCAGTCTGCTGCGTTCTGCCTCGTCCGCATGAACAGTGCCAGCCTAGATCTAGACATGGCTTGCATACCTCAGAAATCAAGGACAGCGAACAGAGCTTCCACCAATCATGGCCAGAGTTCTAATACCGATGAGAATTCGCTTTCCATGTCATTAAAGCATGATAATAAGTACCCGTACATCCGCGAACCTGCTTACGCTCGGGCGGATGAGGTCATAGTGACGGCTGGGCTGTATTTGTGACGCGGTAACTTCATTCTCCTGCGGGATACCGCCCCAAATACCGTCATCCGGTTACACCCTCGGACCGTTGTGTTCAATCAAGGCCCAGACTTGATCTCGTTCCTCTTCGATGCCGGCCTCTTCATCTCTTCAATCTGCATCGACCCTGATTATCCTCTTCATCTTCTCCTCTTCTCCTCGCCAGCAGCAGCATCCCTGACGAGGCTGGTTGCGCTTGCAGCGTACTCCAACAGCGGTCACCGCCGCAACGGTCGTGCACCAAGCCACCGACAGGCGAATCTCAATCTCCCCACCGCAACTGATAGTCCGCCTGCTGCTCTTTCTCCCCAGATTCTTCGCTCGGCTCTCCCACGCTAGAACGCGAGACTGCACTCTGGGCCCTCATTGTTTGACGTGGGCTCGCTTCATTGGCCTTGGCCTTCCCCTCCTCCCCTGGCCAGTCCATCCCCAACAAATACCGGCTGCTTACGCCGTCACAAAGACGTGGTGCCAAACCACCAACCATTGCACGTTCTCGCAGTACATATCCGGCCGGAACACTGAACCTGACGACTCAAGCCCGACGTTTCGCTCGGATCGACAGGTGGTGTCCGTCAGCTAACGGGGCCGGTGCTTGTTCTAGACATTCCACCATCGCACTTCACACCGTCTTCTGATCAAGTTATGTATGCTGCGACTGCTGCGTGTGCATCGTGCTTGGTCTGCCTTCCATAACCTCGACTTTTTTGTTCACTTTATCGACTGGACAGCTACGATTCGCCCCTTTGGGCCCTCGGTATTCTCCTCTGTATCAGCATGTGGCCGTTGACGATTCGCCTGCCAAATCCCTCCTCCACGTAACGTGCTCTGTGCGACATCAGGTCATACTACTAGACGCGTCGGTCTCTAGTCCTCGTTGGCTGATTTTGAGGCTAGATTAGCCTTGAGGCTGTCTTGCCTTGTTTTTTCTTTATTTTCATTGTACTATTTTGTTGTCGACCTATCGTCGCTCCCCGAGCCGCCTTACCGCCCATTCCCGAGCCTTTATTTTTTATTATTATTTTTGGGGTCTGTGTTTATCGGGCGCTGCTCCATTCTTCGACCTTTTCCTTTTTTTTTCCTTTTTCTCGTCCTGCAGCCTGGTTCCCTCTCGGATTCCCCTGACTTCTCATGCGCTGGTCAGCACATAATCTGACTCGACAGAGATCATGGCTGTGGAATCCGAGAGGACGCCCTACCCTGAGGGGACAGCTAGTGGTGGACCCAAAGCTGCCCAAGATGATGTGCCGACATCTCTTACCCGACGATCCATCAGCGATAATGACATGAGAGAACTGCCACGTTCGACTGTCAAATCCCAAAGCCCCTTCATTTCGCAGTTGCCCAAACCTTCTTCACAGACACAATCTGCTTCAGGCACCCCGGGGCCTGTTTCAACCACGAGCTCCACATTATCCTCCCGCGAACCCTCCCCGTCCTCTTCCTCACATCGCGTCCGCACCTCAGCCTCTACATCCACATCTCGCGTCTCCTCCAGGTCTCGAAAGCGGAAGCCTGAACGCAGTCCCGACCGATCTGCTACATCAAGTCCGGTTCCTGGCCCGGGGAAGCCGCCCTCGCAGAATACCAAACCTCTTGTCCTCAGCCCTCCCACAAATGTCGAACCGTCGTCCGATGCGCCTAGCCCGGAAAAGCCAAATATGCCGTTGTGGGCCGGAAACCGACGGCTGGAGCAGGAATCTAATCTGCCGAATACCTCTAGCAAGCGAACACAAACGGGCGAGGAATATGTCGCCAAGTCAGATAGGAGCGCGCCTCGTCCCGTAAATAGGAGTACGAATGGTTCTGGGTCGGCGCTGGAAACTGTCCAAGAAGCTAGCGATCATTCTACACCTTCGACCGATACTATACTTGGTCAGCCGGCTCCGGAAGACGCTAAACTGGAAAAGATCGATGAAGATTCTACTCCGAAAGCCTCGAGACTTCAGAACGAAAGTGGTAGTGATAGCGGTGGTAACAAGAGCTCAGAGCAGATGGAGGAAAATCGCCGTCGTCCTTCATTCGCATCCAAAAACCACGACACCATCATACCGAAACGTTCCACTACCTCATTAAGCGGCGGTTCTCGCACGAAACCTGCCGACGGCTCTGTTCGGAATATGATTGTCGAGACGGAAACCGTCAGTTCAATCCCTCAGGTTGGCTTAGGTGTGGCAGCCGGCGACCGAGGGTCTGGAAGGGTAGACACAGGGACCCTTCGCATGAAACCCAGCACCGAAACTATTCGTCCGAAGAAGGAGAAAAAGAGATCCCGCAAACCGGCTGCACTCACCAGTGGCACTGCTTCTTCCAAGGCCGATATTTTCGAGGCCAAGGTTGCCAGCGCTGTGGATGAAGCTGACGTTTCAGATTCGGATGAAACTTTTGTGTACGAGTCTAATCCGCCTGAACAATTTCCCATTCGACAGAGCAGATACCATTCCCGTACGCCAAGTGCGACGTCGATGGCTAGTCAAGTGGACCAACTGGCCGGCCGAAGTCGCGCAGCAATGAGGGAAGGAAATCAAAGCGTCACCGGCAAGCGCAGCATGAAGTTCACGAATAATACCTATACAAGCAGTGTTGACGGAGATGCAGACGAGCCTCGTTCGCACCCGAGGCTTGATGGTAACGGTACCCATACCCCTCGACACCACGTCGGGCGCCATGGACGACAAAATATGTACCCATCTCTGTTTGATAGCGACTCGCCGTTTCCTCATAGCCAGGGGCAGAAGTCCCCTCGTCATTTTATTGGCAGTGGTTACAGACAAGCCAGGCAGCCGAGCTCGCGCAGCAATCCGAACTACCGCACCATCAACAGTTACAAGAAAGCGGGCGAGCTTTATGGCTACGATTTTGATGCCGAAGGCGCGGATGACGAGAGGACTCCGCTCGTCGGGTCTCCGCGTCAGACACGTAGCCGTGGTGGTAGGCGACCTAACAGTGCAAGCCTACGACAGATGGAGTACATGCAGCAACGGCACACTAGCTGTTTATCCGGTTACGGAGCATGTGTTCTGATCAGCTTGCTGTTCTTCCTGCTTGTCGGAGGTAGTACTTCGTTCATCGTTGCCATTACCAAACCTCTACTTGACGTTCAGGTTCTCGAAATTCAAAACGTGCTTGCTTCCGAGCAGGAGCTTATGCTGGATCTAAATGTCGAAGCAGTCAACCCCAACATCTTCCCCGTGGTTGTTGACGACATTGATGTCAACATATTCGCAAAAAGTCGGTTTGTTGGAACCGAAAGGCACCCTGACGACCTTGCAAGGCTAAGCCGGGCGGGACGCAAAAAGCGTGCTGACATCACCCGCACTACTCGTTGCGCCGACGGCATTGATTGCGAATACGACGGTCCAGTATTAGATCAGCTGACACATACCAAAAATGGTGGTGTTGACAAGGGCACCGATCCTATACCATCTGACCCGGCCGGCGATCAACAGACCATGCTCATTGGTCGCGTCTTCCGACTCGACTCGACGCTGACATTTGAAGCCTCGCCGTGGCATCACGAGCCTTCCACCTCAAAAGGTCAAATCCGCCTTGCCAGGCCAGGAAATACGACGGAGAAGGGCGGGACGGAGCGATGGGAAAGGGTGCTGCAGCACCCTTTTGAGCTGATCGTCGCCGGAGTTGTACAGTATCAACTCCCTCTTAGCTCTCGCTTCCACTCGTCATCTATTAGTTCCAGCATCAAAGTGAAACCCAATGACGACGGCGGCGATGACGATGACGATGATGATGGCCATAAAAAACACGACAAGCACGGCCCCAAGAACGAAACAGTCAGCGTATCCCTGAGTAAACCGTACCGTCGAAGTCTCCCCGACACCGTCGACCCCGAGGGCGAATCCCTCAATGCCGTTCAAGCACTGATCAGAATGACCCAACGAGCTTTCGTGGCCTAATCGGCCTGGCCTCGTTTTTTTTTTTTTTATATTTTCTCTATCGATATTAGCCAACTACTACTTCACTTGTTACGATACGATTGCATGACAGAGACAGATCTTTCCTTCCTGTGCTTTTGCAGCCTTTGCAGCTTATGCTTATGCTTATGATATACCCAATCGCATACACTTGGCCGTCACCGGCGCTTGGCTTTTTCTTTCCCTTTTATTTTACCTTTCTTCGTCCAAGATTGCATTATGGTCCCCATCTTCCACTTCCTTCCTTTTCACCCATCTAGATATTGCTCATGCTCATGCTCATGGTCCTGTAAATATACCGGCGAAGCGGCTTCTTTTCAAACACCTTGCCCTGCCCTGGTCGAGGTCGAGGTCACGCACACGCGCCCAACCCTGTCCTGCATACGATACTTTCTGATGATACATATTGCCCTTGACGAATCTCTTTACGTCCTTGCTTTTCATCACTCATCATCTCGGTACGACTCCCATATCATGGCATACATACATAGACTACCACCCTTCCTTCAGTCCAGTCATGTCCCCTACTTATTTACCTAACTCTATTCCTATGATATATAGAATAATGACCAAAAGCAATTCGATTCAATTCGTCCTACTTACCTTAATTTACTGGTTACCAACACCGGAGATTGTGTAGATTGCATGTGCTGCAGATGTTGAACTAGTGCGATGTTATATTGTTCCTTGCATCTTACCTACTCTTGTCTGGAAGTCAGGTGGTTCACGGGGTATTTCGAATTGGGTTGGACTGAACTTTGAATGTTTGCTCCTTTCTGGACTCTGAAGAATTATCTTACTACAGCTTACACTGTGAACTATAACGTGAGAGATGTATATATAAAAAACAAGATTCATTAATCAAACAACCCGGGAGGGTACAATATCTTAGTTCATATACATCGACATAAAAATCATACCAATCATAAATGTAAGGGTAAGGCCGTAAGCTCGTATTAAAATCATCAGGGGACATCGTAACTGCAAGGTAACGTAGATCATAAACATAGAGTATCATCACAAGGAGAAAAATCAGAACAAAATAACTGATCAAGCAAACGCGCGATTGAACCGTCTGAACAGATTTTCAACTTTATCGGCCAACGGGTCATGGTCGTCTGCTGAGGAAAGAAGACGGCCATTGCGGTCAAACCGATCAGGTAGGTCGACAGTGGCATCGGAGTCTGATTCAGGGACAGGCGTTTGGGATTGGGATTTATTTTGACCATGACTGGGAGCGTCATTAGACGAGCCATGGCCGTGTCTAGATCGAGAAACATCATAAGCATCGGTTGAAGAAGGTCGGCGTCGGTCACGATCAGACCGATGACGACGGTGATGGCGGCGGCGGCGGCGGCGGCCTGAACCCGCGCCGTCAACAGTAGAATCGCTATCATCGCTTTCGTATCCATTTTGCTTTTGATTGCGTTGGGGGTCATCGTCAAAAGCAACAGATTTGGGCTGCGGTGGTTCGCTTCCAGCGCGAGAATGTTCATGTCGTCGACGCTGTGGACGCGGCGTTTCTACACGATTGGGACCGTCTATACCTTGACATACCAAGTCAGTATAATGATCTTTTTTAAAAGTGTGGCGACTCAACACACCATCGTACGGTTGAGATTCTGTGATTGGAGAGGACAAGTCTCGTGCAGCACTCACATTCTCATCTGCCCTCCGAGGCCCAGGTGCATATGCATCCGCTCCTGGAGGAGGAGGGTAATTGTACTGTTGCGGAGGGGGCGCAGCATTCGGCGGAGGATAATCAGCCGGGTTGTAAGGTGCTGGCCCGGGTGCCATAGGAGCCGGAGCTGAGCCAGGAGGCGGAGGGTAGTAGTTATTTGGCCTGTATGCAGAGCCATCTACGGATGCGCCAGCACCTGGGGAAGGCGGATAAGGGCTGGGACTGTATGGTTGCTCGAACGGACTCGGTCCATCGCTGTCATATCCTATGAAGCGGCATCAGCCATTGGCGTTACAGGTAATTTGCTATCGCTAGATAGGCCACTTACTCGGCCTGCTTCTGCTTCTGTCTCTATCATCCCTCGAACGGTTGCGGTGCTGCGAGTACTTATGAGCCGCATAGCCAGCGCCGGTGGCGGCCAGAGCAGCCCCAGCTAGGTCGCGAGATCGACTGCGGTTGTGGCGGCTCTTGCGCCTACGACGATCTTCGTCGCTTGACGGGGAGCTGCTGCTGAACCGAGCACGGCTGCGGCTGCGGCTGCGAGTACGGCCCCGGTGTCCTGATCCAAGCCCGGCGCCCCTGGCTACTCCATCAGAGGCGTCGGTGTGGTAGCCATGTGAGCTGGCAGGACGGCCATAGTAGTCCTGAGCAGGGATGCTGCCGCGCACTGGATGGTCGCCATACTCGATCAAGCCGGCAGAGTCACGAGAAGGGTCGGGATAGACGCCGGATGACGGCCGGCCCCGAGACCTGGAACGTCGGCGGTCTCTGCGGTGCGAATCTTTGTCGGCGTCCTTTTTGTCCTTTCTCTTGTCCCAGACGTTTGCCGCAACTGCAGATCCTAAACCAGCGGCAACGACAGGGAGCGCCTGTCTGACCCTGCTCTTGGAACGGGAGCGGGAACCTTTTCGAGAGTGGCTGCGGGCCCTCTCGATCAGGCCAGCCGCGGCAGCACCTGCCAAGCCAGCGCCTGCCATGTGCTTACGGTGGCGCGATTGGCTACGCTTGTCATCATCTTTGACTGATCGAGAAGAGCTGACACCGCGACGATGGCGTGAACGACTGCGTCGGCCACTTTCTGACTTGTTGCGAACCAGAGCAGCGGCACCAGCAATAGCAGCAACCCCCAGCCCGATCTCTGCGAACTTTTTGGCACGAGAGTGGGAGCTAGAGCGGCTGCGGCTGCGTCCGTGGCGAGAATGGCTGTGGTGATGGTAATGGCGACTGTGACGAGAGCTTCTATCATCATCGAAAGAGTGGGCGCGGTGGCGGCTCTTGCTTCGGTAATACTCTCTTGCGCGCGATGCGCCTTCGACTGCGAGGGCTCCCAAAGCACCGGCTCCTACATCACGACCGATACGGCCAATACCATCGTGGACTTCTTCGCCGTCCTTCTTTCGACGACTTCGCATGAACTCTGCGGCGCCAACGCCAACCAAAGCTCCTGCGCCTAGATGGTGGTTATGATGGTCATCGTATTCTTTCGTTTCTTTGCGAATGTAGACCATGCTGTCGTCGCTGCTGTAGCCCTGATCGTCGCGGCGGCGACTCGCCTGAGAGACGGAATCGCTAGGGCTCAGCTCACGACGAAGGCGTCGGCCGTCATTGTCGTACTCTCGGACACGGCGATGGTAGTAGTAGTCTGGACGATCCACCTCTGATCGTTGAACAATGTCGTAGTCGGATTCTCGTGGGTTGACATAAACGGGGCCTCGAGCTTCTTGAATGATTACCGGCTGATCTTCACGTATGATGATGGGATTGGGGTTATAGCGCGGCCGCGTTGACACAGTATACTCACGTTCGTAGTAGTCTCTTTCGGAGCGGTCGTAGTCTGATTCGCGCGCGTAACGCTGGACCATGATGGGCTCTTCGCGCTCTGTTGTGCGGCGAATAACTAGATCTCGCTCACTGGGACCAGAGTCTTCACGGTGAAAGAGATAGTCTCGTTCCCGTTCGCGTTCTCGGTCTCGACGTCGGTCTCGATCTTCAGCAGGTATGACGTAGCGCTTAACGGAGACGCCAGAACGGGGCTCGTCCCAGTCGTCTTCACGATCGCGCTCTCTGTATAGGTAAGAAGACATGAGGGGTTGTCTCACGAAGAATTAAAAAAAGTTGAAAAGGAAGAAGGAGGGGTGAAAGCGAGTAGGAAGAAGAGGGAAAGGCGAGAAAGGAGAATGTGCGGCTGTTGAGGGGGTGGGGTAACAAGGCTGAGTCAATGCTGATAGACTGAGAAAGGGCCAATAAACGCAGGAGTCGAAGACTCGGGCGCTGGGTAGAGATCTGAAACGGGTAGAATGCAGTCGAGAAAGCAAGCTAACTCGCTGAGAAGAGTGGAATCGAGAGAAGATGAAAGAATGATATCAGTCAGGCCAGAGGCTGGGGCCTGGGGCCTGGGGCTGAGTGGATGAGGGGCAGAGCCTAAAGCGCTAGTCTCTCGATGACGCGATGGGATCAGAGAGGCAAACTAGCAGTAGATCATGACACAGATGCTGATCAGGGTCTGATAGCAGGATGACGAATGACTTGACGAGAGGGAGGCAGATGCAGATGGTTATTGTGATGGAAATGATGCTGTTGAAGATGAAGCTGGGGGTGCGATAAGAGGAGGGGAGACAGAAAGAAAGAAACGCACGTGAATTTGTGATGTCAATGTCGACTCGGCTTGGGCAACAACTCTTACACTGCAGAACAGTTGCAGAAATATCTTCCAATATTCGAGTCTGAGATATGATCACCGTCTTATACTACCATTTTTTTTCGCTGTTCTGCACGACTCGACAAGACAACGAGACAAAGAATGAGGCTGAATGGTGCCCGACGCCCGCTCATCAGAAGACTCTTTCGGGCGTTGGCCTCGCCTCGAACACGGGAGTCCTTGTTCTAGTTCTTGTTTACTTCTTCAGTTCCAAGTTGTTTGTCTGAGTGGAACAGGAACAACATAGCGGGTCTACGGGGCTGTTCCATGGTTAAAGCTCTTTTCTCTGCCGCAACCATGGTCTGCGATAAGCCTTGTTCAGAGTACTCGATGCTTTCAATTACATGCAAGGCATCTTGTGCGACAAAGCGTACTTTGGAGCTGCAGGAAATAACTTCCAGAAGCGGCCAACAATTGAGGTCGGGCCTTTTACTGTCCAGCTGCAGCCGCTTCAGCACTTCTGTACCTGAGTCTCGACCATCATAGACTCGCAGAAAAAAACAATAGTTCAACGAACCCCACAATATCCCGTCGTCAATGGGCAGGTATCACTTCCATGAATTTATCTGTCTACGGATTAAAGATGAGCTCAGACCTGCAGAAGCCAAAGTACCTTACTTCCTGCATATCCGATGCGCTAGCGGCAGCGCTGGCAGGTGATGCTTCACAGATTGCATGCGTCAGACAGGCGGAGACTCGTGCTCCTGCGTCCAATCTGCTCTCTTCTCGTGTCAGCAATCTGCCTTTGACTTTTTCTAGAATCCCTGCTCGTAGCTTGAGTTTTCTCTGGCTCAGCCGGCGGGTTGGACTTTGGGTACTTTGGATCTGGCGTGCATTACACCCTCGTATCCGTCGTTGGTAGGAAAGCATTTCTAGCTTCGAACCAATACCGAGTAATCCTGCTTCTTTTATCGAATTTTTAGTCCTCTTTCTTCTCGCCTGCTGTGATTTGCATTATGACGTCATGGTATAAGTACGGAGTATGACCGTCTGTACGGAGTAGAGCCTCATTTTTCTCATCTCGGGCGCCGCTCAGACAATATGTCATTATCTTTTGCTTGTGATATTCGTCAGACTTAGCTGGCCGTTGGGAGAATCTAGGGAGTTGGGCTTGACGGTGATGGTATGAAAATTTCATGACAGGCGGCTCAACTGCTTCTGCTTTGCGGCTTATCATTACTAGAGTTCAAGCTATGTAACAGAACCTTGGTCGATAGGCATTGGATTAAGGACAGCACTAAGTGCATTGGGTGCATTTATATCATAGTCTGAAACAGTCTTTGATCCTGCAATGATGGCCGAATAATCTGCAGGAAGGGCCCAGCATATAGGTAGTCCATCCCACTACCATCCAGTTATTCCTATGTATGCAAGTCCAGTCCACTTTGCAGCGGACTTGGATCTTCCTCCTCGGCTGGAGGCGATGGTGGAAGGCACGCCTCGCCAACTAACAGTCCGGACAGTGCACGGAAGAATTTTTCAAACTCTTACTTTATACAAACTTGGCACAAGAGACTTTGAAGTAATATATTGATGTATAAGAGAGCAGAGATCAACACTGCTCAAAACTATCTGCTCTTGTCTATCCGGCCCAATGCAATATAAGATATATCAAAATAGAATAAAATACAATCCCAAACGCAAAACCCCAAAACCCTAATATGCAAGTGTAGTGCAAATTCAAGTTCAATGCTTGTCTTTCACTCCGTCTTCTTCATCAAGCATGACGCCTTGTTTGAGTCATTTACTCCTTGATCTCAGTAGGCTCGGGCTGCTGCTCCTCGCCGTGCTCGGCCTGGCCGAGACCCGAGACCTCGTGCTTGTTTTCAGGCACGGGGGTGTGCATATCCCGGACGATATCCTCGTCGGGGACCCAGCTTGCGCTCTTCCAGGGGACAACGTGCAGGACGTACATGGTGTCGACTTCCTCGAGGGTGCGGCCACGGGTCTCGTTGACGAAGAAGAAAACGATCAGGACACCACCGATACAGCAGCCAGCGAAGACATAGCCGTAAGCAAAGTCGATGGCGCTGACAATGAAGGGAGTGAAGAAAGAGATGAGGAAGTTCCATGTCCAGTTGGCAGCGGTTGCGATACCGATACTGGTCGCACGAGTTCGCTGCGGGTACATCTCACCACAGACAGACCAGACAATTGGACCCCATGTAGTGGCGAAGCCGACGATGAAGAAGCAGGTGAAGACAATCATGGCCGTTCCGGCCTGCGGGGTGGCCTGGGGGTTGGCATTGTCGAGGGCAAAGTGGCCGACCTATACGGAGATTAGTGTTTGATATCACGTGGCGGATGAGTAAGCACTTACGGAAGCCCAAATGAAGAAGCAGATTGCGCACCACGCTCCTCCAATCATCAAACTGGTACGACGACCAAAGTGCTCAACGACGTACAGACCGGGGAGGGTCATGCCGAAGTTGACGGCACCGAGAATGATCTGGGTGATGTAGGAGTTGTTGAGACCGGTCGAGGTGAAGATGGTGTTTCCGTAGTAGAAGATGAAGTTGGCACCGGTAAGCTGCTGCAGAGACTGCAGAGCGATACCGAGAAGGGTACGGTACATCATACGGGGGCCAGTGAAGACCTCGTGCCAGGGAGCAACACCGAGAGCACGCTCTTCCTCGAGCTTGTCCTTCATGTCCTTCATCTCCTGGACGACGACACGGTGGTTGAGCTCGACACCATAAAGCTTGGCCATGACACTGCGAGCCTCATCGATGCGGCCCTTGCGGTAGGAGTAACGGGGGGACTCGGGCAGGAAGAGAGATCCAATACCGAGGATCAAGGGCCAGGCGAAACCGATGCCCATGGTGATTCTCCACGAGGCAGTGGACTTGATGGTCTCGGTACCGTAGTTGATGATGTAGGAGATGAAGATACCGAAGGCAACGAACAGCTGGAAAGCACTGATCATGGCACCACGGACCTGGCGGGGAGCAGCTTCGGACTGGTACATGGGGACGATACTGGAAAGGGCACCAATACCCAGACCAGCGACCCAACGGCCCATGGCAATCTGAACCCAGTTGTCGTCGGTAGCAATCTGCACGATGATACCGACCATGTGGATGACGGACCAGAAGGTCATGGAGAGCTTGCGACCAAGACGATCGGCGATGGGAGCGGCGACGAGGGCGCCGATCATAGTACCGATACAGAGGAGACCGACGATCAAACCGTTACGGACGTTGCTGAAAGTGTACGTGCCGTCCGCGTTTTCCTCAGCAAAGCGCATCTTGAAGTCGTCCATAGTCGTGAAACCGGAGATTTGACCTATCCATCAGTTAGATGTCGTGTCACATATCCTTGCCAACAAGGAGACTCACCAGTCGAGTAACCGAAAATGAAACCACCCATGGACACGACAATACCCAGGATGAATGAGCGCCATGTCAGGTACTTGACAGGGCTGTCGTCGATCATGCCATTGTCCTTCTCCGCAGTAGAGTCAGACCTTGACGGCGTGGTAGCTTGAGAGTGCTCTTGCGTCTCAGCCTTGGGCTTGAAGAGCCCCTTGATGTTGGCCACACCCATGATGGTTGTTGTTGCTCACGGAACGAAGTGAGAACTTGAAAGGGTAGAGAATGAATGAAGGGGGAGGACGTAAGGGAGAACCAGCCAGCCAAAATGTGGGAGGCGGATGGCATATAAAAGCCCGGGGAGAATACCAGGGACTGCAACGCTACGTATGTCAACCCGGACAAGCGATTTAGCGAGGCATATTTTTATTATCGTGAAGCCTGCCTACTCGGGGGGGAAGTGCGGGCGAATGAGCAGGCGACTATGCGCAACGGCAGTCGGCTACATGGGCAAGATTGGGGAACCCACGGGAAAACCAGGAGAAGGATGGGGGCCCGGATCTAAACGGGTCTCTCCAAAAGGGGAAGTGAACAGGGGACGCCTCTACAGTTCGGCAAGTAACTAGAACTCTCTGAGGCTTCTCTGGAGATTCGGTGGGGAGATGGTGGAGAAAAGCCGGAGGGCAAAAGAGGGAGATGACGGCGACAGAGCGGCAAAGACCAGAGTCCAGATGAGGTACTAAAAACTGCAACTCATCAGCTGATATTGTGTCGCGTGGTGGGTGTTCTGTTGACAGCGCCTCTAGGGCTCTGGGCCCTCGCACTACCTTACTCGCTGAGAGGCATCGAAGGCTAACATTCGCGTTGATGGATGGTGATTTGACGGCTAATCCATGGACATTCAAAACCAGGATCCACTCGTCTCGTCGTCTACGCCGCCGAGCGAGGTTCAGTAAATTTCTGACGGCATCGCAATGAGTTTCTAATTGTGGATTCGTCCGAGAATCACGGATTCACGGCAGATCCGCACTCGGGGTGGACCTCGAGAGAATTTTTCTCCTGGCGATCACAAACAAACATACATATATTTACTCTACAGATAGTATAGAAGTCAGATTCGATCAAGAATGGAGGCGCGCGAGCAGCAGTTGCTATCAGGGTTATATACCTTTCCAGGCTGTGCGTGGTGTCTGATAAGAACACGGCATTGAAGTGGTCCCAAGCCGACTCTCGGCAGGCCGAGACTCGGGATCCACGCAAAACCGGCCTCGGTGTGCCGATTCGGTCAGAAATTTTCTGCACTCGGCGACGCTTTACACGAAAAGTCTCACCGATTAGTGGGCCCGTTCCACTTGGTCAAGTCTTGTCTATCTAGCCTTAACTTAAGGGTTACTTCAACTTCATGCTTCTCAATCTCAGCACAGTATGGGCTTGTATTCACACTGTCTGGACAAGGTATCATTTCAACATTGAACCCTAGGCAATAGTCAACGAACGCCTTCAACAACCAAAGTAGAATTCAATAATAGCAAGATCGCCTGAATCATGCCACACTACGCACCAAGCCAAGCTCTAACAGGAACGTTCTCGCCGATCGCAGTTCCGAGGTGCCCACCAGCCTAGATAATTCCGGGTCTCGGTGAAAACTGTGCTGCACGCAAGGTCTAAAACACTGAAACAGAAACCATACGGAGTATTCCATGGCTCGCTGGCTTCTGGAATAACTTCGGACTCTGAATCCGATGATCTTCTACGTTCGTGGAACTGACCAGGTTCCGGTCCCTGACAACATGCCATGTGTACCTGACCCTGCAGAAAAATGAATGGAACGGTAGGTTTTTGTTTACTTGCCACCACCATCTGTTTATTTATTCAAATCTAGATATTGGACGCTGGTATCACGGCCTCGGAAGGCAAAAACAATTTGTTTGGCGTTTGAAGCCGGGCCGAGACTCGGGACGCAGAGATGCCGAAAGCAAGCCGCAAGACAATAATAATACGAGCATGGGCCGAGCCCGACGCCGTGGCACGATGCCCATAAGCTATTAGCGTGCTGTCTGGGCGTTGCTAGCCCGTGCTGTAGTTTCAAGCCAGAGCATCCACATCTAACTACGGAATATTTCTCTTTCTCTTAGCAAACAGTTTCCGGTTGACTTTCCTTTTCGAGAATGACAGTTGCGCTGAGTTTGTACTCCGTGAGTCTAAGTCTATTACGGGGTGATCTGTAACTCTGCATAAAGGCTATATGCAGACCTGAGGGCACGGCTCAGATGGTGCCCATTCAGACGTTACAGTTACATCCATCCATCACTGATCTGCTCACAGCGCGGCATGAGCATGACGAGATGCCTACGCGTCTCAGTGATGAGCGGCTTCGTGGAGAGCTGTAATTTGTCGCCGGGTTTCGGCTTGAGCATGAAATGAATCAGGAGCAGATTATCGCTTCGTACAGTGGTGTCTCATGTTTATACATTTGTATACTATAGCGGTCAAATCAGATTATGACTGCTTGGCTCACGGTTGCCGCTTTGGCTACCATGATGTGAGCCTAATCCTGACGTAAGGCCTGACATTGCGGCATTTCTCAAATTTCATACATTCTTTGCAAGTGCTCGCGGGACACACGCATACATCATAAACCTTGAACTCGGCCGAGACTTGGACAAGCTATCTATGAGCTCTTCTTCGCCTCGCGCTCGGCCTTGCGCAAAGCACGCTTGCGAATCGACTCGTGCATGCCCTTGTTCTGGTTTGCAAGGAACTTGCTCATAGGGCTGATCACGCACGTGGCAAGGTATGCCACCAAACCGTGACTCCAGTATGGGGACGAGCTGTACGCATAAGTCGGGGAGCCGCCGTTGTTACCGATCTTAGATAACGTTGCCTTGACGAACTGGCGGGGGTTCGGAATCAGTGCACTTGTCTTGCGAATCTTCGACATGGCTGAGGTGATGAGATAGGCCTGAACCAGCTCGACCGTGATGCCATGAGGCTGGAGCTCGGAACCAAGAGCCGTCGACCACTGCTGCAGGAAAGCCTTGCTTCCCGAGTACGTAGCAAGGAGAGGAGTCGGGACGAGACCGCCGAAAGAGCCCATGGTCAAGATCAGTCCCCGCTTGCGCTGGGTCATCCCGGGGACGACCAGCTGTGTAACCCGCAGGGTACCCGTGCAGTTGATTGTGATAATGTCGGCCATCTCATCCTCGGGCGTCAGAGCGAACGGAACTGGGATGCTGTGGCTTTTTCCAACATTGTTGACCAAGATAGCTACGTCTAATTCTTCCACCAATGCCTTCAACTTCTCGTAGTCCTGATCATCATTGCGGGCAAAGTCCATCGCCAGGGTCTTGGTCTGCACGGAGGGGTTCTTCGATTTGATCTCATCGGCCAGTGCGGTCAGCTTGGAAGCGGTTCGCGAAACGAGGACGATGTTGTATCCAGCACGAGCGATCTGGAGGGCGTATTCCTTGCCCAAGCCATCCGAGGCACCTGTAACGACTGCCCAGCTACCTTTGGGGCCGAAAGAGCGGAGCTAGTATTGTCAGCAGTTTGCTTTGCGATGATTAATGATACTCAACATACCGATTTTCCAGGGAGAATGAACAGACTGGCCAGGACCCTGACGAAAGTCCAAACCCTGGAGACAACAAACCAGCTTCCAGCTGCAAGCAGCACCGAAGCTGCGACGCTTTGCCAGCCGGGAGCAAAATTGAACTCCCAGTCAGAAACTGACGATGTGAAATCTTTGATCATATCCATGGCGAGCAGTTGTCTCAGTCAATTACGGCTTTGCGATGCGTAGGTCTCAATTGTTGAGGAGCCGAGCCAAAATAATTGCCTAGGCTATCACAGATCACGGGGTTCCCCGCTATCCCCTTTCTGGCCTCAACAACTTGAGCTTCGAGAACACGAATATTTCCTCCTTATCCATTGCACGACAAGTTTTGACTCCATTGCTTCTATTGCTTGCTCGCGTAAACACACACCTTGCCGCGATGGATCAGCTTCAGTCTTACCTCCCTCCGTTCGACGGCCTCCTCCCTAAGTGGCTTGTCCTGGTATGCGACATCAACGCCAGAAACCTTCAATGAAGTTAACAAGCCTAGGTGTCGGTCGTCTCTGCAGCCAACAGCGTACAAGCCTACTTTAGCGAATCCTACACTGCGCAACTCTACAATGGTCGCCTCGCCGATGGTCGCCCGCACTCGAACGCGCATTCATCAAGGCTATTTGGCACCTGGACTTTCCTCTCCGCCGTCATTCGCTTCACCGCCGCCTACAACATCAATGACCCCGTGGCCTATAACCTTGCGGCGTGGACGTTTGGACTTGCGCTGTTCCATTTCGTTGGAGAGTGGCTGGGTTTCGGAAGCGCGCAGCTGAAGGGCCGGTTTGTGAGCCCGCTGCTTGTCGCGTCAGGCAGTTTGACCTGGATGTTGACGCAAAAGGAAGCGTACCTGAGCTTGTAAACATTATTCTGGGTCAACTCATTTTAAGTATACAAGCGCTTAATACATATAATAATATACATTCACAAGTATCTTCATCCATTACATGCAAGTGCCAATGACGACGAAATCCCTTCTCCAAGCGGTCGGCAAGCCGGCCAAAGTGATGAAAAGAAGTCGCGTCGATCGGAGGTAGTGTAAGCCCGATGACACTGTGTGGCAAGGCATGCGCAAGCACAGAGGCCCTGCCACAAAATCCAAAAATAAGATTAATCAATGTTGTGTTCCATTGGAACACTTTCAGAGATTAAACTGAAAAGAACAGATACTACACTTGATCTAAGCCAAAAGGCAAAGAGAGCTGGAAAAGAAAAGAAGAAAACGAGTAAAGGGCCGGGGGAGAAGGAGCCTTTTATACCTTTGGAAGACAGGGCCGCCGCTAGTGCCATTAGTGTCGATTAGGCGAGACGCTAGTCTGGAAACAGATGTACCTTGATGACTCAGTTCATATTGCCTGAGGTTTCAGGCGTCATATCTACTTCTCCGCAATACCAACTCGCGACTTGTACTCTGTATACGATGAGGTCCGGGACAAAGGTCATGTTTGATGTTGCTCATGATGCAATATCTGACTTGCGTGGCCTCAAAAAATTACCGTGAGTTATCTTAAAAATCAGCTGGCCTCCCGGAATGCCGAATAGAGCATTCCAGACGATCTCCAATCCAAGCTCGAGCTTCCCCTCATGTCATAGCTACGAGTCACGAGCACGAGTCGGACTCAAAGCTTCCTTAGTTTTATGAGCTCTGAAATGGACCCCCACGCCATGATCACCCCACGCAGAGTCATGGCTGTCCAGTCTAGTCTCAATCCCAACCGCTTGGAGCATATCCCGTCCATGGTCGAGAGTCCTGGTTGAGGGACATTGGCTTTGGAATACTCTTGGAGAACATTCCTATCGAATCAAGACTCCTGGAATACGAAGTCATTCCACAACCACAGTCGGACACCGGGCTGTTGTCGACCGAAGCCTTCCTTCATCAAGTCACACTGTCTCCACCCCCGGCCGCATCCCCAGCTTTTGCGCTACTCCAGATTTCCCGGTCTCGGCCATACCCCGAGGGGCCCTCCATTGTTGCACGCATCTGCCTCGGAATATATCCGCTGATCTTTCGCTATTGCATGATGGATAAGTGAGGAATTCGCCGTTCAGGTTCTGCGTCTCTCAGCTGAACGTTCTCTCACCTTTCCCAGTTCATCTTTGTGAGATTATACCTTCAATATGGTCGGCTGGTATGCTTTGAGTGTTGCCTTTTTTGCGGCCATAGGAACCTTTCTTTTTGTAAGGCATATTTGGTCAAGCTTTGAGATGCGGCCGTTGACTGAACACTAGGGGTTTGATACTGGAATCGCTACCACAAGTACGCCTATGAGATAACCACCACAAACATATAACTTACGCGTTGAATAGCAATCGCCCATGAAAGCTGGATTGAGTACATGGGAAACCCGTCCGAGGGTCTGACTGGCGCTGTATGCCATTTTCCTACCTGTAAGAGCCAAACTGACGATGCAGGTGGTGGCCGTCTACATCGCTGGTGAGGCCGTTGGGGCTCTAATTCAGACCGCCGTCGCCGATAAACTAGGTCGTCTCCGTTTCATGGAAGTGATGTGCGTGATTGTCACAATCGGGACTACAATCCAGACTGCATCTGTCAACATCGGGATGTTTCTCGCTGGGCGAGCCTTGGCTGGCATTGCTGTTGGGTGCGTCATCCCTAAAGTGACCTTCAACCCACAAAACATACTGACGTTAAAAACCAGAGGCATGGTCGGCACCGTCCCGATCTACCTGAGCGAGATCTCAGACCCCCGTTACCGCGGCCTCATTGGAGGAATCTCAGGCTGTGGTATCGCCTTTGGAACGATGGCCTCAAACTGGGTCGGGTATGCCTGTAGTTTTGCGCCATACGGAGCCGTACAGTGGCGATTGCCTCTCGCCGTTCAGATACCCTGGGGCGTGATCATGTTTTGCGGCTTGGTGACATTTATGCCCAACTCGCCGCGCCATCTTGTGCGAAATGGTAAAGTAGAGGCGGCGCGCAATGAATTCAGCCGCATCCGTCGAGATCTCAACTCGCATGAGTTACGCCAGGAGTTTGCACAAATGTTGGCGCAAATCGAGTATGAGAAGGAGCGGGAGATTACCTCGTACAAGGAGATCTTCAAGCTATTTAGGCACCGTGCGTTGGTGTAAGTTCTGCGCAACCTTTCAGATGCTTGGTGGAATTAATGGCATCAGATCAATCGCTGTACAGACAATGACCAGTCTTACTGGTGTCAACGTGATTCAGGTATGTCTTCCCTCCCATAAACTAAATACAGTCCTAACCCTGAATAGTACTATCAAAGTAAGCCAACACTCCTATGTTGACCGCTATCAATATTGACGTCTCAAGCGATTCTCTACAAATCTCTCGGCATCGACGCGCATACTATCCTAGCCCTAGCTGCAGTATACGGCACCGTGGCGTTCCTCACAAATGCCCTTACAACGAAATACCTCACCGATCAATGGGGTCGTCGGAAGTATGCAAAACCCCAATTTACCTAGTCAATCCATTGACAAGAAACAGGATGATCCTCGCCGGTCTAGGAGGAATCATTATAGTTGAGATCTATGCGGCCGTCATGCAACGAGAATTCCAGAATACGGATAATCGCGTCGGCAAAGGGTTTGCCATTCTTGGAATTTATCTTTTTGTGGTGATCTATTGTATGTCATTTGTGCATGACCAGGGAAACAACTAGCTAATACCTCATAGACGGCATGCTCAACAGCACAACATGGCTCTACGGCGCCGAAGTCCTCCCAATCGCCCTCCGAAGCAAGATTATGGGACTCGCAGCAGCGTCTCACTTCATAGTCAATGTTGCAAGTACGTTCTAAGTCTCTATGATATTCCAAGAAACCTGCTGACTCAAGAAACAGTCACCGAAGCCGGCCCTAGCGCGTTCGCCAATATCCACGAAAACTATTACTACGTATTTGTCGGATGTACACTGTTTTTCCTGACTATTGCCTATTTCTATTTCCCGTGAGTCCATCTCCTCTTATCATCTACTCCAAAGGGACTTGGAGGAACGATTAGAATACGAGACGGCTAACGGTGTCTCTTCTCTTGACTAGTGAGACCAAAATGAAGACTCTTGAGGAAATCGCAGCGTCGTTCGGTGACCGCGTTATCGATGCAGATGATGTCGACCCTGATGCCAAACCTGGCGCCGTGGCCTCGATTGTTCATGAGGAGGAGAGCCATGCTTCTAGGGCCTAGCCATTTTACTTTATCTATTTGTCTACGGGGCGGGGTTACCTAGGTACTTGACAGGCTCTCGTAGATGCAGTATAAGTTCTGGATGCCGGCACATGTAGGCATAGACACATAGTCTGAATATGATACGTTTATGATGTGCTTAATTGACAGTAGTGCCCAAGAGCTTCAGCCTCGGTTCATGTGTTCAGGCATGTTACTTTGGGTCATGGTCAATGTCCGAAACAGATACTCATTCATGAGGCGGAAAGATATATCGATTTCCAAGCATCACGGATGGAACCAGTGACGGGAGATGGGAATCCGATCATTGCCTGGAGCTGGCGAGAGGAATGAATATGAGGAGAGGTTGGGTCTACGATTAGGGAGGGGCTTTGAGGGTTTCTGTATGCGTCCCTAGGTAGGGCTTGATAGCAGCTTGCTTTCTGAGTGTAGATCCGTCGTGGGGTATTCAAGTGACAGCAGTAGCCCTCATTGATTCAAGCATGGTTATGTTACTTACTGTAAGATTTTGAGGCCTGTGGTGGAAAGAGAAGTGCACAAGAAGTCTATCCATTGATATTCAAGGTCATAGTCATCTAGAAGTCATCCACAGAACTAACTTAAACCCAAGTTAGGGCAAGTTCGACCCAAGTAACTATTTATAAGACTCGCAACATTGGAAAATTCATAGAGAGAAAACGACAAGCCTCCGAAACGCCGTGGATTTTGGACACCGTGATCATGACGAGTATGTAGGGTGAGGTGAGGTAGGGACTGTACTACGGACATATAGATATTAAGAAACGTAGCATCGGTATCGTGCGCAAGCAATATAAAATCGAATGGTGGCTTAACGACGCTGTGTCTTGCCCATGCCACGTTTGCCAGCAACCTAGTGGCATGTTAGTGAATTCTGAAGAGGTAAATTGGAAGGAAAGGATACATACCAAGTGCTTGGTAAGAGAAACGGTCTGGTGACGATCGGCTTCTCCCTGTCTTGCCATGCGGTTCATCTTCTTCTGACCGAGCTTCTTGAGACGCTCAGCCTTAGAGCGGGCCGTCTCGTCAGTAACACCATCATGCAGACGATCCGTAGCAGCTTGGCTGCGAGCACGGCCCTTGGCGCGGGCAATAGCCTGGCGGGGATCATTTTCGTCGATGTCCATTGCGTCGTTGTCGTTGTCGCGGGTCAATGGACGGCCACGGACTTGGCTCTGGGAACGGGCACGAGAGACAGCCGCATCAGCATCGTATCCAGCAGCGTCAAGACCCTCCGCCATCTGGGAAAGCCTCTTGGCTTTGGCGCTGCGTGGGATGGCCGCGCGGTTCTTGAGGGACTTGCGAAGCTTGGCTTCGTTGCGCATGAGAGTGCGCTTCTCGCGGATTAGGTCGGCCTTCATACGGGTGTCGGCGTCTTCGGCATCCTCTACGCTCTCGTCTGAGTCGTAGTAACCGTCGTTCTCCAGCTTCTCCTCCTCCTCTTCCAGAGCGGTCAACTTAGCCTCGATGTCTGGGTCCACGTAATCGTAGATGTTCTTGCCGTTCCATACTTCGGGAATCTTGTCGTGCTTCCACTCGTCGTCTGCAAGCGTGTAAGTCTTCTTGAGATCGATGTTGTAGACACCAGCACCGCCGTTCTCCTCCTCAAGGTCACGCTCCAGCCTCTTGCGGTCGGGGTCGTTCTTGTCGTATTTCTTGAGGTTCTTAACAGCATCAGGAATGAATGTTTCGAGCTGGGCACCACCCATGGGCTGTGCAACGTGAATACGCGCAAGCACATCGCCGAGTCTTCCACCGGGAGTTCCAGCGCTGTTGGATCCAGACTTGAGCTTCTGTGCCACTCGCTCCGCCAGCAACTTGTCACACGCTGCGTTCTTGACGTCGGTAACACCCTCGGTCGTGGTGCAAGAAAGTTGCAGGAGCTCAACATCTCCAGCCTTGAGCATGCCTTGCAGCTCCTCCTGGAGCTCGGGCTCGAGGTCCTCCGGTCGTCGGGTGTCGATCTTGTTCACAACGATGAAAACAATCTTGTTGGCAAACAAAGGTCGAATACTGTGGAAAAGCTTGATCTGGTCGGACACAGAGTAACCGCACTGCTCGGAAAGATCCATGAAGTACATCACAGCCGACCGCAAGTGCGCGATGGCGGTAATAGACTGCATCTCAATGGTGTTCATTTCCTCCAACGGGTGATCAAGAATTCCAGGGGTATCAATGGCTTGGAAGCGCAGGTACTTGTAGTCAAAGTGACCAACGAACAAACTCTTGGTTGTGAAGGCGTACGGCTGGACATCAACATCCGCACGGGTAATGCTGCGCAAGAAGCTAGACTTTCCGACATTGGGGTATCCACAGATCAAAAGAGTTCGGGTGTTGGGGTCGATCGAGGGCAGACGGCCAAGATGTTGTCGGACTTGCTCCAAGTAAACGAGCGGGTCTTTGAGACGTCGACAAATAGTGGCCATGCGACCGAGCGCAGCGCGCTTGAGCTGCTTGCACTGGAAGAGCGACTGAGCATATTTGATGAGACGAACGTAATCACGGGAGACAGTTTCAATCAAGTGCTTCGCGGTCGAAACCTGACCGAGGGCGATTCTGAAATGGTCGGCATCGTAGAGTGTGTTCATCAAATCCTTGTCTGCAGTTGTGAGATAAGCCCGGTAACGAAAGCTCAGAAGACTTACGGAAAGGGTGAATGTCCTGCAGTCTGGGAAATCCTTCAAGAATTGCCTGGAACTTCTCGCCGAATGTTTCCTGGGTGTACTTGACCTTTCGAGTATAGAAGCCTGAAAATTTCGGATTAGCCAACTGACTTCCGACTAACAACAACAGCAATGATCGCGAATACCTCGAATACGACTGATCTTGAACCCTGCACGAATCTGAGTCGGCAGCTGTCGCTGCGTCCGACTGAGGACGATATCCAGGAATTCCTGGCTGGTGGGCACCGGGGGGATCTATCAAGCGGTGAAGTATCAGTATGATAGTTCAGCAGGAACAGCGAATCGGTGGTGCTCTCACATCTTTCCACGTAGTCTTCATGATGGGCACCTGGGAGTCGATTGACTGATAGAAAAGAGACTCTTATATGGTGACCCGACTGGCGATGGCGACGGGGACAACAGTCAGTCTGATCGATAAAAAAATTATGGAACGGTCGAGGCAGAATTTTTGCGGGCGGTGAGCGATTCGATGTGGGGTTGGACTAACCGAGAACGTGACTTTACAAAGACATTGAACAATTTACTGCCATGAACTATTCTGTAGAATACATTGACTACAATATCATGATAAACACTAAGCCTGCCCTGTCCAAGCCAATCGGTCATCATATCATAGCATATCGTTGAATCGTACCCAGGAACTCCATGCTTTTCGAAGTTGACCACACTCCTAAATGCACAATCCGTGACATGCATCGTGAGACAAGAGAAAGAGAGAAATGAAAAGAGAATGCTAGTCGGAAACTCGAAGATGGGGGAAAAAAATCGTCTCAGAGAAGAGCTCACTCCGTGTTGACAAACTCTAGCGTCTATACCAGTCAGTGCAATTCAAGCAATAAGTGAAATCAAACGTACCATATCTGTCCAGCCACCGTTCCCAAATTGACATTTGCTCAATCCCCTGTTCTCAAAACCAAGACTCTGATAGAATGGAATGAGGTGGTCATGGACAATGATCACAATGCGGTCTGCAATCTGTGCCTCCCGGATTCGTTGAATGTACGACTTCATCAGCGTGTTTGCAACCTGTTTTCCTTGGTGTTCTGGCAACACGGCTAGAGAGTGGATTGCGATAGAGCTTCCGTACTCATCGTGACCAACGACCTCCCCGTCCACGACCGTTGCACGCTGGGTCTGCCAGTCTGCGGGAAGTTCCATCGCTTTATCCGTCACATAGGGGATGGATGTCCGTGTAGCGACAACATGTCCGACGAGGGTAGGGCGCGGTTTTGGCTGGTCCTGGTCGAGGACTGGAAGAGTGAACAGACCGAGGCAAAGCTCGGGACATCTGCCAAGGCGATAGAGGAACTAAAAGGTCAGTATATCGCGACCGCTCTAATATAAAGGGCTCGTACCTTCTCTCGGGTGCAGCGCTCTTGTTCGGGAAACGCCTGTTCAACAGCAACACAGTCATCCACGTTCGACTCGGTCAAGACCTGCACGAAGGGATGTAGGTCGTCTAGCTTGGAGGGCTGGTGAACGGGCGGACGACGAAACCAGTAAGGATATTCGTTCGCATCATCATGGTCAACGGCAACGTAGTCCTCGTCGACCTCCTCTTCGTCGTCATCGTCGGATTCCTCCAAAGGGATCCCGTTCGCGATGATTGCGTCTTCTGAATGTTCATAGCCCTCCGCGGGCGGCGATCTAAGGTCGTTGCCGGTTATGGGCAACGACGAGCCATCACCATTCGATAAGGGTTTAAGCCCGTTTATGGGGTGGTCTGTGAACTGGTGATGTGACTGGTCCGACATGGCTGGGGTTGCAGGGATGGGGAGTATGAGACGCAGGCAACCAAGCGATTGGTCTTGTGGATGTTATATATAGAAGTAAAGTTCAAGCGAACGAAACTGCAGTGTGAAATCGAAAAATGGTCTGGAAGGAGCGATTGCAAGGGACAAGTGTGGATGAAAGATGAACCTGTTACCCGATCGAAAAAATGCGTCGGGGCCAGAGTCGTGGTGGGCTGGTGGCCAGGTGGGTCGATGCAGGCGATAATGATAAGGCTCAGAGATTTCTTGTAAGGGCCACAAGACTTCGGGTTTTAGCAGATCTGCTGCAGGCTCAGATCTAAACCAAGAGATTAGTTCCATCAGCCTGTCATCTTCAGTCTTACTCACCTCGAGTCCTCGATCGATACATTTGAGTTTGAAGAGATTTCTTCGGGCTTGCGGGGCATAGGAACGGTTATCTGCTTAGAGCACCCCACCATGCTTATCTTGTGGTTCAGTTCCTGAAACGCATTCGTCTATAGATCTGAATGTCTGTTACTCTGACAGATTATTCTGAGTATATGAGAGGTATAGTTTTCTGATAAGTCTCGATTCACTGCTACAGTGTGAATTGAGCCCCGCTTGTCTGCCCTTGTACAATACCAACACGGGCCTGGAAATAAGTATTTGTATGCCCGTACAAGTATATTCTTAGGGATGCGAGACGCTAGTGCTATGGTTAAATTCGATCGCTATAGCTTATTTGGCTATAAAAGCATATATTATAAGTGTTAAAAACACGAGACGACGCCATATATCAATGCTTATTTCGCAGAATCATGAAAAGGGTGTATGTAGGATTGACTTGAGCGCCTTAAATTCGAAACGATGAGCAGTGAAGCATGCTACTAACGCTATGTAGGCGAGGATAGATTTGTCGCGAGCTTGCCGCGGTAACAGCAAATATATATACATCGGCCATGCTCACATAACAGCTACAAAGATAGCCATTACTGAATAACACTAAGTTGATGGAATCTATATTATTTTATATCTTCCGAGTCATTAAGTGTCACTCCTAGATAAGTTTTCTTGGTATACTCCGTAGTACTCTGCAGGGGCGGTCATACCGTAGCCGAGCTCGGAGCATCGTCATTGAGTCACTTTTTTCCCTCACGATATTCATCGACCGATTTTTAGTCCCTCTCTTCCGACCGCCAACTACTCCCCACAATGTTCTCTGTCTTTCCAGTTCCTTGAGCTTGGCTCCTGTCTGTTCCTATACCTGGTATAGGATTGCAGTATTTCTCAATTGAACCATGAGCTCGAGGGTGCTCTCTTGTTCGCGGGCTACGCAGTCCCCGCTCAAGGTACGAGCTTAATTCTTGTGTCTATGTCCAGTTAAGGCTCCTGTCGCTAATTATCTCTCCTTAGCTTCACTCGGCCATTGTAGGTGGCGACGAAGCTTATCCGACTCGCCGATGTTTCTCGTCAACGTGCGATCGCAAAGTCAATCAAAGCGCCGAGTTCTCGTCGACCAGCCAAAGACATGACCGCCTCGGTCGTCGGGCGAAGGAGAAGCTGCTTGACCGGGTATGCTGAGCTTTTCGATTGTCCATAATTACAATTCTCATTTACCTCTAGGACTTCTTCATGAGCTTATTGAACTCGGCATCTACCAAACGAGAAGCCAAATCGTACCTTGCCCGACTCAAAGCCCAGCATCAACCGAAGCCACAGAAGAAACCGTCGAACGAACCAATCGAGCAGAATGTCGTCACCTCCTCACCCACCGGTGTCAATTTGGGCTCCTTCTACGGCGCATCACGATCGGTATACCAGAGTCCCGTTTTCAGACAAGAGCCGACTCCGGCACCAGCTCGAGAAGACACTGCAGAGCGACTGCATCTAGCTTTGGTCAAGATCAAAACACCGCAGCTGCTAGACGACTCCACGATAAATGGGGTGGCCCGGACGCTCTCCCAGATCAATCGATTAGGCATGGCTTGCTGTGTGGTGGTCGACCCTGGTGTGGACGGGGACTCAAATACGCTGCGGAGAATCGCTTCGGAACAGGTGGACCGCATAGGGACGGCGGTCGATGCTCAACCAGACTCGAAATCATCCCGTCTAGATTCAATATTATCATTCTCACCGAAGACGCCGCTCTTACCGACTGTTGCATCACGGAAACAGCTATTAGGGCCGTTACGGGATGGCCAGATAGTAATCGTCGCGCCGATAGCTTATACGGAGGACGTACCTAAGGCTGTGATCATCCCGGCCAATGATGCAGTGCTCGCCCTGACGAAAGAGCTGGCAGGATTGGCTTTGAGACCAGATCCCGACGAAGATCCCCTACTCACAGCTCAGAAGATTGATGACCTACAAAAGGAAGTGTCTCTGGACCGAGTTATCCTGTTGGACCCCCTGGGAGGCGTTCCATCTTTCAGAGGGCCGCAAACATCCCACGCTTTCATCAACATGGACCAGGAGTTCGACAATATCGAGCATGAACTATACCAGGTTCGCAAGCCGGTGGCTCAACCCGAGAATACGGGCGTTGTCGCCGACTCCATCACGGAAAGCAATCCCTTCTCGAAATTGGCGACCTCTGAAGTCGCCTCCACGCCGGCAAAACAGGCAGTGATGTCTCTCAGCGTTGGTGAAGGTACTATTGACGGCCACTTGGATAACTTACGACTATCCAAACAAACATTAGCTATGCTGCCGTCCGCGTCGTCTGGTATAATCACCTCTCCACTGGAGGTTGCCAATTCCGCACGCTCATCTGAAGCAACTCCTTCCGAGTTGTCAGTCGGAACTCGACGCCAGAGAAACCCACTTATTCACAATCTTCTCACAGACAAACCCTTGCTTTCATCCTCTCTGCCCCTGAGCCGACGGGTGCGTGGCTCACTTCATCTACCGGCCCCTCCTACAACTTTTGTCAAACGAGGAATGCCCGTTAGTCTTATCCCAGACCCACGCGTTCAGGTGTGGACGGCACAGACACGCCCCAAAATGAGCCTTGAGGACCCGACGGTTGACCTTCCCCGCCTTGTACATCTGATCGAAGACTCATTCAACCGCAAGCTTGATGTGAAGGACTATCTGAACCGGGTAAACGACCGGCTAGCTGGGTTGATTATTGCGGGTGAATATGAAGGTGGTGCGATCTTAACCTGGGAGCTTCCACCCGGGGTACCAGACGACGGAAGCGAGGCCAGCACAGCCAGGATGGTCCCATACCTTGATAAATTCGCGGTCCTCAAACGCAGCCAGGGCGCAGGTGGTGTTGCGGACATCGTGTTCAACGCCATGGTGCGGACATGTTTCCCCAACGGAGTATGCTGGCGTAGCCGCAAAGATAACCCAGTGAATAAATGGTACTTCGAGCGGTCTTTAGGGACTTGGAAGCTCGCAGATACCAATTGGACCATGTTTTGGACGACTCCTGATCTACCTGAGCGGCCGGAGATGTTTCGAGACTATGAGGCCGTCTGTCGAAGCATCCAACCGAGCTGGGCGGATGATACAGGAGTCGTTGACTGATCTATTTACTGTATATATGTCTATAGGATATATTATGATTGGAAGTCTGCCACAATACAGAATCTACTGCAATGTGTCGTTATATAGTCTTGTAGCTCACCGCCTTGGCGTTATCATATCAACATTCGGATAGAACCACATTCTCCTTTCCATACTCCGCACCCCATGATCTTGTCCTCTCGCTCATGATGGGATTTGACGATGCCTATTTGCATTGAATGCTCGTACCCCGTCTCCCATCTTTACAGCGCATATAGCCGTGCCGATGATCGATCACTAGGCAAAGGCGTGCGCCTGACGCAATGTCCGCGGTGCAAGCGCTTCGCCGACAAATACGTCGAATATGATTTCGTGGTTATTTTTATCGATCTGGTCTTGATAAAGCCACAGGTATACCTCTGTTCCATGTTTAGTTCTTTGGCTCCGCTGATATCGAGTCAAGGTGTACCGCCATCTTCTATTCAATCGACTTGAAAGCGACGATCATAAGTTCGATGTACATACCTCCGACCTTCCAGAGAACTTAGGATTTATACTGATTGACATGATAGCCCTCAATTTCCCGCCTCGGTATTCTCCTTCTCCTCTTCGACGTCTACCTCAGCTGGGCACGGATCGAGAAGCTGCCGTCTATCGAGCAGACATTCCTCGCGCGCGCCTCAATCATCGTGCAATACCTCTTCTTCCTTACCCTGAATGCCCTTGCTACCCTTGCGCACCACCTCACAATCCGCCTCTTCGCTTCAATTCTCGCACCGAGCATATCTTCGAAACAACCTACTACAACCCCAACGCCCGCTACCGGTGCCAATGCCCCTTCAACTGAAGCACACGTCCTCTCAGACCCGACGACCCCGATATTCCCTTCTTTCCCTGGGGCTCAAGTCCAAGCTCAGACACAAGCCCAAACCCAGGCTCAACCCTCACTAAGCCCGTCAAAATCACCAGTGGCCCCGCAAAATGCGACGCAGGACCTCCCCGGCGCTGAAAACCAACGCCCGCTCCAACCATCCCCTTCAAGTTCCCGCGACGCGTTCCCCGCTCTACCGCCGCCCCCCCGGCGCGCATCGACAGCCCCGATCCAAACTACCCAGTCTCTTTCTCCGCCATCAGAGCCCAGCCCAACAGCAATAAGCACCGCACTGTTCGTGAGCAGTTGCGCGAAACTCTTCCCCATTCTCCTCGTCATCTGGGGCCCAGATGGAAGTCGCAGCTCGACTTCTAGCTCCAATTCGGGCACAGGTTCCTCAGAGACAGACTCTTCTGTTTCTGCGTCGTTACTAGAGGGCCTAATCAATTTGATCCCGGCGGCTATACCAAAGACCTACGTGACGAGCTTTATGGACCTGATTAGCTCGCTGTTTACGCTCGGCGCGGCGGATACGCATCTCGTGCTGCTGAGTAACATTGAAAGCCTGTATATCCTTCTTGGATGTGGCTATATGCGTGCTATGGCGCTGGCTGTTGCTGGGTTGGTCGCCAGGTGGACGGTGCAGAAGATTATCTTGGGAGCTGTGGGAGTTGGATGACCTACCTTGCCCGCAACCGGTTTCGTTTTGGGGATAAGGAGGTATTCATAGACTCCGCAAAGTACATATATATTTAATAATCACGTGAAAGCGAAACGAAGCGCAAACGCAAGCGCAATGCAAATGGATATAGATTAATCAACACGAATAGGAAATAGCTATACATAACCTTCATGTTTATCCTGCCAGGGCATAGACATAGACATGAACATGCAACCCCCTCCTAGTCCCCTGCATCACTGGCTAGACTTAGCTCCCAAACAAGGACTACTTCAACACTGCTAAACAACAACTTAACCCACTCCTACCTACTGCGGCACGCGATCAGGCCGGATGTCCGCCCGTTTGGGCGCAATCAATGGATGCCACTGGGCCAGGAACGTAATCGCTAATCAACATCAGCACCAAAGGAATACCCAAAAAGAAGCAGAAGAAGGAAAATCATGGAACAACGTACCCCACATCAAGTAACAACTCGCGATTGAGAGAATCAGCGTGCTTCGCCAGAGTCTGTACCAAATAAAGTCTTGTTAGCCCTGCTCTCTTCCATTATATTCCACCTATCCAGGCAGACATATAGATAGATAGATATCTTGTCTGTCCCTTGGAGGTAAACGAAGAAGGAAAGGAGAGGCATACGTCTGATTATCCCCCTTCGGACTAAACACCCACGCTGCGACCGCGGCAGCCACGACGACAATCAGGCCGATGATGAGACTCCATCTATAACGCAAAAGCCCGTTAGTTCCAGCTGAATGAAGGCAAAATCCACAGGGATTGTTTGGGCATGAATCCTACCCGTTTGCCATGGTGTGCGGTTCTGTTCTGCTCTGTTCTGCTCAAATCGCAAGGTTTAAGGGTAGGTTGCTTTGGAGGTGGATGACTGGGCCGGCCAGTCGGTTCTGATCTGATGGGATCTCCGAGTGCGAAAATCCAAGAGGTCCAGCAACGTAGAGCTAGCTGATCTGTATGCTATTCGGGGGGTCCGAAGCTTGACGGCGGAAGTTGTCGTCGGCTCGGAGTCGTTGGATCCGGGGGCGAGATTGATCGAGCGTAGAGAGATTCGGTGGGGAGGGATTGATGTTCGTATTCTGGTATGGTCGTCCCGGAGTCTTTCGAAATCGTGGTCCAGTTGTCAATTTGAATACGACGATGATGAACTGGAGCTTCCCCGATACTGCCACTGCCACTGCCAGATTGACATGGGGCCGGTAGTGTGGCTGGTGCCGAAGCTACTTGTGGCGGTGCATTCACTACGGAGTATACCGCTGACCACCAGGCACCTACTTAAGAGACGATACAGCTTATAAGGTGTTCTACTCTGCGGTTGAAGTCAGTCTATATAATTATATTCTCCCAATTTGTGGCTACGCCTTCCATACATCTGACTAGCGGCCGAGGTAGTGACTAACAACAACAACAAAGTCCTATTGCTGATACAGATAAAAACCTAACCTAAACTAAGGTATTGGAATGAGAACTGATGCGGACACGGTCAGAATAAACCATATATCCACCCAAGGGATATCAAACGTCATACAAGTCCAAGGGAATAGATGACTGTGTAGAGTAGCGGAGTAAGGAAACAGGAACAGATAGAACCATTAATGATTCATTTTCTCGACTTTAGAAGCCTATCTAAGCGCCCTCACGGCTCTTGCGGTAGCTCGCCTATTCATGTCAGTATTGATTAATACAAATTAGGAGATGAATGTACCTCTTGCTCAACCTGGAGCGAGTCAACGACAGGAGCCAGCTCGCTGAGGATCTCGTAAGACCGCTTGTGGTATTCCAGCTGGGCGGCGATAAGATCCGCCAAGTTCCTCAAAGGTTCAGGGGTATCAAGGACCTAAAGCGTCAGCACCTGGCTTGCCTCGAGATATTCGAGATTGAAACATACATTCTTCATCACGCTCACTGCCTCTTCCGTCTGGCCAACAAACTCATCCTCCGCCTGCTCAATTTCCTGACGAGCCTCCTCGGTCAAGTGCTCTGCATCAGCACCGTGCTTCGCCTTAACAGAGTCGAGCATGAGTCTCGCATTCTCCACGTTCCTGCGCGCCTTCGCAGCAAACATCAAGTTCGTGTTCAGCGTAGTGTTCCACCCAGCCAAGAACCGTGACTGGATCTGAGCGTCCTGCGCCAGACGAGCCTCGCCAACCTTCTCGGACGCAAGCGCATACTTCTCCAGCGCAGTCGCGAGCGGATCTTCGCCGGGGACGGAGTTCGCAAGCGTCTGGGAGCCTGCTAAAGACGAGCGCGCGATGGCATGGCTGAAGGTCTTGGGCTGGGGTTTTGCTGCGGGAGGAGCGGCGAGCGCGGCCTGAGCTTCGGCGGGGGTGCTAGCTTGCGAGAGAAGCTGGACCTTTTCGTTGATGGTACGGCCGAGATCGTTGAAAGATTCGCGGATGTTGGGCGGGTAGTCGTAGGCTTCGTTGGAGTATTGGGAGCTGTAGAAACAATTGGTACATTGTCCATGGCAGAGTCAGGAGGGAGAAGACATACGTCACTTGGAGAAGCTTCTGGTGCACGAGCTTCAAGGCATCCACGCGCTTCTCGAGCTCGATGTACTCATCGGGGAGCTGGGTCTTGTCTTCGACTTGGCCCAACTGCTCCCGGATCATCTGCTGCGTGCGCGCAGCGAAAGGAGTGAAGTTGGCACTGTCAGAAAACAAACAATCAAGTTCATGTCAGTAATGGCCAGCAAGGAGACTGCGGGTCAAACCCAGTTGTGTCTGGGATGTGGACTGTAGATAAACATGGAGGCTGCCATTCACTCACCTGAAGTTCTTGCCGAAAGCCTGAAACTTGTCCATGGTTGATAAAAGTCACAACAGTCCAGCTGGTCAAATGAAAGCAGAAAATAGGGTATGGTCTTCAAGATACAGAAAGGGATTGTTGTGCGTAGTTTGTTAGGAGCTGGGGTGGAGAGTGGACACTCAGCGAGTCGAGACACCGCACCGCCTTGCACCGCCACTGTCACATGCCTGTTTTGTGATAGCTTGACTTGATTCATTTACAGCATTATACGGAGTACAGAGTACACTGGACAGCATCTTGAACATGCATTGTGATTGAAAGTGATAAACAATAAAAAGCATGGTCCGAAACCTGGTATCACATACTCCCATCCATCATCTTACAAATATATCAACAAAACAATCGGAAATAAACTGAGATCATGTATAGTCTTAACAAGCAAAGGCAGCGAAGGTCATAAGCAGTCATGAACACTTGAAAGCATATCAAGTCATAGTCGCAAGCATACGACGAAGGGTACGGGACGGAGGCCCTGGTACATATGTCAGTTATGTCCAAATGGTCGAAGATGAACCGATGAATTACCTCTGCGATCACGCTTGACCTCCAGAACTTCCTCCTGATCGTCATCGCCATACAGCGCTGTGCTCGGGTCAAAAGGAGGTCTGTAGTGGTCGAGCTCATAGTCGTCGATATCGCTATCGCTATCCCGCGGGCGTATGACGAGGGCAGTATGACCGGCATGGTCGCTGCGATCAGAGCGGCGCTCAAATGCCATGCGCGGAGGGGATGAGAAGCGGCGGCGGCGTGGTTGGATAGAGATTGACCGTGAACGGGAAAGAGTCCTCCTTGTTGTGGTCGTGGTGTAATCAGCACGCCCCGGGGACGGCGAAAGATACCGATCAGGCGACGGTTCAACGATCAAGGTCTCGCTGTGCCTAGGGCTAGGCGAGTAGGACTCCATCGCGACTTGTTCTACTCTCCTACGTCTGGACGTCGCTCGGATAGGAGATCGCGCCCTTATAGGGATGGCTGGACCATGGTCAGCTAGATGCTCAGTAGACAATGGCACGTGCACAGTACCTTCAATCTGGCGATTGATTTCGCGACTCCTTTCAATAATAGCGTCAATCTGATCCTTCGAGAGAGCGAGCTGGATAATGACTAGGTCATCCTACTACCTGTCAGCACCAGCAGCAGAAGCAGACATTCAACAAACATACTTCCTCCTCATACGGATACCCAAATTCACGAATAGCCCTCGTGTGCACAAGTTTCCTTGGCATTCGAGTCTTTCCCTTTCGCGGATACGGCTTGATTTCCTCCACCTCCTCGACATATCGACTTTCCCGCTCGGGGATACGAATAGCCTCGAACTCCTCCCGCCTCGGCCGTCGATGCAGCGGTGGGGGGCTAGGCGCACCCTTCGGAAGATACCCGCGGTAGTACTCATCTATCTTGCGAGATGGAAGACGATCGTACGTGTCAAGCGACGACTGCCGTCGAATCATTCTCGGCCGAGGAGGCGGGCTCTCGGCATGGCGGCGTTCATGGCGGACGAGGGCGCCTCCGTGGGGAATGTGGCCATCTAGGTCATAATGTCTGCTTGAACGGCGAGCGGGAGGCCCGAATCGATCGGTGTCACTCAGGCGAGAGTCCCAGCGGACTTCGTCTTCGAAGCGGCGCGGCGGTGGACGGTCGAGGACTGCTGCCCCGCGCGCGTGGTGACGGCCGCGCGACTCACGAGGGTAGTAGTCAGAGTCGCCGTCCATGACAGACGAGCGAGAGTCGGAGAATCGAGGCATGTTTATCGGCTGACCCAGGAGTTGACTGTAGCGTACCGTGGGTGATGCTGGCGGATGACAGGAACGGGCCCAGGCAGCAATGGGTGTGGTGGGGTAAAAAGCCGGAGAGGACAGTACGCAAAGGGAATATCGAGAAGAACTTATGGACTCAGATCACGGAACTCAAGCGATAATGAAAACTTCAATGGCTCCTGAGGATAAGAATCCAAGAGCTGAGCGATCGAAGAGAAAGCGCTGCCTAGTGCTTTTTAATGGAGAGCGATGACGTCCATTCGAGTCGGGGGATCTTCTGTCTAAATATAGGCGTAAACATGATACAATCGATTACCGTATTGATCTTTGCGCTGTTAGGCTGCGCCACGTCCAGTCCGCTCTTTTGTCTTTCAGACTCAGCTATCATTGTCTGTTTCCTGTCACATGAGACGGTATACATTTGTCTGCCTTGCAATGACATACTCTCATGATATACAAACTGTAGGACGATGAAATGCGCTGGCCATCCATGCACTGTATCTTGCCAGTATGATCTACACTAGTACCTGATACTTGAGTCATTACCGCCCACTGACTCTGTCTCCAGAGTAAGCGCGGTCTCTGCCTTGAAGCTAAATTTCGAGAGTCGACCACTTGACTGGATGTGAGATGATCTAGATGGAGTCGGCGTATCGCCAACATGGCACTGCTGCAGGAACAAGGCATGCAGGTACTCGAGTCAGTAGGTTGGCCCGCATGCGCGATGCTAAGGACACCTGCATGTCTACTGTCGGGAGCCGCTGCTTGGAAATATATCGACTATATAGCATCTGAGCAAAGAAGTCCTCATTAGGTGACCAATAACATTGCTCAGATACGTTTTAATATGCGAGTCATTCAGTCCTGGTGGTAGTCATCATCCTTCAAACTTAAGATGCCCATCGCCCACGTCGGAGGAAGCTGGTCGCGAGTAATGAACCGCCTCTCAGTATTAGCCTCAGCCATTGCGTATTTCCAGCTCGGCGGATACGGCACAGCAGCAGGACCCTCACGGCGCGTGTAAGGAGGACCACGGCCTTGTTCCCCAGCAGTTATCCAGGCCCTCTCGCACCCCCTCGCAATCGCGTTGGCAGTCTTCCATCCCGTTAGCCGGGAAATGTCGCTCAGGACGGTAATAATCCAGTCCCGTTGACTTGTAGCCATGTACTGTACAGCCGCGAAGAAGATAGGCACCGTTATCTCGATTAAACAAGACCCCACTGTCGGGCTGAATCCTTCGACGCCAGCATGGCCAGTTTGTGCACCATAGACTCCGGCTGCAATCTTTCCAATGGTCTGAGCGAGCTCCGCAGTCGTGGCGGCTGCATAACCCGCTGCGGCGTACATTGCAGGGGGCATTGCGGGGTGCAGCCGTAAGAGAAGAATTCGACCTGTATAGTAGAATCCCATCATACAGGCCATATTGAGCGTGTGGTACTGAATAGCCAGGCCAAACGGAGACTGGATAGGTCTGGAAACATCGGCCGGTAGAGGCGAGAAGTCGGGACCAAGTGACTGAGCAAACATGTCAAATGCAGCATATATGCTTTCCCACTCACTTTCGGCCTCTTCATATGAGACATCATCATCGCGGCTATTGTGAGGAGGTGGGTCGTTTGGACTTGACGTGGGCGCAAATGCAGCAGGCAATTGTCTGGGCCCGCTTGAAGGGACCATACCATAGAACACAGGCGTTTGGGTAGTAGAATTGGATGAGCTACTGGGCGTTTGCTGAGGGTTGCCTTGTGTACCTAAGCCAGCCTGACCGGGAGGTGGGCCAGATCGAGCATTGGGGGGGCCTTGCCCAGGAGATCCAGAACGAGGCGCGAATCGACGCATGAACTGCCCAAATCTAGCATCTGGCTTCCATTCTGACGCAGTAGCCTTCGCCGCCCGAATCTTTCTTTTCCTATCCCGGACACCAAAATCTGCGAGTCGACCCATCAGCAGAGTCAAATGGTCAACAGTGCCGTATAGGTCATTTTTCAGACCCAACCCTGCACGTGGCGGACACTGCGCCCATTGAGAAAATGGTAAAAATAATGAACCACCACTGATAAGACTTTGCAACCAGTCTTGCTTGCAAAACCACCAATATAAGTCACATTGGGTGCGGAATGTTTCGATATCTTTTCGAGACATCTTTCTTCTCCGAGGATGAGTATGCTCTCCTTCAACTTGTCCAAACTGGTCATAATTTATGGCACGTCCCAAGAAACACCCAATCATTTCCTGGTCAATATTACTCTCCAATTCAGCAAAAGGATCATCACTGAAAGTTGGATCATTGAACAAGAACATATCCTCAAAAAAGCCCTGGGTGTTGTTCTGCGCAAGCATTTGTTGGCGACGTTGGGCACGGAGATCACGAGTCATACCGGCAAAATCGATCTCGCGCATCAATTGGGCTGAGCCTGCCAGATGATTGTTCCATTTAGAATGGTCAGCTGTGGTAACCTCATAGTAAGCTAGAAGCAGGGTTGCCGCCAATGTGCCTAGCTGCTTGCGCTGCGTGGGAAGACCGACCGCCTTTCCCACTCTTCTAAGGGCATATTGATAATGTTTGAGAGAAGCGGTAGAAGGTGCTTGTTGGAGATTTGCAATATGCAGACTGCCCATGGCTAGTATCGCTTGTTGCAGCGCTTGATGCTGAAAGGCTTTGAGGGGAAGAGTGTATGTCCATAACCCTTGCTTTGCCATTGGCACTGGTGCCCCTAGCCTGGTGGACTGATCTGTCCCGTGTCGTTCGAATACTGATATTGCCGGACCAGTAGCATGAATAAAGTGTAGAAAGATACGAGCTGTATTGGGATTGTTCAACGGGGAGGAGCCGAGGCTGGGCTGATAAGTTGCCAGCATGTTCTCGTACAGGTATGTGGTGAAAAGACGAGGTTGCCCTGCGTCTCGGGTTGCGAATGCCATGACCATGTTCAACTGATTCATGTCTTGCAAAGCTGCTTGTTCCGGCTCCTCTTCGTCCGACTCAACATCGTAGTAATCGCCATCTTCCTCAGCGACATACTCGAACGGTGATAGAGGAGTCATTGGCGATCGTACTTGACTGTGCACGGTATTTATATCACAATCTGCAGGTTGAGAAGACGGCAAGGCTGGATTAAAATATGTCGATGTCGGTTTGACCTTATACTACTATTAGTTCTGTCAGGGAGTCAAAACGTTGATCATCGTACCTGTACACCCTGCGAAAGAGGAATCATGCCCGTAGAGCCGGAGGTTGTCCAAGCCTCGCTGATATTTTGAGTATCCCATCCTTGGAAATTATGGCTAGAGTAATTACTCTGAGCATAATTCGATGATTCTTGCCGCTGATGATTGAACCCAGGCGAAAAGGTTGACGGTGGATAGGTTGGTGATTCTTCCATCACCGTTTGAGCCTGACCATCGAACTGGTTGACACATCCATGATTAGGGTCCTGGAAAGTCTGGGACGAGCCACTTGATTGCGGAAATGTCTGTTCTGATGCAAAGTATGCCGGGAGTCTCGGTGCTAGTATCGGCCCATTGGTACCAGCCGACGTCAGCTGGAAATCAATCTGGCCCTCATACTGGCTGGGAAGGGGAGGCTGTTGTGCCGGAATTGTGCTCGATACACCAGGAACCCCCAATGGATTCTTGAAAATCAATCGTTGTGCATAGCCTTTGCACTCGCGTTTCGACTTCGTACAGTTCTTGCAAATGGGCTTTTCTTCATCACATTTGATGCGACGTTGTCGGCAAGCTAATAATTACATTAGCCAATGGAAAATTCAGCAATACAATGCTGGAAGTACTCAAGCATCCAGTCTTTGTGCGCTTCCTTGGCACCTTTGCAGTAGCCGTGCTGCTGCCTTGATCGGCTACCCGAAATTCAAGTCTCGACCCATCTTGCGGGGTTTCGTTGATGGGATTCACGTTCTCCATAGCTGAAGGGTAGATATCTCCAGGGCCTACGCGTCATATTCAGATGGTGACAGAGCAGGATGAAGAAAAAAGAGAGAATGATTCAGCCAAACCGTCGAAAGATGGAGTGTTGCGGGGAGACGATCGAGATCTGCCCAGGGTCATGTCTACGGCCACGCTCGGGCCTATCACGCTGCAGTTTGCCTGGGGATCGACCCGTTGCACATAGCTGGAGCTCCAGTTTCTGCGGAACGCTCAGCTCCGTGACGACCAAATGGTATTAAATATGACAAAACATATTCAGCAGAGCCAAATGCGAATTCAAATTTCAGCCATTATTACCACCGGCCTCAATCTTGAAGATACCCGAGAGACGGCGATATCTCGGCGAATTGTGTGAGGCGGTGGGCGACGAGGATACCGCCAATTAAAGCCGGCAGAAAGAGCGATGCCAAACCGAAAATTTCTTGCAGATCGCTGTTCTCGGGGCAGTCGTGCTTTGAGTCTGTAATCGAGCCGTGTGCTACCAGACCCAATTCAGCCTATATACCACCTCTAGCACATCATGTTCGCAGTTCCCGGCTGGTCTGTTTCAGCCTCTGCGCTAAAACAGCAGAGTGAGCCGCAAGCTCAATCGTCGACCACCGAATCTCCGAAGCCAAATGCCAATGCATCAAAGAAGCGCAAGCGCAATGATCATGTCACTAAGAGGAATGTTGATGAGATGTACCGTCGGCATATCGAGGGATTGACCGGCCAGTCAAAGCCTGGCAAGTCCAACCAGGCCAAGCCGGAAAAGAAGCGCAAGAAGGAGCAGCAAAAGAATGATGCTTCAAAGCAAGATCAAGAGGGAAAGACGGTAGAAGGACCAGCTGCTGCAGTTGGCAATGACACCGAGGAGAACAAAGGATCTAAGAGGAAGAGAAAAAACAAGAACAAGGATTCGCAGGCTGGAGAAGGAAATGAAGCAACCCCTAATGAGGCACCCACGGTTGAAGCATTGCCTACCGCACCACCAAAGACAGAGGCTACACTTACGCCTCTGCAGCAAGCCATGCGGCAGAAGCTGATTTCGTCCCGTTTCCGTCACTTGAACGAAACCCTCTATACCACACCATCGACAAAGGCACTCGAACTGTTCACCACAAGCCCCGAGCTCTTCGAAGAATACCACGCCGGTTTCTCCCGCCAAGTCAAAGAGTCCTGGCCCTCTAACCCCGTAGACGGATATATCGCCGCTATTCGCGCTCGAGGGGCCGCAAAACCTGCGCCGAGGAAGGGCAACAACAAACCAGACGCAAAACCTCGGAGCCTACCTCTACCCCGACGACCAAACGGCTCCTGCACCATCGCAGACCTTGGCTGCGGTGACGCACAACTCCACCGCTCCCTCATCCCCTCCGCCAAAAAGCTCAACCTCAAACTGTTCAGCTTCGACCTTCACGCTCCGAAAGATTCCCCCATCACAAAAGCCGACATTTCCAACCTTCCCACCGAAGACGGCTCCGTCGACCTCGCCATATTCTGCCTCAGTCTCATGGGCACAAACTGGGTCTCTTTCGTCGAAGAGGCCTGGCGTGTTCTCCGCGGCGACGGTAAAGGCGAATGCTGGGTGAGTGAAGTGAAATCACGCTTCGGCAAAGTTGTCCGCAAGAAGGCGCAGATCGGTGCGAAGAAGCCCATGACAAAAGCTGAGAAGAAGAAACTTAAGAAGAAGAAGGGTGGTGATGACGATGCGGATTCGGATATTGAAGACGGGGATGTCTATGCTGAAGATGCACGGCCCTCGCAGGACGATGAGACTGATATCTCGGCATTTGTTGAAGTGTTCAGGACCCGCGGGTTTGTTCTCAAGTCTGAGACCGTTGACAAGTCTAATAAGATGTTTGTCAAATTGGAGTTTGTTAAGCATGGTGCGCCGACGAAGGGCAAATATGCGTCTTCTACTCCTGCCGCTCCTGCACCTGGAAAGAAGAGGTTCATCGAGAAGAAGCCGGCTGCTGATAATGGCATGTCGCCGGAAGAAGAGGCGGCTGTGCTGAAGCCCTGTGTCTATAAAATTCGATGATTAATGTCAAGTCGACAATAGCTGTACATGAAATAGTCTCCATGATACCACTAAAAGGCATTTTCTAGTTGTTTAGAACACTGAAAGTTACGTAAGAACTAATAGCTTCACGGTCATTAGACGGTCATTAGACGGTCATTCTTTTCTATGTGTTCAAAATAACCCTGCGATGTATATCACACAGATATCATGGCGACCACATCACAAGACTTAGCAGGTATGAACATCGTTTATTGGTTGCTGGCCAATTGTGCAACAGCACGTCCCATCTCCTCATCATTGTAAATACGGAATCCCTTCTCCTTGGTGACGCTAGCAAGCTGGACGTTCTTCGCGTCTAACTTCTCCTCCATAACCTGCTTGAGTGTCTTCAACACCAATGTCTCCGCTTCGGAAAGCGTCAGAGATCGGTGGTATTCATTCTGCAATTCTGCCTGCGCTCCTTCACTTCCAGACCCGATTGCCTTTGCGTCATAACGGTAAAATGTACCGGAAGGCTCGGCGTGATATCTAAAATTGAAAACATGTCAGTGCAAAGTTCTCGTAGCGTCGAAGATTCCATGCGAGGGAATGAGAGCACATACAGTTGAGGACCGTCCTCGTCAATACCGGCAATCAAAAGAGCAACACCAAAAGGTCTACTCATGACACTTTCCTCATCATCTCCGGTCTCACCAAATCGCAAAGCCAAGTCACAGATGGCCTGGGTGCAGCTCTCAACCCGTAGAGGTTCAGCGTAGTGGAAGGCGTGGTTCTGGGTCTCAACACGGGCATGTTCGACTAGGTTCCGGGCATCTGCCTGCAGGCCGGACATGGCACAACCGATGTGCTGATCGATCTCGACAATCTTCTCAACGGATGACGCTTCGAGCAAGGTAGATGTGACACGCTTCTCAACACCCAAGATGACACCTTCCGACGTTGCTACCTGTTGGGCGATTAGCAGATGTTGCGATCATTTCCGGAAGTCCATATAATTCTCTATTATAAGCACAGCTATGGACTTGAGGCGGAATACAGTGGTAGGAACGGAGGACGTACACCGATGGCGGTCGAACCGAGCTTGATAGCTTCGAGGGAGTATTCAACCTGGAACAAACGACCTTCGGGAGAGAAGGTGCTGGTTATTGCCGTTAGATCGAGAGTAAGGGATAGTAGCAATCTTCGTAGGGGTAGCGTACTTGATTCCACGGTCTAAGGAGAGGATTGTCAGCTTGCCATTGCTGCTAAGAGGTCTGATAGAGCTTACCGTATTCCGAGCGCGCGATGAACATTTTGAATAGTCTAAAGGATCAATGAATATCGAAATTAGATCAGAGAGACGAAGACAGTCAAGCGGTTCGAAACAAGAAGTCGTGGTGTAGAATCGGGCGATGAGGGAATGTACAAGCTGGAGCTCTGATGAAGCTCTGAAGATGATGGAATACGCAAGTCGCAAGTGCCTGGCGGAGATCTCAGGCACTAAGGCATCGACAAACCCACCGCTCCGATAACCAAACAGACGCGGCACCAGCAGGCCCAAGCTACTTCGTTTTCAGCGCAGGACGCGGTCTATTCTCTTCTTTTTACGACTGTCCAGTCTCTCAATGCGTATCCCAGAGGCCTACGTCCGCCAATGACCGCCGCGCGAACACCATGAACCCACCACGACCCCGCGTTGCGTCCAGTCGCGTCGCCGATACTGAAAGGCCCGGCCTACGCAGCGGCACAGCTTCTCCATCACAGGCAGATAATATGGATCATCGCGGGAGCACGTCGACTCAGAAGAGCAAAGTCCCTCGGGATCATGTTACGAGTGAGAAACGAACCGAACGCCTCGTGGTTCAGACCAAGGACAAGGTGCAGAGCCGGACAAGGAACGCAGTCAGAGAGTCGCCCAGTGCAGGCAATCGAGGAGATGGAGAAAAGACACGGTCGAAACGCGCCAATACAGTGAGTGCGCTTAGTCCTGGTCCTCGGAAGAAGGAAAAAGAGGCGTCTGATGGTGAGTTACTTGTCTGAAACTAGTACAATGTTTGGCATTGACTTTCACAGTGCCATGGAACCCGCACGCTTCGTTGATGCCCTACTCTACAGCGCCGTTAGCCAGTCGTGTATCCGTTCCTCCGCTGGCCTCAGCGCTACCTCCGTCGCTCCATCCTACGCCGTTACGTGAGCTGTCCGCCGATGCGCAGGAAAAGGCGATCCTAGAGGATCTTCTATTCGTGTTCATGGGCTTTGAAGGGCAGTACATCCAGTACCAACCTCAGTATGATCCGAATACGGAGAAAGATCGCTTGACCGGGCCGGCTTTTCAGCTACCGCCAGGGTTGGATCCCACACTGAGAGACCTCACGCAGTCCATGTTAAAGATGGCAACACACTACAGTGCTCTGGAGGCTTTCGTGGAACTTTTGAGTCGCGCAGAGTACGGTGCAGTAAGCCATGCACTATGCGCTGCCATACGGAAGTTGTTGAAGGATTATTTGATCCTCGTTGCCCAGCTAGAAACGCATCTATTAAATAACCCAACCTTCACCCTTCATTTGCTGCATCTGCATACCATGCCGACAAGCCAGTGCCTAGCTCAACTGTACTCTCTAGGTCAGGAGCTGCTCAGACGAAACGGTCTTCTGGATCAGGATCTCGACGAGTCAATTGACGACTTCGATGATGTTGATAATATTCTCGAGCAACTAAGAGAAGGGGGAGATCTTATTCCTGGAGCCATGTCCAAAAAGAAGATATGTAAAGGAGGCAATGTTTTGCGGCTTTTGACCGAGCGGTTAGCGACGTTCTCGGGCGATCCGACCACAAAAACATTACTAGAAACTCTCCTCCGCGAATCCAGCAGGCCTTATATGACAATGCTCAATGAGTGGCTTCACCATGGAGGAATCAAAGACCCCCACGCGGAATTTCTGGTCAAGGAGCAGAAATGGATTAGACGAGAGAAGCTGGAAGAAGACTACACCGATGAGTACTGGGAGAAGCGCTATACGATTCGCGATAATGAAGTGCCGCCGCAGCTGGATAGTGTACGGGATAAGGTCTTGCTAGCAGGAAAATATCTGAACGTGGTGCGAGAGTGTGGAGGCGTGGACGTCAGCAAAGCGGTTAAGGACGTCCCGAAGACATTTGACGACCCTCGCTTTCTGGAGAACGTTAACGCCGCATACACATATGCAAATGCCTCTCTACTTAACCTTCTGCTCACCAAGAACTCCCTCACTACTCGCTTCCGCTCATTGAAACACTACTTTTTCCTCGATCGTTCCGATTTCTTCTCATACTTCCTCGAGCTTGGGGCGTCTGAGCTTCGCAAACCGGCCAAGAACGTCAACGAAAGCAAGCTGCAATCTCTTCTCGATTTGGTGTTGCGCCAACCAGGCAGTATTGCCGCGCAGGACCCATTCAAGGAAGATGTCAAAGTGCGAATGAATAAGATCGGACTTACCAAATGGCTCATGCAAGTCGTCAGTGTCTCTGGTATCGATCAGGACAACCCAGAAGCCGCCTTGGAGAAGTATCAAGCTCCACAAGTACAAGGCGACGACGACAAGGATATTGTCGGCTTTGACGCTCTCGAGCTCGATTACTCTGTCCCCTTCCCTCTATCCCTCGTCATCAGCCGCAAGACAGTCCTCCGATACCAACTCATCTTTCGACACCTGTTATCCCTTCGCCATCTCGAAACAATGCTATCATCCGCCTGGCTAGACCAGAGCAAAGTCTTAGGCTGGCGCCACAAATCTTCCGACCGACGGCTAGAGCTGTGGAAAAGACGCGCTTGGGTCCTCCGCTCAAAAATGCTTGTCTTTGTCCAGCAACTCCTTTACTTTTGTACTGCCGAAGTAATCGAGCCAAACTGGCAAAATCTCATGGATCGTGTGAATGGTACAGATGCAGACGGGTCGGAAGTAACCGTCAACGGCACCAAACAGGTCAACCGAACCGTCGACGAGCTCATGCAGGACCACGTCGATTTCCTAGATACCTGTCTCAAAGAGTGCATGCTGACGCAGGCCAAACTGCTTAAGGTACTTTCCCTATTATCCCAGTGTCCCATTGCTCATAAGACTGACCCTGAAAAGATTCACTCAAAACTCTTGACATGCTGCACAATGTTCGCATCCTGGACTGCATCACCACTAGGCCGTGCCCTCACCTCCGCCGACCCAGAGCTAAGCTCAAACCCAGCTACGTCAGAGGGACGTGCCTACGACCCAGCCCGGATCGGGAAGCTCGAGGACACTCTAAAGCGTTACGAAGACCACTTCGGTCGCCACCTTCGCATTCTCATGGATAGGTAAGATTCAAATACTGCCTTTGCTTGACCCTGATATTGAAACGATGCTGATGTGATTGTTGGTGCAGCCTGAACTATTTCGCTGCGACTGAGAGTGTTGTTCTGCTGAAATTGGCGCACGCCTTAAGTTCGATCAGTAAAGAGGACTGAGTCAGATAAACCCCGAAGATAAAAGACGACCCTATAAACCCTTCCGAGCAGAGACCATTCTCATGAACCGTTGTGTTTTTTGTTCGTCGGGAATCGGGTGGGAAGGACTGCCAATGCCTGTCAGACCTTAGATCTGAATCTCAGTTCAGCACCAGAACGGTGAACCGCGGCGTCGTACTCCGTATATTCACGGACGCATAGGCATAGAACCTGACTCAGATGCGGACCGCCTGTCTGCCAAAATGTTCATTGCTCATTGCCCGTGAGACAATTCGTCAGTCCCATCTCGGTTCTCGGTCTCATCCGACAAAACCATTCCATTCGAAGTGGGAAATACTAAGCGAGACGGTAATCTGAAAGACGGTGAAGACAAATCCCGGTCCCTGCGCTCAGGCCTCAGGGGTCTCAAATCCTGGGTCGAGGGGCGCATATACATTCCAAGAGCTGGCTACGGAGCAGCTGGGTCCAAGAGCATCCACCATATAAAGTTTACCACTGCGTCATATCCTCACAGCTTATCAGCTACTCAGTGGCTAGATTAGGCCTTGAGCTGAGCGTCTTAAGCGCTTTAAGATCTTCAGTACTCGTGAGGGGTTGGATTAGCCATTTAAGACTAGGATGGAGGTCCTCCTGGGACCTAAGTAATGTGAATGTGAATGTTCAACCTCAAAATCAAAACACTTTGTAGGAAACTCTTGTAAGTTACCATCACGACGACCACTGCTCCTTGGCAGCTTGATTCCTTTCTTCAGCTTTGCAAGGATGGAGCCTGCAAATGACGATAGACCGTGCGATCCACACCAAGAGTTCCTAAGTGGACGGGCCTAACCGCCCCCCCAAAATTTGATGTTAGTGGCCTCTGCTTCCCGAGGCTTCCCGCCCTTGAACCATGGCTCTGGGTTCTCTAATCCCTACCAAGGATGCCCTCGCCCAATGTCAATGAAGTTAGTTCAGTAAAGGTCCCGACGGCTTGGGTATGCTCTACGCCAGATTGACCCATCGTGTTACATGCATGAAAGCAGAGATCTGAACACCTGCATGGACGTAATCAGCAGAGTCGCAATTTGCCCCTCTGTTTCCTCCGCTGCTCCGTTACTTTATCGCACCTTATCACTTTCAGCATAGTGTGTCCCGCTTCCATGCAGCTATTCGAATCAGAGTGCCAGGATCCCGTACTGTGCCCATAATATGTGCCGTCCGATACCTTGCTTTTCAGGTCTTCGGTTGCCTGTTTTTGATACAGAAAGCATGCGAAGGGGAGCACTGGAGCAGATCGAGCCCACATCATTCCAGCGGAATTTAACTCCGTGGGTTTCTTCAGTGTAAGAACGTGTACTCCGGAGTAAAATATCCGCTGAAATTCGTTGGTTTCAGGTCTCCACAGCCGTTTAGAACACCGCCCCATGGCTTGCATAATTATTCTTCACGATAGATGAGTTTGCATAATGGGGCACTGATGTCATTGGTTGATCGTAGGGGCAGGAACATGTTGGCTTTGCTGCTATTCTCGATTTGGTTTGCAGCCCGTTTGGCTGGCCGTCTAACGCTGGAAAAGGGCCAAAGTATCATCTTTCGATGACCCAGAGCGATGAGAAAGTCTAGAAGGAGCGGTGAACGAGCCGGTATAGTGTCAGGCAGATGATCAAAAAAGAAAGAATCCAGCAAATAATCCTGCAGGTTGGATCACCCGTGGAGAATGACTCCTGGTCCTTCGTTTTACCATGAGGTCCGCTAAGGAGTATGAACGTGAGTGCATCAAACCTTTTTTCGCTACATGGCCTGTTTAAGTTTCATGGAATCTGTCCCCGACAGACATTCCAATTTCCTGATGGTTTTGAGTATAAGCAATACTGACCAATAACAGCAGGGAACTGAGCCGACAAGCCGCTGGACCGCACGCTCTCTGCTATAATCGCGGCTTATGCACTTCACATAGCAGGATGAAGAACTCACGTGTAACAAATACAGAGTAGGGTCCTTTAAGCCCTAAGACGCCCCAGCTGCGTAATCGGTAAAGCGTCAAAATCGTTACCTTCAATCGGGCTCCGGTGTTTTCCTTTGCGTTAAACCACGGCAGTTGCGTTGCTAACGAATTGTCATTATGGCTGACGAACAGTTGGCAGTGGTGATTCCTGCTCAAGATAGTCTCGATTCTCTCAAAGTGCATAGGATCGCAATAACTACCAGTACCGTCGAGTAAAGCTCAGCGCATTCTCCACTCCCAAACCTCGTCGACGTGGTGGTCCAGTCAATGTTGACTAATATCCTTCTTTTCAAGAGGCGTGGAGACGTTGCAACAAGACTGCAGGCTGCTGCAGCCTTCCGGCCCCGTCGAGTTGGTCAAGGCTGGCTGACACATTATTGGAGCCAGAGCTGCGTCACAAATACACGACAGAGTGCAGACGATCCCATGGCAACTCGTCGAGCTATCTAGGGCTTGCTGCTAGGGACTGGAAGCGACATTATCGGCGATCTCTCCGTTGAGGTAGGCTTCGTATCATTGCGATTCGTCGACTGTGCCACTCTGGGGCGCACCATTAACCCCTCCGTGACTCCGTCCCTGCAATACTGCCTGCATGTAATCAGTGTATACCTCGAAAGGTAAACATGTATTTCAGCTGCAGAAAGAGTACGGCCATTGTTTAAGACCACAGACAAAAGGAGTAAGACACGGAGCATGTTTCGCGGCTTTCGTCTTTCTCACTGCAATCGAAGCATCCCCATACCTAGCTTCACCTGTTCGCCGTGGTCTTCAACATTACAACTCGCACAGGGCAGGGTCTCATACCGTCTGTACGGTTCGTACCTGGGTAAAAAAAGAGAGCCCCTGTGTAGTGGCTCTTCACCAGTCATGTCGAGGGCAAGAAAAACATGGGCCAGTCAGTTTCCGTGCCCAGAGTGCTCCCAGGCAGACGGACTGCTCTGCCACATCGATCGCTTCAACAAAGACTCGAACCACACTAAGTTCGCGCGTCGCCCGCCACAGGGCACAATTTCACCATCCCACATTATTATGCAGTCTTGTTCTCCTTTCCCAGAATAGACTTGACAGAACATATAGTCGGCAACCATTCATAGTCTTGACGGACAATAATGACGTGCGAGATTTTCAGCCCTGACTATACATTTGTGGGAGGTTCTGACTTTCTTGACCCAAGGAGCCCGAACTCACAAACAGAGGACCTCGACGACGAGTACCTCCATACTGTATCCATCCATGGCCGAGAGTACCAGAAGTACTCAATCGATAATCAGGTTTCGTTCGAGCCCGTCGATGAGGTAGGGTATCGTCAACGAGCCCCCAACCCTGCGCTGACTGTCGATAGGACGAAGCGGAGCGCCTGGATTTTCAGCATCGGATTCTCAGCAAAGTCTTTGACCACCGACTCGTATTTCCGCCTATTTCCCATCTGAGGAGAGTGTTGGATTGTGGTTACGGTACTGGTTCTTGGGCCATTGACGTCGCAGAACAGAATCCAGACTGCGAGGTTAGAAGCCTCCCCAGAAACGCTCCTCTGGAAATCAAGTTGGCTGAGTTTTTTCAGGTAACAGGTGTCGACATATACCCTTTCATGAACCCAGACGATACACCAGAGAATCTCTGGCTTCAGGTAAGCCGCGGATATCCCGCATCAGACCGATGAACAGCCCCGCGCTCGAGTGTCTCTTTATACCAAAAGACATGCAGCCCAACCTTACGTTTATTCTGCCTTCTCAAATCTTCAAGATCGGGTCATATCGCTCGGATGCAATTGATCAGCGACGCTAATCTCATCCATTCCAGGTGGACGACCTCAACCGCCCTTTCACCTTCTCTCCGAACTATTTCGACCTTGTCCACTCTCGACTTCTCGCGGCGGGCATCGATCGGTCCCGATGGCCATCATATATTTCAGACATCAAAAGGTTTGGATTCGGCGGCGGGCCCGTATTACCGAACCAACTGCTACCGGTACGAGGCTGACGGTTGGTTGGCATAGAATCCTGAAGCCCGGAGGATGGGTACAATTGGTCGAAATATACTTCAATGTTCAATCAGATAATGGCTCCATCACCGAAAGGCATGCTTTGCGACAGTGGAGCTTGCAGCTCATGAGATCAATGGAAGAGGCCAAAGACCTAAGGGTGGGAAACCGCTTGAGAACCCTTTTGATGGCATCTGGTTTCACGGAAGTCGATGTGAAGATGATTCCTCTGCCTCTTTCCGCGTGGCCCGACAGTAAGCCTTCTGATAGCCTGCCCGTGTTCAGGACACGGAGTTGTACTGATTTGGATTTCAGACGCCACCAGCAGAGAAATCGGTGCAATGAATGGTGAAAATGTCACAAGGTTGCTCGAGTCCTTATCACTATACCCCCTGACTCAACGCCTTCGCATGCCTCAACAGCAGTATCGAGAGCTGTTATTGAGAGCTCAAAGGGAAGTGAGTGACCAAAGGCTGAAAGCTTATTTTCCACTGTGAGTGAAAAGAGAGTTCGCAAAGTCGAAGCACTCTAACAGACTAGTTATGTTTGTATCGGACGAAAGTCTCCGCGTTGATCGAAGACGGGGCGGTGGCCAATAGGTGATGCTATGCCACTTCGGATTCTCTATGCCCCTGGTCTTCATGCTGCACTTGAATAGTCTAGGCGCAGACGCCAGTTTTGTCGATCAGGTCGAGGAATTCAGCTCGAGGTACAGGCCTGAAGACAGCTCAAACCAGTCAGTTGAATGACCATCAATCTCTCGAGAGGACTGTACATCGTTGCGAAACCAAGGAAGAGAAATGGTCGGGATACAAATTCTGAACAGTGCAGTATGGTTATGAGGGTCTCCGCTGTTGAACTCACCTTCCGCTCCTGCCTAGAGTAGCCCCCAAAGCCATTCACTCCTGCCTCCCACCCAACGGCACGAGGACTGACTGAAAGTACCAACACGAAGTTTCAATTGCAACTCGAGGAATCGGTCTAACATACTTGCTTTTGTCTCTTCGGAACGGTATCAGAAGATGGAACCCGATGCCTTTGGGCTACTCAAAATTGGTGAGATCGGCACCGGTTACGGATATCACAGCAGAGAAACGTTCGCTTTGATACGAAACCTTGGGCAGAGAGAAGCAGGAACTCTGAGGCAAAACAAGTCTCCTCGAACTATCAGCGATGGGGTAAGCTGAATTAAGAGGTGTATGATTTGTGGAAGTCAGAGATGGAAGAAGAAGAAAGAGCGAACAAAGGACAACGGGAAGGTCAAAGTTGTCGCGGGTGCGGTTGAACTTTACTTGTCCAGTCACCAAAGCTCAGCCCAGCTCTCTTTCAGAACAATACAGTGCGTCGATTGACTTTGCTACTCTGTTTTTGCTACTTGTTTTATGTGCTCTGTCACATCTAGCTAACTTCCTCCAGATACGGAGTACTGAAGGTTAGACTTCCTGCCTTGATAAAGTCTGGAATGCCGATCTCGCAACGCTCCCGATCCAATCCCTATACGCCATACTTGGATATTATGGCCAGCTTTCTATGGTAACTTGATCTCAACCTCTCCTCCAGCAAATGTTACCACATACTATGCTGCTCTGGGGGTTCTTTCCGGCAATATGAGGCGGAAACGCGTTATGGATGCTATCATCTTCACATAAGATAACAATCCAACATATACTTGCTCGACAAAGGTGCCTCGTCTACTTGATTCGAACTAATGTTTCAGCTCATTGAGCTATTCCAGGCCAAGGAATCGACAGATACTCGAAATTGCAAGCTTGAAGCCTATTCCGAGCCTCTTTCCAAGTTCAAGTCGACAGCGAACATCATGCTAAAGGGAGAACGACGTACACTACTCTGCAGTAGAGTAGATCATAAGCACCACACTCTGTAGGACTTACGGAATACCCGAGCGCTAATCTACGGAGTACTCCTCACTGCATACTAAGAATCCGGCACACTGTCTAGTAATGCCTAGTGATCGGACTAAGGACCAGCCGGTGCGGATTCCAGGTTGGGGTCTTCCTGCACTCATGCTGGATAAGCTCCGCGGTTCGTCCACTGCAGCCTGGGACTTTATTAAAATGCATAAACTTGAGATCGGGCGAAATGCAGAGAATCATAATGGCCAATGTAATCAATGAGCTCTATGTAGTTGGTGCCTTGTATATGCCTGAATGGACAGGCATCAGATTACCCATCTCGGTAAGTGGCCGGCGACCAAAAATGTTTCCGCCATCAAAAGAATTTCGCATCGTTCAATCTTGCGCTCCATCTCAACCAACAAACCGCAGTCAAGATGCCCTCGACAAATAACAAAGAGAAGCCATGGGACACGGACGATATTGACAAGTGGAAGGTGAATCACGAAATTTTACAGAAATTCATTCCTCAATCTTTGACTAACTTGTGCTTTCTCCGCAGATCGAAGCTTTCAAAGCAGAAGATAACGCCGCTGGTAGTTTCGCCGAGGAATCTTCATTTGCTACACTCTTCCCCAAGTACCGCGAACAATATTTGAAGGAAGCATGGCCCGTTGTGACGAGAGCGCTGGAGAAGCATGGCATAGCTTGCACACTGGATTTGGTCGAGGGTAGCATGACGGTGAAAACGACCCGAAAAACCTTTGACCCAGCTGCGATTCTCAAGGCCCGCGATTTGATCAAGTTACTATCTCGAAGTGTTCCTGTTCAGCAGGTGGGTGCTTTCGTTTCTAGCCTCTACGCAATTCTAACTAATATTCTGCAGGCCCTGAAAATCCTCGAAGACGGTGTCGCATGCGACGTGATCAAAATCCGCAACCAAGTCCGCAACAAAGAACGCTTCGTCAAACGCCGCCAACGCATTCTCGGTCCGCAGGGTTCAACCCTCAAAGCTCTCGAGCTCCTAACTGAGACCTACATCCTCGTGCAAGGAAACACCGTCGCGGCAATGGGTCCGTTCAAGGGCTTGAAGGAAGTCCGGAGAATTATCGACGACTGCATGGCCAATATCCACCCAATCTATCACATCAAGGAACTCATGATCAAGCGCGAACTTGCCAAGGACCCGACCCTAGCTGCAGAGTCATGGGACCGGTTCCTCCCCAACTTCAAGAAGCGCACGCTTTCCAAGCGTCGCACGCCGTTCAAGGTCACAGACAAGACGAAGAAGGTGTACACGCCTTTCCCGCCGGCGCCGGAAAAGAGCAAGGTGGACAAGCAGATCGAGTCTGGAGAGTACTTTTTGTCGAAGGAAGCTAAGGACCGTGCGCAGAAGGAAGAGGTCATGGAGAAGCAGCGGTTAAAGCGCGAGGAGAAGATGAAGGAGAGGGAGAAGGCTTTTGTGGCGCCGGAAGAGCTCGAAGAAGCAGAGAGGGCAAAGAAGGAGAAGAAAGAGAAGAAGAAGCGGAAGAGGGAGGCCGAGGCCGAGGCCGACAGTTCAGAGAAAAAGGAAAAGAAGAAGAAGAAGAGCAAGTCCAAGGCAGACTCGGACGAAGAGTAAACATCAGTCGTCTGAACATGATGGGGCTGTTCTTTTGTCTTGTTACTTCTCTATGGGTTTCCTTTTGATCTTAACACAGGCGCTAGGCATGGCATGGGCTGGCGTTCTCTCTTTTGACAGATATAAAATATACCTTTGATGACACTAGAGCTCTTCGTGCCACCAATTTCTGTAGAATGACATCAACGAATAGGCCATAAACATATCTAGACATTCTAGCTACATGCAAGCCATGACTATGACGGTCTGAACCTCTCTATGGAGTATATAAACAATCAAGCAGACAGACCTAAAGAGTAAGCATCTAAGCCCCATCTTCTTCCACCCTTCGTTGCCCCCTCTCCCTCTCCCCCTTCCCCTCCAAAAACCTCTCCTGCTCTTCCTTACTCTTCCCCAAATCCAACCAAATCGCCAAACCAGCCGCGCTAAGCACACTCAGCCCAAGAAGGAAATAAAACGGCATAGACGGATTATGCGACGGCGCAGCATCAATAATGGCACTGCTGACAACAGGCCCAATGAAACTGCTCGTCTTGCCGATAATGCTAAACAAGGAAAAGAATAAGAACTCGTGGCCGCGCGGCGTCACCTCCGAGATCATGATCTGCGAATAGCTGTACCAGGGGCATACGAAGAGGCCGTAAAAGGCTTGGTACGCCCAGACTTCCCAGCTGTGGTGGAAGCCGAAGCGCGATGTCCAGATCCCGATCATACCCCAGCCGTCGAGGAGGATTATGGATAGGGCGATGAAGCTGAACATTGTTTTTGGGGAAAGGCGGAAGTGTTGCTGGGCGAGCCAGAAGATGTAAATTCCGACAGCCTGTTCAGGACGTTAGGGTTGTTTTCGATAGAGGGGACGGAGAGTATGTACCTGTGCTGCAATGCCGACGATCAAGAGGTATGTCAATTGGAGGGTGTTGTAGGCAACTATAGTATTCTGCAGAGTCGATATAACCGTCACAGTGGTATTGAGGGAGTCACCCAGCAGAAAGTATCCTGGCATCGTCAGCATAAACTTTTCTTATAAAAATGAACCATGGCCAGAGCCAAACAAACAAACCTACCAACAAGATACAGTAAACTCTGCTTCAACCTCCAGATCAGCCTCGCCGCAATCCAAAGCTGTTTCAACCCAGCAACAACAATACTCCTCCCACCCGTATCCAGCCCCGGCCTTCTTTTCTCAAGAAAGAACCAAGGCAACGAAACAAGCACCCAGACACCGCTCGCAAATGCAATCAGCACACTCAACCCCCAGTTATTATTCGCCTCGCTATCATCAACCCTCAACCCAAACATGATCCCAACAATAATCGCAAGGATAAAGATCTCCACAACACTCTGCACATAGAACGCCACATTCGCCAACTGGCTGCGCTTCATTGTATCTGCAAAATCGTACTCCTCGCGACTGATACTTCCGGCCTGGAGTTCACCTGCTTTGGCTTTCATCTCGACCGTATTCCGCGCGAGGCCAGGGAACGCAGCAGTCCAGAATGTAAGGGTTGTCTGGTACGCGATCAATCCAACCATGTACAATCCCACGCCGACATGCCATTTCTCTGCATCATGCACGCCCAGCCAGCCAAACCCAATCCCGTACGCGACGAGCGACAACCCGATGAGGATATTTGGCCGCCAGGTCCCGAAATCCGCGAAGCTGCCGATGACGAGGAAGACGACGACCTGGATTGCGAAGGAGATGCCGTTGCAGAGGAGGACGATGCTTTCGATGGAGCGCTGTTTGCCTGCGAAAAGTAGCGTTCCTGAGTCGCCTGCTGCCTGCGAGAGGAGGTTCTGGAAGGCCGTTGGTGCGAAATCTAGATCTTGTCAGTATTATACTTTCTTTTTTAGTAGACCAAGCTTTCGCCAAGGTCTTGTCTTGAAATGGCTCACTAAATAGAGAAAGCCCATTATTCCCAATATAATAACTGGCTAGATTCAGCAAAGTCCGGGAGGGTCAGTACGGAACCCACGCATAGTAAGCCCATATTTCTAGCCGCGTGGTTCTATAACCGTCGTCGAAGTGATCCGGGGCAGTAGGCCGTTCAGCATGCGCTTCGGCATCGGCATCGAGATCAGTGCCGATATCCTGGATAACAGGGTCGTGGAGTTTGGCATCCCCGTCGCTAGATATGAGTGTAGCCATGTTGGATCTGGGTAGATAGAATGGCGAAACCACCGTCAACGCGCCGAGACATTAGATGCAAGCAAAGATTTTCTTTTTTGAAAAAAATCTCGCCACGGGGTCCAACCCCTCCCAGAGTTACAAGCGATAAGACTAGGCCTGGACGGCCATCGCTGGCTGCTAATCGTTGCTAAAAGCAAGTTTTAGAGGACTGGGGATGCCGATCTGGTGGGGCGCGGGGGCTGCAAGACATCGTGAACAGGGACAAGTACTCGGTACATAGGTGCTTTCAAGATTATCATTTACTTAGATAGTGTCTATTAAGTGTATGTAGGGCTATTTTCATATAGTAGGTTACCAATAGCTGAGGCAGGATAATGAGGTATATACATCTATATATCTATAACATAGGTGAGATCTAACCGGAACGTATCCAAATCACAGCTTAGCAGCACCGCTCTCAATCGACGACCAGCTACGCTCAGTAAGCTTCTCATACTTTGTCCCATCTAACCAATACAGCCTATCACTACCCCAATCACCAAGAGGGTTCCAGCCCTTCTTCGTCAATTCGCCCTTTGCCTGCTTGAACGTAACTCCAGTTGCAACTCTATTGCACGTTAGACAAGACTTTAACAGTTTTAAAAATTAGGACTCACTTTTCAGTCAACCGAACAAGCCGCGGCATGGCATACGACGGTACGCCCTTCTTCTTCAACTCTCCATGCAGACCGGCCATGAAAGCACTCGCTGCCGCCTCAGAGGACTCGTCGAGCGTAATCCCGGCAGCGCCAGCCTGTCCATCATAGGCACCCAGCTTGACACCATAGACAACTGCATCATGGACCCCAGGGATTGCAGAAATATGGTCTCTAATTTCACCCGCGCTGACATTCTCACCTTTCCAGCGGAATGTATCTCCCACTCGATCCTGGAACTTGACCCATCCGTCCGTGTCCTGGACGAGTAAATCGCCTGTACGCTGAAAAAGGTCTCCCTTTTCGAAAACGTCTCGGATTAGTTTCTTCTCAGTAGCTTCTTCGTTCTTCAGGTACTCGGTGAGCATGGCGCGGCTTCTCACGCGGCCGATTGCTTCTCCCTCTTCGCCAATTCTCGCCCTGACACAGAACCCTGTGTTGGGATCTCGGTAGGGCATTTCTGTCTCGGTGTCGTACTTTACAATGACAGTGTCGTCGTCAAATAGGCGTTTCAGTGGACCCGAGAACCCAACTTTGCCTGCGCCCCAGGACCCGAAGCCAAAGTTGTCGTATTTCGCAACACCTTCGGTGGAACGATAAAATTCACGGATCTCGGGAACGTTGAACCGCTCGCGGAAGCGGTCCCAGATGTCTCCTCGGAGCCCGTTCCCGGCGGCGACAATGCAGGAGTGGTCCTGGTCGAAGGGAGAGGCAGGTGTTGCTGTGAGGTACCTGCATAGCTCTCCGATGTATAGAATACGCGTAGCCCGCGAGTCATGGACGTCTTTCCAGAAATTGGAGGCAGAGAACTTGCGCCGGATGCAGAGCGTGCCTGCATTGCCTACAGAGTAGCAGAGTCCGGTGAAATAGGCTGTGCCGTGGAACAGTGGGAGGGAGCAGTATGTCCGTAGCGGGAAATATCGCGAAGGGTTGTTGGCATCTGGAGAGAGCGTGTTTGATGTTATCATGGCCATCATGTTGCGAATGGCACATGCCTTTGGCTTTCCTGTCGTTCCCGATGTGTAAATGAGGGCTGATAAATCTGTAGGAGCACGTTTCGCTGCTGTCACTGCTGACGGAGAGTATCGTTGCAGGTCTGTTGATGTGACAAGGTCGGACGGCGTGGAAATGCCACTGAACGAGGAGATATTAAATGACAGATGAGGCAAGTCGGAGCACACGAATTGTGCTAGGTCAGGCGAGGATATAATGAGCTTCGCTCCAGAGACATTGAGGCAGTGAATAAATGTATCATCTAGAGAGAATAGTCAGACTCGAATTCACTTGATTATGGGATCACCATACCCCGTAGGTTAACATTGATAAGGGCAGCAACAGCTCCTAATTTTGAGAGTGCATAGTTAATGGCAACCATCTCGGGCGAGTTCGTAGTAAAGACAGCAACAAAGTCCCCAGCGCCAATTTCCTTCTGCTGGAGCAGAGCGGCCAGCCGATCCGCAACTATGCAGAGATTAGAATATTGAAACCACGTTGACAAAGGGGGACCGTACGGTCTTTCAGTTCAGAGTAAGTCCATGATTTTCCTTCGAACCAGATTGCCTCAGTCGAGCCGTGTCCCTCTACTTCGACTACCCGGCGAAGCATCCCATAGATTGTCGGTGTGTCCCCCAATTGAGCCATGCGCTGCTCCAGGCGTTTCCCCCAAGCCCGACCATCGAGAATACTGGAGATATCAGTCGATATTGAGTATTTGGCGTTGATGTAAGCTCCAGCTGCGACTGAGAGCGCCGAAGCAGCTGCCACAGCGGGCATGCTGATTTCAGAGAGAAGATCCATAGTAGACAGTCCGACTGGAATCCAGATCAGATCAGAGAGCTAAAGACCAAGCTGCGTCAATTGGGCGACCTTTGTACGTATTTTATCATGGCAACGGAACTGGGGACGGGAATCAAAAACTGGGGATCTGCCGCCCGAAGAAAGGATGCTGGGGAGAGCTCCAGGAGAGATGCCATGTTGAAAAATGGTACGGTAACGAGCCACTGCGTTAAAGTCCGAGAGCCGACAGAATTAATGAGACCGAACGGAGATACTCCAGCTCTAGCCTCCAGGAACCTGGAATGACACCTAGTGTCAAAGCGTACTCCGTACTCCGTAGTCAGGACAATGTATTCAGTTGTATATCTACTCTGTAGATCTCCACGTATTAGAGACCGGGAGCCCCCGCAATATCAAATCCAACTGTTGCACCGCAGCGGAAGGCCGGTTGCTTCTTTTCGCGATCAGTAATCCTAACCTATGCAGGAACTTGCTCTCTACTCAGAAATCGAGTGTTGGTATGATGAGCAACATCCCGGAGTAATTACTGCAAATCGTTTCCCACCAGGTCAGGATTGACACTGTCACCGCAGCCCCACATTGACAGAGCCGAGGCCGCAGAGTTACCGTTTTTTACGCGTTTGTTACACTCGCCCGGCACTTTAATCGGCTCGTTGCTTCCGATGTCCTCATTTCTTAGTTACAGGACTCCAGCTGACGAAATGCTGGAGTGCTCATGACGGTCGTACTCTGAGCCCTCGCCTTCATAAGCCAATTCTCTCCAAGTACAGTTAATCCAGTGCATACTCTGGCAAGTTGATCGGCAAGCAATCGGCACGTTGATGTAGACCGAGCTCGGCTGCCCTGAAGGCCCACCTCTGGAATCTGGAGTTTGTTCTCGGCTGATTAATTCATGATATTTTCTCCAGAGCCGCGGTTGATAAGACTTGCCCCAGTTGACTTTTAGGTATATCATTCCGCGGGGGGACTTGTTCTCCGCTCAACTTTTCTTTCCCTCCGAATATACACCCACTCCACACGATGTCTTCACCTCAACAGAGACTGTCTTCTATCACAAATCAGCTCTCGGGCTCTAGCGCTGCGGCTTCCAGGGAGAAACTGCTGGCCAAGAATGCGGACGATGTGGTATGTCTGCACTTCTGTCATCCGCAAATCCATAGTTGACACTTTCTAGGTCATCACGCTCGCCGTCCGAACGCCGCTCACCAAGGCTCGAAAGGGCGGCTTGAAGGATACTAGTCTCGATGACCTCCTTATCTCCCTGTTGACGGTATGTCGATTTGTATGCACGCGCGATACCTCCAGGTGCCTAATAAACAACTAGAGCGTGCGCGAAAAGTCCAAGCTTGATCCAAACCTCGTTGAAGATGTCTCCGTAGGCAACGTCCTCTGCCCTGGCCAGGCATATGTTGCCCGCTCCGCTGTTCTGGCTGCGGGCTTCCCTGCTACAACTGCCGCCTCGGTTAGCAACCGCTTCTGCTCTTCTGGATTGCTGGCGATTCAGAACATCGCAAACCAGATTATCGCTGGCTCGATCGATGTCGGTATCGCTGTTGGAGCTGAGAGCATGAGCACTAATGCCGATGGTGGCGCGCCGGAACTGTCTGCTTCAATCTTGTCGCATCCGCTCGCTTCGCAGAACACGCAACCCATGGGCCAGACCTCTGAGAATGTTGCTGGTCAGTTCAGCATCTCCCGTGAGCAGCACGATCAGTTCGCTGCCAAGAGCTACCAGAAGGCAGAGGCTGCTCAGAAGGCCGGCTGGTTTGAGGACGAAATTGTTCCCGTTAAGACGCAGATCAAGGATCCCAAGACTGGTGAAGTGAAATCCGTTGTTGTTGATCGAGACGACGGTATTCGTTATGGCACCACTGCCGAGTCACTTGGCAAGATTCGTGCTGCATTCCCGCAATGGAAGCCAAGCAATACTACTGGCGGAAATGCCAGTCAGATCACCGATGGTGCAGCGGCGCTCGTGCTCATGAAGCGTTCTAAGGCGCAGGAGCTCGGACAGCCCATCATTGGAAAGTTTGCCGGGGCTACAGTTGTCGGTCTGGAACCGAGGATCATGGGAATTGGCCCATCTCTAGCCATCCCTAAAATTCTCTCGAAGTTCGGTCTTACCAACAACGAAATTGACATCTTCGAGATTAACGAGGCATTCGCATCCATGGTACCATTCCTCGATCACCCCCCTCCCCCTCCTCCCTCCTCTAGAGTAGACACTGATAATCGACAGGGTGTTTATTGTGTGCAGAAACTCGGCCTGGATCTGGCCAAGGTCAACCCTCGTGGTGGTGCTATGTAAGGCTTTCACTTCTTCATAACACGAACGTTGCTGACTCCATTAGTGCCTTCGGACATCCCCTGGGTGCGACTGGTGCGCGTCAGGTTGTTACTGCTCTGTCAGAGCTGCGACGGCAGAACAAGCGGGTGGCTGTTACTTCCATGTGCGTTGGAACGGTGAGTAACTGGTTTTCCTCTGACCCAGCCAACACTTTACTAACGCCTCTTCTAGGGCATGGGTATGGCCGGTGTCTTCGTATCAGAGCATTAGTCTGGCGTTCAATTGTTTCATTACCTGTAATCATTATATCGCAATGAACTTGATTAGACACGGATCGCACAGTACTTGAACTCGATACCCCAGAGGCGTAAATCCTGCGGAGACAATGGAGACAGTGGGGCGGATCGTTCCGACAAAGTACGGAGTAAGCGTTGTCTAAGGATGCGTACTTGGGTCTTTTGCAGGATCAATTCAAGCGAACATGTATTATGGTCGATAGAACATTGTATGTTCGTTTGAAAGAGGAGAGTATTGTGCCCCATAACATTGCACAGTAGAACAGGAATCCTGGTTGTGAGCTTCAGCGCCAAGAACGTGGCTTGCATTGAAGATCGCAGGCACAATCACGTGTGCCAAGCCTTCGTCACCGCAGCGCCTCGTCGGAGCGTCCCATGACACCGTCTCTGTTATCTCCAATCTCCAACTCTCTCTCAGCTTCTCGTCTGCGTGCTTCTCCAAGTACAAGTACGCTTCATACGACTATTGCACGTTTACCGATCTGTCTTGTTTCCTTTGCTTCATCCTAGCTTTTTCCCCGACTCGCAAGCATGAAGTTCTTATCATCCGCCGCCGCCTTGCTCTTGGCCCCGCTGGTTGTCGCTACACCCGCGTCGTTCTTCGGATCCTCCCAGGATGTGATAGCGCAGGGCGCCCCTGTCAGCGGCAACAACCCTCTGGAATTTTGTGCAGACCCCGCTGGAGATCTTCTAGAAATCAAGAACGTGGACTTGTCGCCGAACCCTCCCAAGGCGTAAGTTTTATACTCTTATCTGCATAGCATACTTCTCGTGCTAACTTCGATAGTGGCACAACCCTCAAGATCAAGGCCGAGGGCGTTCTCAAGCAGAAGGTCGAGCAAGGCGCCTATGTGCTACTGACCGTAAAATACGGACTTATCACTTTGATCAATCAACAAGCCGATCTGTGTGATCAGCTCAAGAATGTGGACTTGGGATGCCCATTGGAAGAAGGACCGATGGTTCTGACCAAGGAGGTTGACCTACCGACTCAAATTCCTCCTGTATGTTCAAATTTCGCTTCCATTCTGTCCAAAGTATCGCTAGCTAAATGATGATGCGCAACAGGGCCGATACACCGTTCATGCAGATGTTTTCACCAAGGACGAAAAGCGTCTTACTTGCCTGGATGCCAAGAACATCCAGTTCTAGATGAGAAAGTTGCACGTCCTTTTGACCATGATCATGCTTGCCCGCTGTTGTAACGCGTTCACGAATGCTTTTCCACCATACACCTACGATCCGCCGATGCGGCATGCCCAAATTCTGTTTATTCTGTTAGCTCCGCATGTATTTCTCCTCCCTATCCATGCTCTATAGATGTCGGATTCCGAACCTATTTCTAATGTACGGGTGCTACTATTGTTTTCGGCGTTCGGAATATGTTTTGACTTCTGCATTGCTTTCCACCTGCATATTACGCAACGAGCATCTTGCTGATTATCTACACCGTATCTGCCTGGCCGGTTGACTCTCGATAAAGTAATTGAGGGCTTATTGCCATAGACCTAAGTGCTGTTAATGAAACATTCAATAACACTGTCGGTGGTGTAGGATCGCCAGTTTTCTAGTTTCCTACACCGTAGAGATACCCGAATCGTCGCCTAGTAGGAGCCTACATGCGTACAATTTTGATATAGTTCCTCTCTTCCCGAGTTTGGCTTCCACAGCTGAATCCCCTAAATACGTCTCTGGTTTGGGGCGGCCAGTCATATCACAAACACCAGGTATTACTCCGTAAACAAAACCATGTCTTGCCCAGAACATAGAGAGAACATAAAATAGTGAATGATATCGAGTATATAAAAGGGAAACAGGCAAGCAGATAACAGACCCTCTATTCACCGAATAAACGACGCACCCGCTTCAATACACTGTCCTTCTCTGGGTCATATGGGTGGTCCTTGCTGGGGATTTCGAGCACAGCCGGGAAAGCTTCGGAGTACGCATCGACGACGTGCCGGATGCGCTCTGCGACCTGTGCACCAGCTCGTCAGTATAATGTCGGCCACTCGCTGGTATAGAATGTTTTTCGCGGATAACATACATGTTGGTTGATCAGCAAAACCGCAATATCATTTCGTTCCTGTGTGAAGTTCTGGAATGCTTTCTCGATGGTCGAGTTCTCGGTCTTTGCGTCGACGACGAGGAAGTTTCGTTGTGCATCTGGAGGACCTGTTACGTGCTATATAGTAGAGGTCTGCGGTCAGACAGGTGGCCGCTTCACTTGTTGGTGCTTCCAGTGGTGCATGGATAGACTCACCCCGATTCCGGCGAGGAGAAGACCCGTTACGGAGCTGCAGCAGAGCGTTGATTAGCGCTGATTCTTGGTTTCCTGGTCACAGGGGCGGTACTCTTCGTCACCGATGACAGCGAGGAATTGTCGGTCCTGTTTGATAGAGTATCTCGTTAGAAGAGCTTCATGCGTGATAGTCGCCAGAGGTGGGGAGTACCTTATAAGCCGTGGCACCTGCCATGGTAGATGTTCAGGCGAACGGACGGCCTGGGAGTTCGTATAGCTTCGAGTTAGTCGCCAAGTGAGCTCCGATTCTGCCAAATATTACAAGCTGTATCTTGAAGTCTTCCCCGTCAACTGTCGGAGCTGTCAATCGTCATCCCGAATCGTGTTAGTTCCACCGCGGACTCAGTGCTGCTTATCTAAGCCAAGCTCCCCCCATCTTTTTTCTCCATTGTTGTTGCGTTGTTTATGCCCGCAAGCTGGTTTGAAGCTCCGAAGGTCTTTTTTTCGACGTGTTTATCTTCGGCAGACCTTGCCCATGCATTAACCCCCTAATATCATCTCTGTTCGCTTTCCATTTTTGTTCTGCTAGCTTCTCATTCTTGACATCATCATGCCGCGACTTGTACGCCGGCAGCCGTTGGCGGAGCGCATAAAAGCCTATTTGAACCCGCTGGACTTTTTGCTTTGGCTATCAGAGGAGGTCGACGCGCATGACTGGGATCAATTTGAGAAGGACTGGGCGGCGACATTGGGTGTGGTCTTGAACCTTGTGTTTATGATCGCAAGAGCCAACAGCCGAACCAGTGGCAGTCAAGCTATTGATGATGTCTTCGGTGAAGAACCCGGGGCTTCGTGGCTCAGCTGGCTTGTGAGTTGCTATATCTAGGACTTATGAAACATGTACTAATTAGCGACTGCTAGGCATCATTTATCGTTCATTTTCTGATCTGTGCGTCCCTCGCGAATGCCTTCTACACGTTTCAGCGCAAGCGACACTATCGAATGTTCGAAGCTTCAATCGACCAAGCACCTGCTACGCCCTCTGCTCAGCGAGTTCGAGTCGATTCGACGCCCGTCACTGCATCGCCACTTCGGTATCTTGCTCAGACGCTTTCTGGATCTGCGGAGTCGAGGTCGCATCCGAATGCCGAGCGTGATGTCTGGGAGCTTGCGGTTTGGGATCCTCTGCCGATTTGTCTCCGGTTATTCTGTCTTTTCAGCCCTGGGCATGTCCTCGTATACTGGATCTTTTTGCCAACGCAGTTGTCTGACCCTCGACCGAGCGTTACCATTGTTACAACCCTCGTTGTGACAACTCTGCTATCTGTGCAAATGTCGTTCCTCTCATCGTTCTTCAAACAGCAAGCCAAGGATTCTATGGTGGTTCAAAAAGAAGTGCTGAAGGAGTATGATACGAAATTCGTGCATCCGCGAACCCAGCCTCTAATGAGAGAGGTCGGAACCCAGTTCTCTGGCCCCAACTCCACCTTTGAGGAAAAGTATAATAAGGTTGATACCTATACGCCGGCTGTTGTGATCAACCGAGGATTCAAAACAAGTCCGAACCCGAACTACATACGGCATATTGACCCCGAAGGACACACCTCTTCCCGGAGTAGCTCCTTCAGCTCTACACCGATAAGACCCTCCCAGTCAGTACAGACTCCCAGCCACTTGCGGGAAGCTTCTCCAGTCGTCAAAGCCCCGCTAGCATCTATTCGACAACCTCAATTTCGACCGACCCCGACTCGCACAGGCGATGGCGGTAGTCTTGGAATCTATTCACATGCAAACTCCCCTCTACGAAAATCAACACCGAACATGGACCGTCGCCTGCATAATAGCGGAGACTTCTTTTACAGAGAACGGAGTGCACGGCCCTCAAGTCCGCTCAAAAAAAGTAATATAGCTGCTGCCCCTAGCCCGAGGACGCCAGGGACAAGCAAGAGTCATCTGCGACGAGAGACTGGGTACTTCTAGGTGCACGACACAATCAATGTTGCAATGATCAAAACCTATACTTGATGTAATGAATGGCCCTTGCATTTATCGAAAATCCGACAACTTTATCTATACGAATGTGATGGCAATGCTTTCCCGAGAATGGAATGTGGCTGGGAGACTGACCCTGATCAGTATACCGTCAGTCCCACGATTAGCGCCTGATACCCATTGGCAAAAATCGCAGATGGCTTGGGATGATTGAGTAAATGGAACCACGATGGTTACCTCGAGACCACCCAACCTCAGCGTCAAACGTAACGCCGGAAAGGCGTTTTCCTTCTTTTGAAATATTCTATCTACCGAGGTTAGAACTTCCATTCCATGCGACGCAGCTACATGAGTTATCAGTTGAGGGCTACATTCCACGTTTGTTTGGCGGAGCATTCTCGATCCTGGCCGCTCTGTCCTTCACATTCCAATGCCCTTCAGGCCAACATATACGTTCTCTAGCCCAGCCATGCCCACACTTGCCGACTAGATGGTTTTCCGATCTCCTGAGTGGTGATCGTACTCAATGGTTCCTTCCCCAGCACCCAGCACGCGGAGCAGGGTTACTACAATTCCCGCGCTGCGTCGACAATATATGGAAAGAACGATTCAAGCGGACGACTAATACGGGCTTGACATTCAACATAATCAATTATCGCGACCGTCATCGTATCGTTATGGCGTTTGACCTAGAGGACGGGCACATACTCAACCTTCAATCTCGACAACGCCGTGATAACAAAGGCATGGTATATCACTATGAAGCCAACGAAACCCGGGACGGCGCTGTCGAATTATCAGCTCGCGCAGAGAGCAACGACTCTGAAGCTGGCCTACCTGCGATTTCACCTCAATCCAAGCATACGCCTACCAGACTCCCTGTACTAAAGGTTTTGACGGATAAAGACCAGAGGGAGCGGAAGGACGCGGTGTCAGGTGAACGAAAAGCTCGTGACGGTTCACCAGAATATGAATCGCCAAAGTCGTTGAATCAAGACCGCGAGCGATATTGGCGCAAGCTCAGGGACAAGCTTGACAGAGACACTTCATCAGCGCGGGATATCGATAAGCAGAAGGTACAGGGTGCGTATCGGAAGTTCATCTCATTGGCAAGTTCTTCACGACAAGAAATCTCAAGGCATAAGTGGAAGTATTCGAGTAACTCCTCGAGCGAAAAATCGAACACCTCGGAGGTCAGCCCTGCCTCGAAGACGACCAGTTCCACAGCCGAACGGCTCGACAACTCCAAGAAAAGTATATCAAGTGATGGCGATCAATCCTCGAACGGAAACAAACGCACAAAGAGTAATCACTCGGCAAGCTCGAATGGGAGCGGAGCATCCAGTCTGAGATGGAAGTCAAGCAGTACTGCAGACTCATCATACCACTCGAATTCTTCAGTATCGCCCATCTCTGGCCGTTCTGCCTCCATGAAGGAGTGGGAGGATAGATTTGTGGTCCATATGCCATCTGCGAGGGAGCCAAACCCACCCACTATGAACGTGCGACAGATAAGTCAGTACCAACGGAGCATAGAGAATGTCCAAAAGGACGGAGGATCGATGGTTGATCCTGATACACTTCCTAGTCCGCGGAACGGGACACCAGAGCAGCATCCAACCGGGAAACGCGTTGGAACGCTGGACGGACAGGATTCACGGGCTTCTTACTCGAACGATGACACCGAGCTTGAATACCACCCTGACCGTCAGCGGTATTACTGTCCTGATGAGGTTGGAAAGCAAAGGTTTAGCACAATCTGGGAAGAATCATCTAGCGGCCCTAAGAGCCCAAAGCAACCACCACCTAATGCAAATCCGGACGGTTCTTTTTTAGGGTGCAAAGAGATCAATGGGCCGCACGACCAGAACCCGGACGAAATTCTTTACTTTTCAACTCCAGAGCGTCCCAAGGTTGTGAATATCGCTCCGTCTCGTATGCCCAGGGCATCAAAAGACTCGAAAATTGCCACGATGCGCCCAAGAAAGACATCAGCCGGGGAGACGAGTCTCGTTCAAGAAGAGTGGGAACCAATTTCTCGGAATTTGAAGCATGCCCAATGTTGGAAGCCATCCCCTCGGCTGCTCTGCCGGGACACACAATGCCAGCAAACGAAGACAAAGAAGTCTACGGGCCCAGACGCGAGCGACGACCAAGAATCTATCGTGAAGCAAACAGTCTCGTCAGAGAACCGCAGGCCGAATCCGAGCCCAGACGATGTGTTCATTATCACACCCACTATAACACGTACTATGGTGACCATGACGGATTTACGGAACCATTTACCCAAACAATCCGGTCTCAGAGAGCCCACGGCTCGCAGCGCAGGCGAGATCATCACCGACGCTCGTACAAGGCTTCCAACCGCAAACACCAAGACGGGTGCTCCCCCTTCGGGTCTACGCAGAGCAACTCAAAATTCATGGGAAAAATCAAACGCACCCTCTGCAACATCTTCGGATCCGGCTCTCGCCACGAACATGTCCGGGGTAGGACGTCAAGTAGACACAAAGGGCACCGCCGTCACCGAAGAGTCCATCGGCGTCACAGAGAAACCACGGGGTATACGTGGGTACACCCGTACGCCAGGCATCCCAAGGTCGTCCACCGAGTCTCGCATAGATCTCAAGCCGGGTAGACCTTCGGATCCTGGGCCTTCAGAGCCGTCCATGAAGGCCAGCAACATGCCACCAAGGAGGTCAACACCATACTATTCGAAGTTGAGCGACTCGAGGTCGATAAACAGGGCGTCTTGTTCGCCTCCCACTCACAAGAACTCTTCGCCTCCACGAGATACAATTATGCAAGCAAAGATTGTTGATGTTGCCGAGTTAGACGGGAACCAACTGCATGATCGGCGGGACGACAAAAAGCTTGACGCCGATGTCTTACCCACGAATAATGAGCAACGAGATACTCAGATACAAGCCGAAAGCAAGAGAGCCCGGGCCTCGGAGACATTTCACATGGTCATTGACATGATATTCCTCTTCGTTGCGCAGGTGCAAGGTTTTTACCATCAGGTTGTCGCAAACCGTGGCTCAAAAGCCGTCCTACTGAAGTTGTTCCTAAATGGGATCTTGGGAATGCTCGAACACTGTTTACACGTCCTCAAGAGGGGTCTTTCTGTCATATCGGCGTACAATACTACAGGAGTCTGGCCCAAGCACAACGACATGGACCTCGCTTGGCTGTTCACTGACCTTGGTCAAGCCTTGATCTATCTTGTTGTTCTTGGATTCGTTGCCATGGTTATAGCCCGCGCTGTTGGATTCGTGATGCTCATCGGATCCTGGGTTATGTGGTTCGCAAAACCTTTCATAGTGGCCACGCGCACGCTATCGCGGATGGTCTCCGTATAAGTTGGATTCTTGCCTCTCTTTGATTATCACAGCGTCAGCGGTTATTGGAAACTTGAATGGCCCCATATTTTACTATCTTGTATTCTTACCCCTAGCACTGGTGTTGATTATTCTTTGGCGTGCCATTCTTAGTCCCGGGGTCAACATCAAGTACATTATCTGCACACCCAGGAAACCTAATATGAGATTGCCGAGATGTACAGATTAAATATTTCCTGTTCATTTTCTCCAGAAACAGGGCATAAATCTGCTATTGTCTTCCTCTTTTCCAGCTCTTCAAGGTAAACCTAGTTAGTGAATGAAAAACGAGGGCAGACGCTTGCAAGATGATAATATCACGTGATGCGCCCTCCGAAATGAAGCTCCGAGTGTTACCAGTAACAACTGCACGTCGCCGAATCTCTCCACCCCAGAACAACTGCCTCAAGGTCTATTTGAGGACTATTCGGAGATATCACTGTCTACGCCAGCATGGCTACCGATCCCTCGCTCCAGGATCCCCTCCTGGCCCTTCGCCGCGCAATTGCAGCTGGCAGCTTGCCCACCGCGACGACGAACTCCGACCTCTCAACAGAAAACTCAACAGAAGACCTCGCCAAAGCCACGCACTTATACTTCCAGCACCCGCTACCGCAGTCTCTCGCACTGAACTCACCTACTCGCTTTATCTCGAGCTCTTCCGATTCTCCAGTGGACCTCCGCGGTATCTTCTTCGCGTACCAGAAAAAGGATGTCGCGATTCCAGAATACATTGCGTCGGTGCAGGAGTTGAACGAGGCGCTTAAGCAGAAAGAGCGCGCTGATGGAGTACCAGAGGAACAGGCGCAGAACCTGACGTTCGTCGAGCGATTGGATCTTATTACGTGGTTGGAGGGTGCTTCGGATGATAGTGAATATATCAAACCGCTAGAGGGTGTTGCGGGGGTTCCCTCGTCTGCAACCCAGGCTCAGGCTTCCGCTAATGTCGCCTCTGGTGCCGCGGGCGTTTCTACGGCTCCCAATGCGGCTCCTGCTGCGGGGGCTGGGAGGCCCGGCAAGACCATTGACCCTAGGCTCCAGGAAATTTACAATGGAGAGCGGAAACTGGGAGACCGCAACAGTGTTCTACGGGGTATCAAGCAGACAGTATGTTTTGTCTGATCCATTCTCTTTGTTTGGGTTCTAATGTCACCAGGATTTCTCACACGTCCGCAAAGTCGCCGAAACCTTCCTCGGACGAAACCGACGAACAGGCCAATACCCTCCCGGCGCAAAGCCCGGCGCGAAGCCAAATGCCATAGTCCCAGCACCCTCAGCTGGCCTCTCTCAACCTCGAAAGGGCAGCTCCAAAACCCAAGACCCCATCATCCTTCTCTCCCCCTCCGCCTCCTCCCTCATCCGCATGTCCAACGTCCGTTCATTCCTCGGCGACGGCGTCTTCGTGCCCCCAGACCACCCAACCCTAGCCAGCTCCAGTGCAACAAGCAATATCCTCTACATCCACCGCCCACTCGGCATCGCAGACCCTTCCTCATCATCCGCCTCCTCCCGCGCCGTTGGGTCCTCAAGCCATGCCAAAAAACCAACGCGCTTCATCCTCGTCGATAGCACCGCAAACTTCAAACCCGACTACTGGCAGCGCCTCGTCGCTGTCTTCACTACAGGCCAGACCTGGCAATTCAAGTCTTACAAATGGTCCTCCCCGCCTGAACTCTTCAAGCATGCATCCGGTATCTATGTCGGGTGGCGCGGCGAGGACGTCCCCCGCGAAGTACGCGGCTGGGGTCGCGGCGTGCGCAGCTTCTCTGTTGAACGTTGGGACGAAAAGGGTGGTGTTAATGGAACAGGCCGCTGGAGGGATCGCGAAGTCGTCGAGGGGATTTGGACTGCCATTGAAGAGGGGATGAAGCTACGCGGTTGGGGGTCTAAGTAGTAGAAGGCTTCGAACACCAAAAATCTTCTTGTTCTCTTTCCCCTTTTTTTTCTTCCTTTTTTGCTTCTTGTCTCTTTCAGTGGTTTGGTGCTTGCTAGGCCTGTATATGGCGTTCGCGGATTGGCGTTGCTTACTTACAACAACTTTACATCTTATATCATCATACTCATACTCTGACAAAACTATTCACTCGTCCCGCTTTGTTCATCCTTACTGGGCATTGGGACAGTACCGCTTGATAATGGTTAGAAATGAGACTCGAGCAGGAAGGTTCGAATAACTACCTCTCAGCAATCGCAGTCGCAGTCCAATTCAAACATAGATCTACTCTACAATTCTACGAAAGGGGATTCTGAGAGTCATCATTTCCTAATATTTTTTGTTTTTTTTTATCCTTTTGTGCTGCATTTCCAAGGGACGTAATGTAGATATGTGTACAGAAACCGCATAGAAAGACGAAAAAGAAGATTAGGCCGCCCTAGTACCTACATGACAAGACGTAGGTAGATGGTAGTAGGTATCCAACACATCGCTGAGACCTTGAAAATGCGAGACTGGAACAAAAACGAGACGCATGCATGCAAGAAGGGATGATGCTTCATGGATAATGCACTGAAAGGGAAACAGACAAGATGACGGCATTTACATGTCGACCATATTCATCTTGCCCAAATGTCCCCAGACTAGACAAAGGAAATACATATGAGAGAAAATAGGGGGAAAGGAAAGAAAAGGAAAGTTCATGCATATTTAAAAGGAAATAAGAGATATCAAGAGAAAAAGGAAACAAAATAGGGAAAACGCCACTCTAATGCTGCTCAAATGAACAATTATGTTCCGGCCTTTTCTCCCCGAACGTTTGGTAGGAGAGAATGAGGTAGATGATAAGGAAAAGGAGACAGAAGCTCAAACGTCTCTATCAACATGATCCGTGGATCTTTCATATCTCGTGATGGCTCGCAAAATCTGGCCGGTGGGAATCGGTGTCGTGTATCGAGTGAAGTATATATAGGAAACAATTCGGATGGCGTTCATGTCACAGACGTGGAATGAAGAGAGATTAAAACGTATCGCGTGGAAGAAACTCGTGCCTAGAAGTTAATGATGGACGATGGCTGTGATAGAACTCCCAGCTCGTGTCATGAGCGTTGCGAGCGGCTCATCGATCGTTCCGGAATAGGCGCGGGTGTTGGCGAGTAAGATCTTCCACCGCCAATCAAATCATCCACGTCGTGTTCCTGAAGGATGGCAGAGTACTTCGGATCGCGCAAGAATTTGGGGACCGAATCCTAGTACGATTTAGCTATGCTTTCTCATGTCTGGTACTAAGCATCACTTACACTCGACATCAATTTGAACACCGATGTTTGCGCCATCTCGAAGAGTTGAACTACTTCTTGAAGACTCTTGAGCATAGAGTCGTCGTCTCCGACTGCCTTTGTCATACGGCTAGCCAGGCTGTTGCGGAGGGCATGGTCAATGTTGAGCTCGCAGGGAGAACCCGGTGCCAAGAACGCATTGTAAAGACCTTCGAATCGATTAGACGAGCTATTGAGCATTCTTGAAAGATGACTTACCATAGGCGGCGGCTAGCGTTTCTCGTACCGCGTCGGGCTTCTTGAAGTGGCCGACCTTGTCGTGTTTGTGATATGACGCAGTGAATTCGGAAACGTCGATGTAGAATGACAAGTTCTCCTCGCAAAGCGAGAAACGGAGGAACTCTCGGAACAAAAGGCGCAGAGCAGGGTCCTGCAAGATGTGGTTGAGGCGCGCATTGTTAGAATCCCTCGGGATGCCCCGGCTGTCATATGTCGTTTCGCGAGCCTTGTCGCGCGCAAGCCATCCGCAGACTCGTTGGCCGCGCTCAGTGATGCTATAAATTGCGTTCTTAGAGGGGTGGAATGCAACGAATGAGTTCTCGGCTTGAGAGATGGTGCGGTCTTCTTGTAGTACGGTGATCAATCCATATTTGACGAAAAGCTCGGCAATCAGGACCGTCTCCCGGGGCTCGATTGTTGTGGAACAGTCCATCAACCAGTCTACTGCCCCCTTTCCAGTGAATGTATTGGAGCACATCTTTTCACCCACTTTGCGTTCTTTGGCCATTTTCACGCCAACCAAGCCGTTCGAGTATTCGCTAAGAGAGTCGGAATCGGAGCTAGAAACAGTGCTCTTCACGTTGGGCCCGTCCTGTCCGGCGAATCGGCGGAAGATCACTTCGATAGTCGCTCGATCGTGCGAAAGCTTGTCGGTGTCGGTATCCCGCTCTAAGTTGACCAGCTGCATTGTGTTTCGGGGCGACTCCAAAACGTCAATAACATGACGCGCCGTTATGCCGTTTCTCTGACAGAACCTCTGCAGGATGTTGATTCCCTTGGGGGTAAGCTGGTACAAAGCACCCTTCAGTGGGAACGTGTGCGAATATTTTCCATCCACGGACTCAATGAAGCGAGCATCCACGAATCGCTGACAAACAGAGCGAGCCATTTCCTTGGCCATTGAGAAGGTGGTCGTTGTGGTTGTGGTCACGATGCGCGAGGGGTCTTTCGGATCGGGCATTCGGTTCGATTGGGAGAATTTCAGAGAACCCAAGTTGTTGATGGCTTCCTCCGATGTGAATGTGTGGTCATATTTCGTGAAGCGAACGCGGTGCGAATCCAATTTCAAGCTGACCATAAGAGTAGAGAAGAGGTCCATGAAATCCTATCAAAAAGAGCATATTTGTCAGTAATTGTTCCATAGGAATTTTTCTATCCGTAAAGATGCCATTGATATAATACCTTTGTGAAAGGGCGATCATCTTCCGTCATGCGTAACAGCCTTGACGATGTCTGATGCATCTTGGCTGGAGAAGTCGGTCTTGATTCGAAGGTGGGCGGAATAAGTTGAACGGTCTGGCGACGATTGTCTGCGGAAGCGCTGGGCTGCTCGGTAATTGGTTCGAACGGGACAGGGCTCGATTGTTCACTGCTGCCACTACCGTCGGACAATGGCGGGGACAGTGGGACAGCGCCTGGTGTTTCGCCCACGCTCAGTTGAGAAGCCTTTCGCGTGTGCTTCTGAAGACTTCCAGAGGAGGCGGACTGGCGGAGAGGATAGCTTCCAGTCGAACCGATGGCCGAGAGGTTCGCGAGGGCGCTAGATGTCTTTTCCCGAGCAAGAGCAGCAAAAGAGCGTCGGTTTCGCCGAGAGATTGAGCCGATGACCGAGCCTGTGAAGCTGGGAGTGCTGGCGGTGGCGGGGAAGTCGGAGGACACAATGGACGAGGTTGAGTTGAAGGATGGGAGGCCGAAGTCGACCGTAGAGGTAGACGAAGGAGCAGAGACAACAGCCGCAGCAGAAGGGGCAGACTGAGGCTGATAGTCAAGTTGCGAGGAGGGAGGGGATCCTTGGGTGAGGGGAGCGGCAGATATGGTTGGCATTGAAGAGTGCAGGGCAGACGAGTGGGAGATAAATGAAGAGAAAAAATAATAAAATACAGTACGATGACGAAAATCAGGCTAAAACCGGAGGGGACCAAATGAGCAAAAAATTGGGGGAGCGGAGGGAGAAAGGGAGGAGATCAAAGGAGGTGGAGGTGGAACGGATAGAATGACACTGCACTGAGCAGGCTGAACAGTCATCAGCAGTCAAGGGCAACGTCCAAGCATCTACAGCAATATGATAAATAATAATGGAAATAATACCAGACCATAATTATCTTTGCTCTAGCTTCTTTCTAGCACCTAGTCAATTACTATTTTTTCGGACTCTGCTCATGTTCTCCAGGGGTGAGGAATTCAGCCTGTCATTCCTGACCCACTGAGCACGCGGACGGTTTCATGCACCAGAACAACGTGGGCCAAGCCAGATGTGGATGATCGGCTGGGGGGCGATCAAGCTGCAGAACAGGGTTCTACTGCTAATGATGATATTCTCACCCCCAGCCTGAAGAATTGAGAAGGTTTGGGTTGTAAGGTTGATGATTGGTATAGCATCTTACATACCATTAATGCTGGTTTCGTCACTCTCGATAGGTAAAGTTTTCTCCAGGGAGGTTTGGATCTGACGAGGCTAGATGAGACCGTAATATACCGTATGTAAATTACAGAATTACACTCATCGGCGATCACCAGAGCCTTTCCGTTCCTGGCTTCACCCAAAATGTTTCTTTTCTTTCTTCTGGTAATCAATTCTTGTCTTAGATTACAAAAGCCACAATCCTTCAGACAAGCTCAGCTCCGTGCCGGTTTAGCTATTTGTTTGACAACAGTCTTGGTCAGCGCAACGAAGCGCGATTATGAAGCCTGAGTCCTTTGCACCTTCCACTTCCGGCAGGATCATTCAGTGGACCAATCTGACCAATCACAATGACCTACAAGTCTCTTTCCGGAAGGGGACTAGTCGCAATTTCGCAGCGGCTCCCTCTGGACCCCCAAGTCATCATCACGGTTCAAGCAGGATTTGCGTACCAAACACTTTCCGTTCTTGCCTGCGACTGGCCGCTGATTCGATAATCCCTTGCGTAAGATGGATCTCGCAGCGGTGTTATACGTACTCCGTACGGAGTACGACAACAGTCATCTTCCTTTACTCCGTCCATAGCGCCCTTCCTGCCCACGTGGAAATCCACGCTTGAGTCCCTTCGGTGAGATGGGCCGATAGTGCTAGTTTGCAAGCCAAGATGCCGTCTCGTCACGTGCATCGCCGTCCAGCTTCTGCGTGCGAGTCATTAAAATTACAAGACTCAAGGGCATCAGGTAAGGGTTCAATCTGAATCTTTCCGAACCATAGCTGACCTTTGCTATTCCCAAGTTTCATCTCGGTGCGAGTCGACGAGCCATATTCGCCGGCCTTCTCTGATGGGACTGGACCCGTCAATACCGGCCCTGGTGGCCAATGATTGTGTTTCATGCGACACACTTTCTTTCGCTCAGCGCTAATTACCGCTTTGATGTGGCTCAGTAGGCCAGAGCGTGAGGGATCGGACTCCTTACGGAGTACATGACTCTCGCTTCCAAGTGTTGCCTAGCCGAGATCCATGCTGTCCCACGTGGACACACGTGGAGAAAAGCCGCCGCTCAGGCGCCTTAGGCTTTGGGTCCGCTGTTTTGAATATCAAATCCCTGTCCATATTCGGCCTTATAATTGGCACGAATTCTCCTGGGTTGGTTTATCTCCCTTCAAAGTCAATCTTGTCGTTTCCCCAGAGTTGATAGATCAAACGTAAACTAACTGTCTTTTCCAAGATCACTATGACCTTGGCCGTGATCAGCTCGCTATCGGGTTCGCTCTTCATTTGTTCGCTAAGCTTACGACTTCAGCGGCAGGGTATACCCAGTCTCCCGCTATCGTACGGGCCAGGATTATTTTACACGAACCGCGCGGGCCGCGATATCTTGGTCGACGGAACATAGTCCTAAATCCAACCCCAAGATTCGACGTATCACTATGGAGTATGATGATATTTCTTCACCGCACCTCAAGGAATTACGAGTATTCGCGGCAAATGTTGCCTTGCGACGCCCCATAAACGGGATGGCCTTGCAATTTCTCACTCCAGTTCGCAAAAGACCCTGGGGCGGCGTGGCCCGATCTTCAACGTCCATCCCTGACGCTTTTGGATATTCCCCCAGCCTGAGGCTCAACGAGCCGATCAAAGACGCGAGGTTTTAAACCGTAAATAAGGTTTGACTTGAGGCCATGCAGATGATTTCAAACCTACCCATGACAAATACGTCGCGAGTCAGAGCCAAGCGATCCTCGATCTCTCTAATATCGGATCTTTTTTTGTCCTTGCCAAATCCTTCCTCGGTACGAAATGAAACTCTAGTGTCCACTCCTAGACGAGCCATCATGAAGCGGTGAGTATCGGTCATGATGCGTCTTATCGTGGTCAATTACTCGCTCCCAACGAGTGGGCTTCCACCCGCTTTTCCCGAGCACCTTGAGGAACAGCAACATTTGTTAGCTGACTCTAAGTAAGGCCTATGCAGCAGAGTGTTTTGCATCCGTCTCAAGGTGCTTATGCTGGCCAGTGGGATCAACCTTCTGGCATTCGCAGTCACAGTACATAAACTCAAAATCGCGGCGATCAGTGATCGCCAAACCTTGTGCTTGGTCTGAGATACAAGAATATTTGTGTTTCGATTTTTCAACGCCGAGACTTGTCTGAGTCCGAGTCAAATAGGTCGAAGGAACGTTCGAGACTTTCAACTCGACAGGAAGCCTACTCCGTAAATTCTGAAGTCTATCGCTCAAAGCTCCAGTTTGCGATTGGGCAAGGATCATATTCTCCTGTCAATCCTTGTTCTGCGGCTGAATACTGCGTACAATTTATCAGTTTGAGAGTTGACTTAGCTTCATCTCATCTTACAAGGCTCGGGAACGGCTCTTCCCCAACTGCCGGAGTTTACGACGTACTCCGTACGGAGATGCGGAAAACAAACATGCGTCGGCTCAAAAACAAATCTCCTACAATAAGCTCAAGCAGCGTGAGGAGGAATTATTGACCATCTGCCTTTGTAATCTCGATTATTACACGGTAAGTCACGGCTCGCGCTACATCCTTCAGGACAATGCCGAGTTCACAACTGCCGAAACACGGCACGGAAGACTTGAAACAAGCTCGCCAGCTTCATACTGTGACAGTTACTCCGTAGGCGGCATGAGGCCTTGTAAGGTATTCGGCAAATCCCGCTGCCATTGTCCACCGGACCACAAATACAATCCACAACCCCAAAACGACATTGGTGACTTGAGTCTTGGCCAGACCTGGAGCACGGACACTGTAACAGTATCGTTACGAGACCATGCCGTCGGCCATACATGCAAGGTGTCGTTAGGTATACTCTGTGGCTGCTCAATGATCTGTTTGTCTGAACATTATTGCTGACTCAAGTAGGAGTTATTTTTCCACACCGGGGAGGAATTTACCAAGTCCAGCGAGGTGCATGAGTGGGGATGTCACGACATGAAGCCTCAAGCTACGAAAACTTTAGCCCTTCCTATTCCTTAGCTCCACGGAGGCAGAATTTGCTATCAATGCTGGCGGCCGCTCATGAAGTCCTCTGAAGCCCAGGGGCACCTATCCACGATCCACCTTCCTTTCATCCACGGATATGTCCGTGTTCTGAAACAACAGACTCGGACTAAGATAGCCCCCAGTGGGCCGTTAGAACAAACCCCACCGACTCGCTAGCTCGCGAAACCACGTGGCTTTAAGAATGGCTAGTCGAACTTTATACTCCATGGTTTGTCCGTTTGCTTTAATCCTGAGCACCCTTGGCGGTCAAGACAATAAGCTTGTGTTATGGAAAATGAGGCAAAAGCTGCTGTTCAAACAAAAGTCATCACTGATCAGTCTACGAAGTAGCGGCGAGCCCAAGGCACTCCAGAACGTATTGGTCATAAGCTGAGCCCAACGGTTGTTCAGGCCAGAGACCATGTGGAAACCAAACCACAGGTTTGAGGCCCCCCAGCGTCGTCCGTAAGGTGCCGAGATATCTCCTTTTCCACCATGAACCAACCGTATGATGAGTTTCGGGCTTCGGCCGCCAGGCGCAACGCCATGATAAGGAGAAATCGGGATCTGAAAGCAAACATGATTCGCCACAGTGGAGATCTGAGCCATCCAGAATCCAACGGCGCCGCGAACTTACGAGTCCAGCTCCGTTCTCTAACCGGCTTAGAATATTCGAAGCCTCTTGAACGAAGCGCTGCCAAGGAGCAGCCTAAGAAGTGTCATATCAGTTTCGCTCATGCCTCAGGCTGGTATCTGTGCTTCTAGAATATGAGCTCGGCATATGACAGCATGCACAGACTCAGCAGGCTGGAACAGGAACACCTACGGAGTATGTCAGATTGGCAGGTTTTCGTTGCCCTGCCCCTTTCTTTGCTCAAGTTTGGGTCAACCCCTTTCCCGTGCTGACCATGCGATTGTCAACGGTGATTGCAGCTCGTCGAAGAAAGAAAAGTGAAATCATACGTGTCCATAGCCCGTCCATGGATCCGGAAATGGCTTAATCTCTTTTGTCGCAGTCAGAACTCAGGGGGGGCATCCCTTGCAGGCCAAGGCCCCAGAATCTTCTAGAATCCTTCCAGAAGACGGGAAGAAGTTCCTTTGTCGCTCCAGGCCAGTAAGCGGGTATCATCCTTTACGCTTGGGTTAACCGTATTGGACATTAGCAGAGGCCAGAGCGGGAGACAAGTCAATAATTTCAGCTCGTTTCTTTCTGGCCGAGTCAGGGCCGAGAGTCCCTTGACTCATTAACGCGCCAACGATGTACTCCGTACTCCGTTGTCTCTATTCCTACGGAGTTCCAACAGGCGGTTTCTGGTCAAACAAAACATGATGTGCTGTCGACTTGTTTCGGTCAACCGGAAGCCTAACTACGGAGTATGTTCTCCTTTTCAAAGGAGATCTCACTCTTCACGCCTGGAGCAATTCGGATTGCTCGAAAATTGGCCATTCAGCATCAGTCAGCGCTGACAGAGTTAACTCCGAACACGTGAGGATCTTCAGGCTGGGTACGGAGTACTCCATACACTTCGTCTAACGATACTGGAGTTGGCACTAGTAACGAGGCTAGGGGCATCCCTCTCAGCAGCCCACAGTGCTGAAGACTTGGTTTCGAGAACCATGGAAACGCCCTCGCATCCAAGATTTCCACGCGAGTGGCAAATCAAATCCCGATCGATCATGATCAATCACAATCTGGGCCGGAACCCCTTTTCCATGTTTCTGCACGCTTCATGCCGAAAGCGAAATTACTGAATCAGGACCCCTCGCTTTCGGTCGGAGCAACTGGTCAGGGATACGATAGCGCAGGTGCGCCAAGATTCGAAATCTGGACCCAGACTGTCAGAGCTATGAATTATGAGCGCATATGCGTGCATAACTTAGTCATTTCTTCGGGCCCTAGTTATGTTGGTTTAGTAGGCTAGGCAGGCCGGCGAGCGCTAATGATAAGGATCCTGAAGGATGCGAATCCGCAATTGATGGCAGGATGGCGCTAATCCCTGCTGTCCACGCGAGAGTTAGGACGAAGTCTGACGGTGACGACGAGACAGGGAGCTATCTTGGTCGTTACGCTAGCAGTCGTTGCGATAGCGTCCTTGGCAGCTGCACCGCCGTTTTGCGTCGGCGATATCAACTTCGCCATAGGGCTACTAGTGGTAACACCGCTGCGTCAGTGATACTTATACTGCACCGATGTACCGTGGGATTGGGATTTGGTCCAGATCTGCGAGAGTCGGAGGCCACACGTGCTAGACTGAGTAACAGCAGGACAGCAGGTACCTATGTACGGAGCACAGTATCCTCCGAGAACCAGTGACAGCGATGCCATTCCTTCCTCGCCTCAGGTATATTAACTGGCAAGATGTCATGCATTAGTGTACCGTGATAGCTCGTCAATCACCCGTTTCTGGAGAAAGACCGTCGATCAGTCTCATCAACATCCCTGCATCGGATCAGGACTCTCCCGTCTGTTACACAAGCTTCTTCATTAATTCGATTTGTGCATGTCGTGTCTCGCAACCTGTGCCACCCTGACTGTATACGTGTACAGAGTATACGTACTTCGGTCACTGGTATTGATATTCCAATCCCAGCCATTGGATTTCGCACCGGCCTGCGTGTGCATGGCTTCCTGCACATTCACCTGCGGTGCATCCGACGCATCCGGTCGCAGTCCCTTGCTCTAACGTGGCTGGTAGCTGGGCGTGGCTTCCGCTGCTGCAGTGTCTGTGTTTGTTCAACTGTATAGTGAGTAGCAGGCACTCGCTTGGCCAGTCATAATCAATACTGGTTTTGATGCCGGTGGTCTAGCCTAGAGCCATGCTTATTCTTATGCTGTGCATAACTATGTTCTTTCTTCTCCCGCTGACTTGGATATCAAGATCAAGTACGGAGTATGTCTATACGCGGCTCGCTGACAAGCTCGGTAATCAACAAACATGGTTTGTGTGAGCATTTCTATGCTGCAGCCAGCCACGGTCATGCTGATGAGATGGGTGTGATCATGCGTAGTCAATCCCAATATTGGCCTTCATCTCCATCTCCTTCTTGATCGGACACCAGATCTTGACCTAGCTTATGGCTCAATTGATCAAGGTCAAATTGGGTTTACACTGCCCCGGACAACTCAGCGGTCATACACACGCGGACTGGCTGTCAGCATATTACCAAGGTTGGCATTTTATGCCGCCAACTAAATATATAAACGTACAACCTGAATCTTTGGTAGGGCATTCACCTATCGAAGAGTGGACCGGATATATATATATAGTATCCCGTACTAGCCGTACCTATACCTATCCTAGACATAGCCCTAACAGATCCAGCACCAGATCTCTACAGCTACACAGTACATCATACAGCCAAATACCACCTGCGAACGAGTCCCGATCATGTATCATATCTTGTATACCTCAGTCAAGACCTCTACCGAAAATGAAACGAGACACCATAGATTGTGGAGCATTCATCTCGAAGGCACTAACTAGATCTGATGTCATGAACCTTTGTTCGTGAGATAGTGAGACCTAGGAGCCTGAGAGCGAACTGGGGTGTGGATTATGCTAGCTAGAATAGTACCTTGGTCCTTGGTCCTTGGCCCTTGGCCCTTGGTCTTGGTCCTCGATGACATAGTTAGTTGCCGTGAATGGACATGTTCATGATCCACGACTCTGACTCAACCAAGCATCTGAAGCTCGACTAGCAAGCCCGCTCGATATCTGTAACTGCCACACAGGCAGCAACAAGTGCTATGCTAGACACCCTACAATACGGAGTAGCTATACAGAATAGGCAGGTAGCTAGCTAGCGGACCGGGGCCCATACTGTGGCAGAAAGTCTCGGAACAACATACATATCTATCTATCTGGTCCTGTGGAGATACTGTAGATACGTATGTACGAAGTACGATGCGATGGCGCTAAGATCGACTGGCTTGACACTCGGGGGTTTGGGAATGGGAGCTATGTAGCTGACTACGGAGTATAGCTCTAGCTTAGTGCTCGCTATAGTACGGGGTACGAGGTAGGAGGTATACGGAGTAGACAGTCAGTCCACGGGGGCCCTACTCAATATAGATGGAATCCCGGGGGGTACGATGGCGCTAAGTCGGAGATCGGCTGGTATGAAGCTAAGGTGTCTGCTATATAACAACCACCTGCCCAAAGTAGTATATGAGAAGTCTGAAACAAGGAGTCGGGGCCCAGCCCAAGTGCAAAAAGTACGTATTAATAGACGCATGTTTGCATAATAGCGCTTGGATCAGCATTAATCGGAAACTGTCCACAGTCTAAGTCTAAGTCTAAGTTTAATTGTCCGGACAAAAAGTCCTGTCTTACGGCTGACAGCCATGTTGGTCTCCACGCACATAAAACAACTATTTGAAATACGGACTGGACTGGCCAAGGGTGAACCTGAGACGCCGGGCAACGTCAATACCAGCGCAGAAGCTGGGACCGGAGCCAATCTTCGAGCTGGACCACGGACCATAGGTACTTTGTACTTGGCGTGACCAGGTGATACCATGCATGACCAGACTAGACCATCTTCCAAACCGGAATTAAGTCCCGACAAGTGATAAGCCTTGAAAAGTGATGAATCAAGCATCTCTCCACCACCTTCCCAATCCACCCCCAGAACTCACACCCTCAACCAACCCCGCCACCTCCTCGTAAGCAATCTCAACTCTAAACATCCTCCCATCCGCAGTCCCGCTCCCGCCACCAACAGGACTCACAAGACCCCAAGCAACAAGCCGCTCCCAGGCCTCGCGCGCAACATCCCTGCCCCACACCCGTCCAGGTGTGACTGTCGCACCAGAGACGGAGGCAGACGTCTTGGCGGTTGTGAGCAGGCGGACATATTCTGCGTATGCGGCGGGGAATGAAAGTGCTAGCGGCGCGAGGTCCTGTGGGGCGATACCTTCGGCGGAGGGGTCATATAGGGCTGTTAGGCGGGTTGCGGCGAGGAGAAGGGAGAGTGGGAGGGAAGAGGACGAGGAGGTTGACGATGCCGGTGTGAATGGGAGAGGCGAAGGGTCGGGGCAGGAGAGTGTGTGGGTTGTGAATGTGTTGGGAGTTGGGATTTGAATCGTATCCTGGCTTGAGCTTGAGCCCGAGGTGTGATAGAGCTCTGTGACCGGGATAAGCGCACTCGTAAAGAATTCCTTCACCGACTTGGTCTGGTGGTATATCCTGCGCAAGTGGGTTTGGAACGCCGGATCCGCCCAAAGTCCCTGGATTGTGTGAGCGGAGCTAGTCCTATACTGAAACGCGCCGGGTGTTTCTTCTTCCTTACCTGCAGATACCCTCTCCACCCGTCCAAAGCTTCCCTCCAGCTGTTCGACTTGACGATCAACTGCTCGTCCGCGTTTAGTTTGAAAGCGTCCAGTTCTGATTTGTCCTCCAGATCCAGATCTAGCCCGGCATGGCACGCCTCGGAGAATATCTCAAACGTTCTCGGCAGCGGCACATAGACTGACCTGTGACTGAATCGGCTCTTGACTCGTTTCTCAAGCATCTCCGTGACGTCCACTTTTGTGGTCACTCCAAGCACAGCCAGCGGCGCTTTTCGCGCTTGCGCGATATCAAATAGGTTGTAGAGGAGTGTCTGACGTGGATGCGTCACAAACAAGTCAAATTCATCAAGGACAATGACGATCGATTTGGCAGTCGTCGCGCCGTCTTGGTTGGACGTACCATGTAACTCCTCTGGGTGTGAAAGAAGCGCAAGGAGCGTCGCCATGGTATCTGCGTAGCTCGTCACTTTGCCGGCCTCCTCTTCCGTCTCGGTCTCGCGACCAAGCTGACGCCATATCTCTCGCAGCGCCAATCTGTCATCTGTATGCAAGAAACCATTGAGTCGAACGACATGAAAGTCATTCCTGTGCTCTTTCGCCAAAGACGAAACGGCTGTCTCGATTATGGCTGTTTTGCCTGCTCCGCGCGAACCCAGAACAAGCATTGAATTACCCTCGCCGACAGTGACTGTTTGCTCGATGAGTTGGTGCACCTTGTGGTACTCGCTCTCGAGACCTTTTAGCGAGACTAGCCGTTTTCCATTCAGCTTCTCGACAATCAATTTGGTCAAAAGCTGCACCTCTTTTCCGTCACCTTTGCGCACAATTTGCTGGAACTGCTCTGCGTATGCAGGTAACTCCTCTTGGGGCGTAGAGTCAGCCACCGTCTCGTCCTTGGAAGCGCCAGGGACAAGACCTTGCTGCAACTGCATGGCAACAAGATCATCCAACCCATCAGCATAATCGTCCACAGGCGACTCTCTCAACTCATTTGCGTTTCCATTTGCAGTCGCAGTCACAGCCGCACCTCCGTTGTTACTGTTTTCGTTCTCATTTGCAGCAAACCGCACAGAAGCCCTATTTGACTTAGCCTTCGTCTTCGTCCTCGTACTTGTAGTCCTCTTCGCTCGAGACCGCGGTGGCCCATAATCTTCCTCCTCTTCCTCTTCCCCATCAATTTCCTCGTCATCGTCCTGATCCTCACCATCATCCTTATAATCCTCGTCATCTGTCTCTATATCAGGTGATATCTGACGCCGCGCCTGGCTCTGCCGCGCACTCTTCACAGACCGCGTCGGCGTAGTCTCCATATAAGCATCTGAATCTGCATCCGCATCCATAGTTCCAGCCGTTTCTGCAGTCTCAGTCTCTGGGGGAGCAGCCTTCGGCGTCCCCCTCGGCGTCCTCCTCGAATTTGCCCTTCGTACAGATGCCGTTCTCGCAACCTCAACTTGATCCTCGTATCTCTGCGGCGCTTTGCGCTGCCGGCCGCTTGATCGCAATCCCGCGCGCGAGGGCGTATCCGTAGGTGTATCTACTCCTGAGTTGACTGGTTTCGTTGGCGTCGGAGACACGTCGCGCTGCGTGTCTGCCATGTCGACGTCGCCGTCCTCGTCGACTGAGGCATCGGAGACGCGTCGGCGTTTTGCGGTGCGAGGGTCTTTCATTCTGCTTTTGTGCTGGACTGAGGAGTAGGAAGGATGTTCTGGTCGAGAGGGATGGTATGAAATGCTTTAATTGAGAGGTGGCTCCGCGCTCAAGGCCGAGTTCGAAGCGCCAATTTTATTTCGGAAGGAAGGGTTTCAAGAAAGACGTATGAGCTTAATGATTTGTGGAGTGAAACTGGAATCGACTTGAATGGAGGCCGGCTTGAAGTTGGCGTGCCGGTGGATAGGAAATGTTTGCGGAGGGATTGTAGGGATTTGCTAGCGAGGATAAGTATTTGTTGGAATATGTGAGATTTCAAAAGGAAGATCAAAAAACATTAGAGATAGAGCATACATACCATGGATTTATTTGTGTTGTTGAAATTGATGGTTCCTGGAAAATCATCCGGGGATGATGGTAGTCCGGATGAAATCGCGTGCCTGAGGCAACAGTCGCGACACGAAGTCATGTGCTTTATATATATATGAGACTCAGACAATAAAGACCGTCTGGGAACGTATACTATTACTCTACGGATGCATTTACTTCCTCGAAAAATGGTGTAAAGAGTAAAGTCAGAAGGCAGAACCTTCATAATTGGGCTGTTTAGCTCCTTCATGTTGGAAAAAGATAAGAAAATATAAAGACAAATCATGAAGCAAAGCTGCGCATTGAACTCGCAGTCTCCTAATCGTGGAGAAATCCATAACCCATTAGATATTCCCATCCATCGCGCCGAATACGCCGTCCGCAAACCATCACGACAATAAAACACCCAAGCCCACGACGAACGCCGGTCCATTCCAATCGTGTACAAGTTAATAAAAGAGATAGCTGTAATAAGAACAAGAAGAAGAGACAGTAAATCGTCAGAGGTATCAATGGCTAGTAGTTCTTGCAGCAAAAGGAGAGTCAGGAGACAGAAGGATTTGCGGTGGATGTTGAGCTGGGAACATCTTTCATCGCCACATCCGACGTTTGGCTCCCAGCCTGAGTTGTTGAAGAGTCGTTCTCTGGTTGTGGATTGCCAGTCCCAACTAGGCTATTCCGTCGCTCAGAAGGTTGACTGGGCAAGGTCGGGGGTGGCATTGCAGTCGGCTGGGCTTGCGTTTTCTCAGATGTCGGTGTTTTCAGTGAGGACCTCCGACTGAGGTAGTCACCCAAACTGAGCTTCTTCTTCACAGGACTAGGAGCAGCTACCCCCGTACCAGGAGGAGCGGTCACGGCGGGGTGTTGCGCGGAAGGATCTACCGCGGAGGGCGATGAAACGGCTGACGATGCGGAATTTGGACTTGTGGCTGAGGGGAGCGAGGCGGTTGCTGGGGGTAGAGGTACATGGAGGGCCATTCGAGGACTCGTAGCATTGTGCGTGGGTATTCGAGCAATATGTGCTGCACTTGACGGCCATGGTGATGGAGGTCCTCGTCCCTGTGACGGTGACATGTCCACAGATGCTTTGCGTGTCTGCGACCGCACTGAGGATGCTGCCGTTGGCGAATCTAGATCACGCATCTCCACATCTTCCTTCTCTCCTGATACACTCGGGGTGGTAGCTGTGGGAGTTCGACCCGCAGGTGAGTTAGAGGACCCTTCATGTCCAGATTTGTATGACTGAGGAGACGCGGGCTGCTGTCGACTATTATGTTCGAGCCGAATCCGATCACTGTGGCACCGCTTAAGCAGACGTTGAGTGAGTGGGACAAAGCTAGGCCGCCTGGAGGAGGGAGGGGATGGTAGCACGCCATTGGTGACGTCTGTATCTGTTTGAACAGCTGAATCGACATAGGAAGATTGACCGAACTGGTGCCGCATCAAAGGTGTGCTGGGGCCAGAATGTTTCCGTGGCGATCCATGTCTGCCTCCGGATAACGGTGGCGAGTGCGAATGATGGTCTGCGCCAGGAGTGTGAATGGACTGCCCACTGACACGCTTCTTCCGCCTATGTGTTGTCTGCTGATCGAGCTCCAACTGCTGAAACTTTTTCTCTGCCGCCGCAATCTTGCGTCTTTCACGAGCAGAAAGCTCAAAGTCGCCAAACGCAGAAACCTCCGCCGGCGTCTGTAAAGTTGGCGTCAGGTCACGACTGCCGGTCTGCCCCCGTGTAGAGCTCGATGCAGAGCGGCTGTCCGCGTGATCATCATCCTCCATGTTCTTGACGCTTTCACTTCCAGCACGGCTATTGTTTGTTGGCGGTGATACAGTGGACTTGCTTTTTGTCTTCCTCCGTTTCGTGTGTGCTTGTTTCATGCTCCCATCCGCGAGCTTCGGGTGTCGCCGACGATCGAGATTGGACAGCAGGCAGCTGTGCGGCGGTATGCAGGCACAGCCACCAAAATTGGCAAGGACATTGCTGATGCAAATAGCAGCCATCTCTTGCACGCTATCACCAGGTTCCTGCTTGACTATTCCGTTGGTGGATCCAAACAGTTGTGCGTCTAGATACCAGGTCGCGGTGATTTCCGAGTCCGGCGCAATGTCCTCTTTGGCAACAAAGCAAAAATGGTATTCGACTTCATTGGTAATGTAGGTCTTCATTGTCACGTTCGGGCGGCACGACCGGCGGGCATAACGGAGAATACTGCCTTCTTGCCGGCTGTCAATGTATATCGGAAGCTGAGGATGGAAAAAGACGAATGGCTCAGGGTGACGCAGTTCTTGCCAACGATTGCTGGGATCAAGGGAATAATCACGCAGCAGACCGATCTTGCCGGTGATCTCTCCAACGATCCCATCTTTGGCAACACCGTTTTGTGTTTTTAGAACCTTCCAGGTCGGATGCTTGCCATCGATCTCAGTGGTAGGGTCCGTTACTGATTCGACGGACAGTGACGGCCAATGGGGCTTATCCAACGCTGCACCAGACCTAGTGAAAATCTCTTCTGGCGAACGGCCATTGGATACCTGAGCAAGTGATACAGGGTCTTTCACCCAAGAGGCCAGATCGGCCGCAAGCGTTAGATTGACAAAGAGATTTCCATCAATATCGGCATGTCCCTGATCGCGATCGTAAAGGTGAAGAAATTCATTGGAGTAGAGAGGAATGGAGGGGCCTGAAGATTTGGTTGGACTCATCGATGCTGCAGTGCGCTTGCGCCCATCAGCGCTAAGAGCCGGAATACCTGATAATGAACTGATCGAGCCAGACGCGCGATGACTGGTTTTATTTTTCTTCGTAGGGGGCTGATCACGGCTGCTCGAGTCTGAACGCTGATGGAAACCGTTCATCTGGTCCATGTGATCCTTCATCTTCTTCTTGTGACTCTTCGCCCCTGATCGTTTAGCTTTCCGGTCACCGCCGTCACTCTGTTCTCTGAGACGTCTTTGCCGCTCCGTAGCGCGCCGACCATCGAGATGGCGGGGCTCACAGTCGACGCAGTTGTGAACATCCGGGACATCCCGACCATGGTAATAGCACTCGATATGCTGCCATGTCTCGCAGCCTTCACAGAAGACCGTGTTCCCATCGTCATCTTCGAACGCACATATGCATTTGATGGTATACGGCTCCTCTTCTTCGGGCGGAGCCGAATCCGAGGCGGCGCCGTTGACGATGGGCGAGTTCAGAGGGGCGGTGACCGCGAAAGGCTCCGTGACTGGATGCGTGATGGCGATTGGGGAGGTCTCTGTCATAATCCGACAGAACACCCCCTCAAACAACTATTGCAAAGCGCGCTGATGTCTGTACTTGCAAGTGAGCGGCAACTGGGGATTAATTATACCCCTAACCACATATCACAAGCACCACTAAAGCCTTCACTCCTTTCAGTACTTGATATCGACCCGGAAAAAGTATGCGACTCTCGAATAAACGATCCACAAGCTGGGTTCCTTCCACAGCTAGGCTTGTAGGGAAGAGTAGGTTGCAGGAAGATAACGTCGAGGTTCAAAGGTACTTCGATTATAGATCAGGTCGAATCAGGTAATATTATAGTTTGAATCGATTGCGATTTTAATAAGGGCGTCGTCCACCGTGGCGTCTGCGACCGTGCGAAGAGAGGAATTTGTCGAGGGTCGAGAACCGAGAAATTCGAGTAGGCGAGCGAGGCATGAATCGCATCGAGGAGTGGGAGGCGAAGGAGGACGCAGACAAAAATACGAAGACGACAAGAAAAGTAAAGTAATGGATAAGAGCGTGAGTCGGAAGGTTGATGGATGAGATAGGAGAGAAGAAAGGGAGGTAAAGGGCGAAGGTGGATGGAATGAGAAACGATGGGGGAGACTGGACTCGGGAGGAGCAGCTGCAGTGGAGCAATGCGAGACAAGCGAAAAAAAGGTGATCGGTCGAGTCAAGGAAGCAGAGCTATGAAAACGAGAGATCAATGAAGGAGAGACAGCAAGAAGAGGAGGAAGCGTGAGAAGACACAGAACGACAGAGGCTAAAGCCACTGGACCATTCAAGCGGCGCGTTCAAGACCCAAGGTAAAAGGAAAAACGCAAAATTATTTTTCCCGCCCGATCGTGACTCTGGGGGGAGAGATGGGCGATCAGGAGCTGTTCGAAAATTGCGACGCTAATTGTTTTGGTTGCAGCATGCTATAACGGTGAGTCGTATAGCCGTTATGGAGGATAATAAGACGAAAAAAAGAGAAAAAGTAAAATCATGCTGGCAGGGAGCGAAGGAATCTGCGGGAGAGGAGGGGGACCTCAGACCTGTCGAGGCAAGCGATCAATCCCGTTGAAGGAACGGATGCGAATCATGAGTGCCTTGTTAGTGAGGCACCAATACTGTTTGCAGCCTGTAAGCCTGAGGTGTCAATAGAAATGAGCTAGTCCTTCATAGGACTAGCGTGCCGAGTACTCCAGTCTGGTCTAGCGGAGAACGCAACCGCGATCGGGAGCCAGGACTGACGCCGATCACAGGTTTGTTAGTAGACTGTTTATTTGTTAGCAGGCAGATAGTCGCTTGTTGCGAACATAATTGTGGAGGCGATGATTTGGCAGCAGCCTCGGAGGTCTCTCACGAAGAGGCGGTCTGTTCCTCCGGTAGTGAAGCCATCCTGTGTTCCTGAAGTAGACAATCCCGAAAGACAGGTGACTGGAGAATAAGCAAGGCTCCTCCAAAAAAATGAGAATAGAACCATGATCAAGATGGAAATAATGAGATTGTGTGGAAAGATTTCAAATGTGGTTGAGAACATCGATGGATAGATGCCAGGATTTCATCAAAGTATACCGGCTTCGTGAAGTACCCTGGTAGGTAGCAAACGAACATGAAGAACATCCTGGTGGGAAAGAACCGCCGGAAATTATTGAAAAGCTGCTGAGAATAGGTGAGTTGGGCATTACGAGAAGAAAAGAAAGTAGGTAGACATGGAAAAATGATAGAGTGAGAAGGAAAGCAAGTCATCTGGACCGGAAAGGATGGAGAAGTAACATGATCTGGTTCGTGATCGGTGTAAAAAAAGGCGAGACACAGGGCAACGGAGTAGGCAGCCAACGCTCCGGTGCAGGAAATATTGACAGCTAATGAAGTTTGCTGATTCTTGCTGAGTTGAGTTGGAAAATATGACTTGAGGTCGCCGAGGGCTGAGGTGATGAGCTCAACACCGCATTGTCCAGTGGGCGAGAATGAGAATGTGGGAATGGCGGGACACCCGAACCCTGATATGGCTCATTCCATACTTTGAGTCTTCACTTCCAGTCGAATCCGGGCGAGCGTTTTATCATTTAGGGGCCAGAAGATCCCGAGCGTGGCGAATTTGTGATTTACCAGGCGGGGAGAGAAACTAGCGGATGCAGTGCGTTCCTGACGGGGTATGGCCACCTGCCTAAGGCACCTTACTGAATCATACGCACTACTCTGTACCCAATTCTCACAGGTTGATGGTCTACTTCAAGTTTATCCAGTGATCGAGAATAAAGGCAAGCGGGACCTGATTCGAGCTATCTACATCTATCCCGCTGCCTTAGCTGACGACTTAACAATGAGAGCAATACAGTCTCGAACAAAGGATATTCAACAGCAACAAAAGATATAATTTAAGGTGCATCAAGAGAATAACCTAGGAAATCACAGTAGAATCTAAAGTCATGGGCCGGTGTAGATAGGTGTAGTCGACTGCTCGACGTCGCGTCTCCGTGGTTGCATTTCGATCACCTGCCCTTCTGCCTGAACCTCACACGTACCACGACGCTCTTCGACTGGAAGCGCCGCCAACTTGGCAGACTTGTTTCGGACGGCAGTGATGAGTCGATGACCGCCATACATGAGACCAAACATGGTAACCGCAACATGGGCAGGGATCGAGTTGAATGGGTTGAACCCATGAGCAGGAGCAACAATGATCTGCACCAGGTTGAGCAGAATAAACACGGCACTTGTAACCAAAGCAAACCACGTTCCGAACGGTTGGACAAAGGACCGATGCAGAGGTACAATCTCGGCCTTCCTGACTCCTCGCCGGAACTGAAGGTAGGCGACGCAGGAACAGACCCAGGAGAGGTAGCCGCAAGTGGTGATGAAGAACATGAGGTAGTTGTACACCACTGAACTTGACATGGCCATGCACAGGTATGCCAGCCAAGTGAACCCTGCTGTGATGGCGACCGACATATAAGGAACATTCCACCGATTGCGAACCATGAACATCGCGGGGGCGTGACCAGTCTCGGCCATGGAGGATAGCATGCGCGAAGACAGGTGAAGAAAAGACCGTCCAGAGGCCACAGAGGAAAGAAAGATCAAGCCAGTCCCGACCGTTGGCAGCAGCTGAATTTTGGAGTCGTCGATGCCGACGACGTAAGGCGACAAACCCGCACCAGTACCATCGTTTGTGAGCAACTGGTCATCATAAGGGCTCATCGTGGTGGTGGCCAATGCGCTCACGAAATAAAGGATGAATGTGACGATGTTGGCTCTTCTGGTGGACCTGAATATGTTGTTTCCCGGCTCTATATCGCGTTCTTCGGCTGATTGCACGGTGAGTTCAGGCAGGAAGACGAAAGCTGCCGTACTGCAAAGAACACAGTAGAGCAACCCAAGAAAGCGCCCTAGATCGCCTCGGAGCAGAAACTCGGCAAAGGGACCGGGGTTGGCGTAGTATCCAAATCCACCCACGATGGAGCCGGGTTGAGTCGCGCGGATTGCGAGAAAGAACGAAACGATGACCAAGACGATCGTGGTCACAAACTTGATGCCTGTGAAGAACGCTTGCGACCGTTTGAATATCTTGTCGGGCAGCATATTGAACAAGAAGATCACGCCCATGACAGCACCCATGCGCAATGCAATGCTGGAGCCTGGTTGCCAGAGACCAATGTTGACCATCGCAGTGGTGACTTCAAAGGGAACCATCACGGCTAGGGCAATCCATCGAAGATAGCCGATTGCGAAGCCCAAATGGCTCGACGTGTAATGATAGTTGTGAGCGAACATTGCGCCATTTCGAGTAACGGAGTGCGTTGAGACTTCAGCAATGGCGGTCGTCACACAGTAAACAAGTACCGATACGAATACATAGGCGAAGAGAAGGGACACTGGGCCGCCAGCTGCAAGTGCCTGACCGGTTCCGACGAACACGCCGGTCCCGAGAGTTGGGCCCACCGTCATACTTCTTCGTAGGTAAGAATAAGGATGAAGAATAGGTTCAAGGAAGGTCAAAGACGCATGTGGAGAGGTGGTTGAAGGCGCAAGGCTAGAGGGTGAGAGGCATGCAGAGGAGAAGCCAGAGTTGAGCGTCAAAGCTCTGGTGATAATTCCCTCTTCATGGTGCCTGCCTTTTCGAGACCTTTCCATCGACGGCAGGAGCGCTGGTGGTGAACCGGCAAAGACTCTTTGGAGAAGGAACGAGAGCCGGCCCCGCGAAGAGCTTGAATAGTACTTGAAACCTGGCGAACAGCTTTGTGCAGGATGTAGAAACCAAGTACCAATAAAGACCGGTCCGGTGTATCACTGTATAGAACGGAAGGTTGGAAACGAATCAATCCGAAATTCAAACACGGGCAAGCTGCTTTCACGGCTCTCATCTTGTAAATTCCCCTACAAGAGCACCTGCTAGTCTGTGAGAGAGCGTCATTTGCTTTCAGGGTCAGCCAGCTCTGTCTCTGCATATTCAAGCCACTCTCCAGACAAGGCCTTTTTCCAGAACCTGACAGCGCCATCATCGCCAGAAGAGATGAGACAGTCACCTGCATTACGGTTAGACTCGGAAGAGGACTGAGTGGCTATCAACAAACTAACCGGCATAGGAAAATCCAACTTGCCATACATCGAGATGTTTGCTATCGATGCACGCGACTTCCTTGAATGAATGCTTGAAATGCGGATCACCAGTTGCAGGCCTGCTGGACATAGACGGGGGGGCACGACTGGCGAGCGCAGAGCCTATTCCTGACTGTGTTGTCGTGCGCGATGATTGAGACTGTGTTGACGTTTGAGAATGATTGCGGTCGGCATCTCGAGCAGTGTTTGACGAAAGTAAAGTATAGACTTCAAAAATTCGGACAAAGCCGTCCTTGCACCCGCTAGCAATGAGGTCATAACCTCGAACTGAACCATTGGCCCAAGATATATCTCGAACCAAGCCTCCATGACCTGTTAATTCCACTGCAAGGTAGAAGCGACGGTTAGCGTCAGTCCTGTAGATCTTCACGCTGTCCATAGCTGCAACCACAAGGGACAGGCTTTTGCGATCCCAAGAGGGCAAAACAGAGTGGGTGATATCTGTAGGATCGTGATGAAATTGCACTTTGAAGCTGGTTTCCTCCCCCCGCTGGGGTTCGTGGCAAACACGAAACTCATCGACAATCTGCCAGTCAGCAAGCGAGTCCGGATTGACGGGCTCCATGACCCTCAACCAGCCGTCGCGTGTTATAACGGCAAGCCAAGACTCAAGGTCAATGTTGCGGAAATCCAGCGAGACATATGGATGGCGATGTGGTGCCATCATGCGAAAGATGGTTCTGAAACGCCGCCCTGAGTTTGGCGGCTGCGTAACATCCTCCTGCCAGATTTTGAACTTCATGTCCTCGCCAACACTGCCAATATGTTGGCCAGTGAAAGGTCCATTCCAGGTAGCCTGGAGTAGAGAGCATTAGTCAACTGCAAACTGGCCCGAATACAGCGCACTTACATCACGAATCTCCGCATCATGGGCACGCCAGGTATCAATCAACTGCCAATCGCCGTCTTTTTGGTCCCAGACCTTCATGCGATGGTCTGACGAAGCCGTAACTATGCGATTGCCATAGAAGTTGAACTTGGTCACAGTCACGAGATCACGATGACCGGCATCAAAGTCGGAAAACCCAGCAGACATGACTGACCGACCTAGAATCCCAATTGGATGATCTAGTCCTGCAAGACATACAGCTCGAACGTGTAGTACTACGAAGTGGTGACAATCTGTATCTGGATTGGATGTCGCGTGGACGGTGGATCGACTACTGACCGCCTTGAACCTGCTTACGTAGTACCGGCAGAATAATGGCAGATCCCGTGACTTCGTATACTTTTCCGTGTTGATGTTGCTTGAGGCCAGATTGCAGCGACCATCTCATCATATCTCGTGGAATTGTGAGGGACTTGAGTCTGGGATGCTGGAATTCTCTAGTGCCCAGAATGGCTGTCGCAAACACGAACTCCCTTTCTCGTAGGGAGACATGGGCTCTCTTGGTCCTCGCCGGTGCATGTCTCGGCGTCCTTGTCAATACATTCGAGGGAGAAGGTGCCCCTCTGATACCGTCGATCGCATTCAGTGGAATCGCCTTTGCAGTGACTTATGGCATGATCAGATGGCTTGGCCCTGTATTCATTCGAGCTGGACTGAGCGGAAAGGATATGGCCAAACCCGAGAGGCCGGTCATGTGAGTTACCTCCATTGTTGCTTTTGATAGACCTAACAGTGTATAGACCAGAGACTATGGGCGCGGTCTGTGCCGTTGTATACCTTCTTGTTCTCATCTTCTTTATTCCGTTCGCCTTCTACAAGGACATTGTGGCGGCCACTTCAGGAGGCGGCAATCGTGATGTTGTCCTTGAGGTCCATCATGTAGAAACAGGCCGGACATTGCACAGGTTTCCTCACGAAAGAGTAAGGCCATTCTCTTCATTGCTCTTCAAGTCCGAAATGCGTGCTAACTGGACTAGCTCGCTTCGTATCTCTCTGGTCTTTTATCACTTCAATGCATTGTCATTCTTGGGATCGGCGATGATCTTCTAGACATCCGCTGGAGACACAAAGTCCTCATTCCCGCATTTGGCGCCATTCCAATGCTTATGGTCTACTTTGTAGACTTTGGTGTCACGCATGTTGTTGTCCCGGTGCCCCTGCGACCCTACCTTGGGCCCTTTCTTGATCTTGGCTTCTTGTACTATGTCTACATGGCCGCAGTTGCAATCTTCTGCCCAAACTCAATCAACATGCTAGCAGGAGTTAACGGAGTTGAAGTTGCCCAGTCGCTGGTGATTGCCGTGTTACTTATGCTCAACGACATACTGTATCTGATCACACCATTCCGACACCCTGCTACCGACACCCATCTGTTCTCGCTCTACTTTTTGCTCCCGTTCGTGGGAGTGTCCTTCGCATTACTCTGCCACAATTGGTATCCTTCCAGAGTCTTTGTTGGAGACACGTACTGTTACTTTGCGGGCATGGTCTTTGTGGTCGTCGGAATACTAGGCCATTTCAGCAAGACCCTGCTCCTTCTATTCATCCCGCAGATCTTCAACTTTGTCTATTCGACCCCGCAACTATTCCATCTGATCCCGTGCCCTCGACACCGTCTGCCCAAGTTCAACGCAAAGACAGGCCTTCTAGATGCCTCAGTAACAGAGTGGGAGGTTCCTCCGTCTACTCTAGTCGCAACTGCTTTAGAGATACTACACCGACTTCGGCTCGCGCGGATTCGGAAGAACGAGCGCGGCCAGATAGTCGAATCAAGCAACCTCACGATACTCAACCTGTGGTTGATCTGGATGGGACCCATGCGAGAGGACCGGTTGGCTCTAGGCATGGTAGCTGTTCAGACATTATGTGGACTTTTCGGTCTGTTCGTGCGGCATTGTCTGGCACTTTTGGTGTTTCCGTCTGATAACAGAGCGTTTGAGGTTGTTTGATAGACTGTACCTATAGGTATTGCACGAATTCGAAGGCTGGTAAAAAGTCAATTGTAACGCAATAGTGGCTTTGGCTGCTTGATAACGCCGTGCTGACGCGGGATTCGGGATTGGAATGGCCCCTACTAGTTAATTCCGTTCCCTAACATTCGGGCGATTACTCTCAAGTCAGCACTCCGACAATGGTTCTCTAATCCTATATCTCCGCCATATCGACTACAATTCTCCAATGGAACGTTCTACAATAGGAATTGGTGGTTCCACGATCAGCGAGGACCCAGATGGCTGACGTTGGCCAGCAATGTCCACGATGTATAAAAACCTCGAGTTTTCCATCGAGAACGGCAAATCAGCATCGCTCACTCGAAAAAATACTTATATCGTCCAGCTCCGATATCAAGATTCTATCATCACCATGTCAGACATCATGCAACCCGCCGGCGAGCCCGTTACTGAACTCGGCCGGTACCGCGTGCTCTCATCGAGCGCCGGAATTCGCGTCTCGCCGCTCCAGCTAGGCGGCATGTCCATCGGAGACGCCTGGTCCGGCTTTATGGGCTCCATGGACAAAGAGACCTCATTTGGGCTCCTCGATGCCTTCGCCTCCGCAGGCGGGAACTTCATCGACACAGCAAACAACTATCAAAACGAGCAATCAGAGGTTTGGATCGGGGAGTGGATGAAATCCCGCAATAATCGCGATAGAATGGTCATCGCTACCAAGTTCACGACGGATTACCAGTCCTATGTTCAGGGGAAGGGCAATGCGCCGAATTGCTGTGGGAACCATAAGCGGTCCCTGCTTATGAGTCTGAGAGATTCTCTGACGAAGCTCCAGACTGAGTGGATCGATGTACTTTATGTCCACTGGTGGGACTATACTACCTCTATTGAAGAGCTCATGGACAGTCTGCATGTCATGGTTCAGCAGGGCAAGGTGCTGTATCTTGGGATCTCGGATACGCCTGCTTGGGTCGTCAGCGCAGCAAACACCTACGCCCGTGCCCATGGTAAAACACCATTCAGCGTCTATCAGGGCCGATGGAACGTCATGATCCGCGATCTTGAGCGCGAGATCATCCCCATGGCTCTTCATTTCGGCATGGCCCTCGCCCCTTGGGATGTTCTCGGAAACGGCCGATTCCAGACCTCCAAGGCGCTGGAAGAGCGACGCCAGAACGGCGAGAGAATCCGCACTCTGTTGGGCCCACCGGAACAAACTCCGGACGAGGTCAAGATGAGCGACGCCCTAGCTAAGGTTGCTGCCGAACACGGGATTGAGTCTGTGACGGCGGTTGCATTGGCTTATGTTTTGCAGAAAGTCCCGAATGTGTTTCCCATTGTTGGAGGGCGGAAGATCGAACACTTGCATGACAATATCCAGGCGCTGAAGATCAAATTGACGCCAGAGCAAGTGCAGTATCTTGAGGCTGTTAAGCCTTTGGATCTTGGTTGGCCGCATAATATGATTGGAGCGGATCCGAAGCTCAGCGGAGAGGCGGCACCTTGGGTGAGCTTTGGATCCAAGTTGGCTGTCCCGGAGCCGGTCAAGGGGATTGCTCGTGCTTGAGGGATACTAGATGTACGTCCTTTGTTAGTTGGAAAGCTTGTTCCTTAGACAGAAATAGACCGTGTCCACTCCACATGGAGACCCCGTACCCCGGCGATAGTGCCAACCCCCGCGTATTGAGCCATCATTTGTCTCCTCGCACAAAACGCACATTACTGAGCTAGAGGATCTCGTCAATATCCAAGACTGGCATCGAACCAAACAGAATGCTCCAATTACACCAAAGTGTAGGAAACACCGTGACTAAGCGGCGCAGACCGAGCGAGTACCGACAACCGGAGAAAGTGGGTCCGTATTCCACCCAATCGGCAGCCGCGCATTCAATCTGACCAGCCCGACATCGGGGCCGATGCAGAGCCCCTCGATACTGTGGCCAGCGACATCGCGATCTTAAAAGATCCTTAAATCCCTTGGAGCTTCTGAGTTTGCCTCATCCCTCTCAATTTGACCATTATCACCTCACAGGAGACAACTGCTCCTACCTACTGGAACTTTTCTTCCTTCATTTGTTCATTGAATTGTTCTAATTGCCCCTCATGCCTGGCGCTGATAGGAAGCCCAAGACCTTGTATGACAAGGTCTTGGATGCTCACATTGTGAATGAGCAGGAGGATGGCACGATCCTGCTTTACATCGGTATGCTTTCTTGCGTTTACATTGAGTGGGCTAAACTGACTTTTTTTCCAGACAGACATTTGGTCCACGAAGTGACCTCTCCAGTATGATTGCCTCTTTGCCTCGCGTTCCTCGTCCGCCACTAACAGGTCTATAGCAAGCCTTTGAGGGTCTGAAGAATGCTAGCCGTAAGGTCCGCAGGCCGGACTGCACTCTTGTCACCGTTGATCACGTATGTTCTTGTTGAGTTGATTTTTATTGGCATTAGCACTGACGTTCCTAGAACATCCCCACCACGTCACGAAAAAACTTCAAGAACGTCGAAGAATTCATCGAAGAGAACGACTCGCGTCTACAATGCTCGACCCTGGAGGAGAACGTCAAGGACTTCGGTCTGACATATTTCGGAATGGGTGACAAGCGCCAGGGTATCGTCCACGTTATCGGTCCCGAGCAGGGCTTCACTCTCCCCGGTACAACCGTCGTCTGCGGTGATAGTCACACTTCGACCCACGGCGCTTTCGGCTCTCTTGCATTCGGTATTGGTACCAGTGAAGTCGAGCACGTCCTTGCGACGCAGACCCTCATTACTCGGCGTAGCAAGAACATGCGCATCCAGGTTGATGGCGAGCTTCCTGCTGGAGTCACGTCAAAGGATGTTGTTTTGCACATTATTGGTGTTATTGGAACTGCTGGTGGTACTGGATGTGTCATTGAGTTCTGCGGTTCTGTCATTCGCAACTTGAGTATCGAGGCTCGGATGTCCATGTGCAACATGTCCATTGAGGGTGGTGCCCGTGCTGGCATGGTCGCTCCTGATGAGATCACTTTCGAGTACTTGAAGGGCCGTCCTTTGGCTCCCAAGTACGACAGTGCTGAATGGAAGAAGGCCGTGAACTACTGGTCCAGCTTGGCTTCTGACGAGGATGCCGTCTACGACAAGACCATTCTGATTGATGCCAAGGATATCGTTCCTACCATTTCCTGGGGTACTTCGCCTCAGGATGTCGTCCCCATCACCGGTGTTGTACCTGGCCCTGACGACTTCCAAGACGAGGCTCGCAAGCTCGCATGCACGCGCGCTCTTGAGTACATGGGCTTGACTGCCGGAACACCTATGAAGGATGTCGTCGTTGACAAGGTCTTTATTGGCTCCTGCACAAACTCCCGTATTGAGGACTTGCGTGCCGCCGCCAAGGTGGTGCGAGGCAAGCAGATTGCCGCAAACATCAAGCGCGCCATGGTCGTCCCCGGTTCTGGTCTTGTGAAGCAGCAAGCCGAGGCCGAGGGTCTTGACAAGACGTTCGTCGACGCTGGCTTCGAGTGGCGCGAGGCTGGTTGCTCCATGTGCCTGGGTATGAACCCCGATATTCTCTCCCCCAAGGAGCGCTGTGCCTCAACCTCGAACCGCAACTTCGAAGGCCGTCAAGGCGCCGGTGGCCGCACCCACCTCATGTCCCCCGCTATGGCAGCCACGGCCGCTATTGTCGGCAAGCTCGCCGATGTCCGTGAGCACATCACCGAGAGCCCTCGTCTCGGCAAGGTCCAGCCCAAGGTCGACGTCCGTCCTGAAGCCGAAGAAGTCGACACCGAGGAAGAACTCGACCACATTCTCGACCAACCCGCCGACAATGAGCCCCACACCAACACCTCTGCAGGAGCTGCCACCTCCTCCGCAGGTCTCCCGAAATTCACCACTCTCAAGGGCATCGCCGCCCCCATGGACCGCAGCAACGTCGACACCGACGCCATCATCCCCAAGCAATTCCTCAAGACCATCAAGCGTACTGGCCTTGGTACCGCCCTCTTCTACGAACTCCGCTACAAGGACAATCAAGAAGACCCCTCCTTCATTCTCAACCAGGGCATCTACCGCAACAGCAAGATCCTCGTCGTCACGGGCCCTAACTTCGGCTGCGGTTCTTCTCGCGAGCACGCTCCCTGGGCCCTCCTCGATTTCGGCATCAAGTGTATCATTGCCCCCTCCTTTGCAGACATCTTCTTCAACAACACTTTCAAGAACGGCATGCTCCCCGTCGTGATCCCCGACCAGGCCGTCCTCGAGAAGATCGCCGACGAGGCCCGTGCCGGCCGCGAAGTCGAAGTCGACCTCGTCAACCAGCAAATCAAGGATGCTGATGGCAACAAGCTCGCTGACTTTGATGTCGACGGATTCCGCAAGCACTGCCTTGTCAATGGCCTCGATGACATTGGTTTGACGCTGCAGATGGAAGACAAGATCAAGAAGTTCGAGGGCAAGCGCACTCTCGAGACGCCCTGGCTCGATGGCAAGGCATACCTTAAGCGTGGCAAGCGTGGCGGGGCGACAATGGTTGAGGCTGCGCCTGTCCCGAAGACGAATCGGGGAGATGTCAAGGGTGAGCCTTTGGAGTGGTAGACCTTGGCATCTGCAGTTTTCCTTTCCCATTTGTCTTCTCTCACCACTTTAATGATTTATGCATGAAAGCTCAAGACCATAGCTTTTGATTCCGTTTTTTCCCTTTTCTTTCGGCCTTCTCTTTGGGTTATTGAACATGTACTAGCTCTATACCAGGTTAGTTTACTTAGTAGATAGAAGTCACAGTGAAAAGTAATGAGACTGAAAAATGACTTTCATAGACAAGTATTCTTTCTTACCACCTGTACAAGTCATTCAAGAAAAGGATAACTAAGCATCGAGTCAAGACCCTTCATAAGAAAGCAATATCTAATTTCGCTCATTTATATCTATCACCTCCACAATCCAGTCTCAACCCCCCAGCAAACTCAGATCAATCAATCAATCACTCATTAAATACATCAGATTCGTCTCCAACAAATCGACTAAGATCAATAACAGTGATTCTTTTTTTTTTTCAAAGATTCGTAGACATTATTAACATCCAAATCATTAGTTTTGGCTTCTACAGCCAGGAAGACAAAGAAAGAAAAGAAAAAGGAAATAAACATATCTATCATCATAGAGGGTGCATATTGTATTGCACTCTAGATTATTAGGGCTCGCTTGGAATGGCTCGCTTGGGCCTTGCTTGCCTGAATGGCAATGACCGTGAATCGAGTATGGTGGACAGGGCGGATTAGGGCTTCGTAAGCTGCTCTTTGCGGAAGAACATCAGGAACCCAGCACTGATAAATACGTTAGTTTATCATCTCACTTACAGAAACCAGCAAGAAAAGTAGAAGAAAAAGGTCAAGAAACATACCAAATCAAAAGCTGGAAGAACAACGCAATCCAGAACCACGCATTCCGCACACTCTCAACACCATCCGTAACATCCGGCGAAATGGGCCCAGGGCCAATATTATTAGGCGCAAATGCTCTCGCACATATTGTCGCAATGCTTCCAAGGACTTGGCTCGCAAGCAACGTGAAACAGATATGCATCCTAGTGAGCGTCTGCAGAAGAATCATACCGAATCCGAGCCCCTGCAATGCGTCCAGAATCCCAAGCCACAGCCAGAGACTGCGAGAGACCAACGCGCCAGAGGTGTAGCTTCCTGCCCAGGGAAGGAACAGGCCCATTCCTGAAACACCCCACCAGATTTGGGCCCAGCGTGGAGCGCCCAAACCGCAGGCGAAGACGGGGAGGATCCAGCTGTGGGATTTGGAAAGGCGGCTGAAGATGAGGAGGAGCAGGACCCAGGCGAGACCGAAGAAGGCCACGACTAGGAGGCCTACTTGCCATGCTTGGGCGTGGACGGAGCTCCAGAGGACTATTGAAGGAGGTTTGTTAGCTGAGGACGGGTGAAGGTGGGTAGGTGAGGGAGGGCTTACAGCTCCAGTTCCGGCCATAGGGTGCGCTGAGGAAGAAATTCTGGATGATGACGACCACGAAGCTCCAGAGGATGATCTTGCGGCGGCATACGGATCTGTAGAAGGATGGGACCTTGCCGGGTGTCTGACGGTAGTAGTTTGGTAGACCAAAGAAGACAAGCAGGCCTAGGATCCAGAGGAACACGGCTATGGGCATACAGATTGCACTAAGAAGGAGTCAGTATTTGGGCTAGAAGGTTGGGGCGGGAACGTACGTCATTCGCCATGTTTCCGTGATATTGGCCTGGACTCCTGGAACTCCCCGAGTGACGGCTTGCGAGATAGTCGTGCCCCAGTACCATAGTCCAATGATGTAGGCTTGCTGGGTACCTTGAATGATACACGCGCGCCACACCCATTCCTTGACAGGCGCGCCGCTCTCGTCACCAAAGTTCAGAGCGAAGAACAACGAGCCACTAGCTGACGCTGCAGCGTAGACACCAGCACCGACATTCTGGATCCAAGCTCGAGAGAACCCATCACCCTCAAAGTGGGCAACTCCAATGAGAACAAAGGCAAGGCCGTAGAAAAACCAAGGCAGAGAAAGCACGACAACAGACTTGCAGAAACGGAAGAGGAACCACCAGACAATAGAACTGACGAGGTAGACCGTTGCAATCCCGTACAGCTTCTCAGGCGTCTGCCCGACCTCTCCGGTAAGTAAAGTGATCTGGTAAGAATTTGCTGCAATGATCTGTCCGAGACCAAGAATGAACGAGTAAACCGGCCAGTCAAAGATCCGGACCTGCATCCATTTCCTAAGCCCAGACGGCGGAACGTAGTCATTTCCAAGACAGAACTCGTCTGGCAGTCTGGGAGGATCACCACCACTCGTACGTGATGGGATCTCATCGTTCGAAACGAGGGCCATGGGGGTTGATCCTTCTTTTGTGCGGAAGACCGAGGTTGATGACTGGTTGCGGCCGAGTCGTGCGTCGCGGAACTTGTCGAACCACTTTTTCTCACTCTTCTCGAGATACTCCTCAATGCAGAGCTGCGAGATCGAGTTGGAGCCGTTGAGCTTCTCCAGTCTAGCCTCGAATACCCTGTAAAACTCACCCGTGCTGTCCGTGAACGTAGGGTCGACCTTCTGCAGGTTGTAGTCCTTCTTCTCACCGACGATAGAGTCAACCGAGAGGACAGAGGACATGCTGAGCCGGTTCCGATTCGGTCCTGTAAACTGCTGTATGGTATCATCCCCATCAAATATTGTCGAGCTTGCGGGGGAAATGATAGTCCGTGATAGGATCGAGCTCTGGCTCGAGTGTCTGCGCGCCAGAAATTCTCTGAGCGAGCTGCGGCTTGGTTCGTGCTGCGGCGCCATCTCGACACGTCTGAGCTCCTCTGCTTGCTCGGGGGTGATGGTATACTCTTCCTCTCCGTAGAAGCTGGGAATGATATCGTCGTCGCTGCTTTCTTCCGTCATCGCGGCGTCGGCATTCTCTTCCGTTGTGCCACGGCTCTTCTTCTGCAATTTGTTCCGCCCACGTCGCATGAGATGGCCAGGACCAGCTCTAACTCCAAGAGATAGTTGGCTACCTAATCCAGACCTTGGCTCATCATTGCCGCCTGGGCTTGGGTCTCTGCTGTAGACGATCGTATTACGCTGTTGTGGGCCGTAAACACTCAGATGGTTGACATTCGATGAGCTTCCGGATCGGGAGTGAGCGAGAGGAGGTGTCTGTATGCCAGATGGAGTAGCAGTGCCAGATGAAGCGATCTGTGGCGTCATCATGCCGAGTGATAAGCTGCTTCCGGATGCTGTATATGGCTGAGCGTGTGATTTGGCCGAATTCTTGCTGTGGATTCGCATGGCAGTCGACTGTAGAATTTCAAGATCCTCAACCCATTGAGCCACAGGGAACCGCTGCTTTGCAGACCTCGCACGCATCTTCGCCCGAACTTGGGGCTTGGAGTTCAAAGCGCTTCCAATAGCCAACTTGAATTGATGGAGAAGATGACCAGTTGTCGTAGATTCAACATTATACCACCAACCAGGCATCTGCCCGAGTCCACCAACACGCGCACCAATTCCGAGAGCCCCCTTGCGGCCGAATTCGACAGCAACTAGACCAAACGGCTCATCACGGGACGGGATCAGAGCAAATTCCGCTCCTGAAAAGATACAGGGAGGAAGTGCCGTGAACTCAGGTTTGGAGAAAACACGTCCAGGGTAGACTTGCATCATGCGGTCTAGTTTCAAGGCGGCGAATTTGCCGTACAAATCAATGACAGGACCAACACAGATCAGTTGGACATTTGGGCGTGCTTCAAGAACAGCAGGCATCACGTCGGCAATCAGGTCAATGCCCTTCTGGTTGGACCACCGTCCGACAAATACTAGGAGATCAGCGTTAGGGTTCTGTTCAAGCCCAGCCCATTCTTGCGCTTGTCGTCGTAGTTCTCCTCTGTTTGCTTCGTAATTTGAGTCCACCTGGGTATCACTGTCCTTGGGAAGCTCCTTGTTCCATTCGGCAGTGTCGGAAGGATCAGGGTTGGGGAGATTTCCGACCTTCTTAAGACCCCAGAAGATGGGATATCGTGCGTAAGAACGCTTTCCGTACTTTCTAGATACCCCGACAGCGCCAAAACCTTGTTGGTGGACACGGAGGTAGCTTGCACCGGCATGAAGCATGTTGAAGACCTCGCCGAATTGGATATAACGCTTTGCAATATCGACATCGATGTTGAAGACGGAGCAGACCTCGTCTCTTTCCTTTTGAGTGCGCATCGGCCACAGTCCTTGAAACTCTGCATTGTGTAGTGAGAGACAAACAGGGATGGTTTGAGGAAGGAGGTAGAGCGGAGCGATAGAGCCGTGGTAATCATTGATATGATACAAGTCGATAGGGAAGCGTTTGATAGTCTCCGCGACACACTGGTTCCAGGCGGAATAGTAGATTGCGCTGTCGAGGTCGTCCATGCGAGCGGGATATGGCTCAGCCTTTGACTGCTGGCGGAAGACAGGCGCATCGAGGAGAACATAAGTGACGTTGTGTAGAACATGATATTGGACCTTGACTTCGTATATGTTTCCGAGGACCGTGACGAACATGGACTCAGCCACTTGATCAACTGGGTAGTCCACCCCTCCCACACATGGGACAACCCAGATCAGATTCTGATGTCCAAGGTTCTTGCCCATCAGCTGCGCCATGACACCAAGTCCACCAATCTTGATCTTGATGCCCCAGTCTTCAATGTCGTATTCCATTGTGGCAATGAGAACATTGCGCCTGGCGGTCCCTGCTCCAAACGCCGAAGTGCTCTGAAGGAACCCAGACTTGTTGGAGGACCGCGTCAGAGGGCCAGTCTTTCCGGCGAACAAGGAAGAAAAGAAAGACTTCTTCGGGCTGATGCCAACTTGGTTGAACTTGACTTGGTAGAAAGTTTTCATAAATGCGTACACGCAGCCAATTGCCGTCACTAAGGGCACGAGCCAAAGCAAGAAGTAGACCGCCATCTGAATGCTTCTCGAACCAGTCGGCTGAAAGTTGATGCTCATGGTACCGTCATCAACCCAAAGATCCCAAGATAGATACGATGCCGGGGGTCGATCAGTAACGTTGATAGAGAGGTCGCTCAGCGACGAAGGTGGCATGCGATCCAACACACCATCCGAGTCAACGTCACCAAACACAAAGCTCTGGTCAGGCTGCCCGTCCGGATTCATGCCCCAGACATTGAACTGTCCCTGAGCAGGATATTCGACTCGAAGCCGGTACTTCCAGTATCCGTCAGTATCCTGCTTCACCTCGTTGTCTAACCCGGCGTCGTAGCCGTACTGATTGTAAGGCCCGTTGAAAAAGAGATGAGGGAAGCGTCTTCGGCGATCCGTGTCGGTGTCGCCCTCTTGAACGTAGCTACTGCTCCCTGTCAACTTGCTCCAGTACTCGACGCGTACGTGCTTGCCGCTCCATTTCTGTTTGTCGGTGCCGCTCCAGGGGAGTTCATCGATGGTCTCATTCCCACCGTGGTAATCGCGCCAGTCAGAAAAGGAGCTTCCCCAGTTGGTTGAGTAGCGGTATTTGTCCGCGCCGGCGGCCCTGTGCTGGATGAAGAGCGTACCGTTGTCGCTCTGGTGGAGGAGGTTCGTGGAGTAATTGGCAGCAGTAGAGACAATGGGATTATCGCCCTGGCCAACGCGGATGAGGAAATGGTCAACAGCTCCTGTGGAGTCTCCGCTTTCGCTTGTGGCATTGGTGACGGTCAGGCGATGAACACCATTGTAGACTCCAGTCAGTTTTGAGGTCCATACCCACGTGCTGGGTATCTGGGCAGTCCACTGCGTCTCACTCGGATCCATCTTCTCGCATCTCACATTGTCCGTGTCGATTGAAGCAGTTCTGCCGGTCTCGGTCTTGGACTGTATCTTGGTGGCGTTTGTGACAGAGTCACAATCCATCTCCGTGGAAAAGTAGATACTCACATCGATATCTTCTGCTTCATCGTAACCGACTGTGGAAAGATAAGGTTGATCATGTCCTGGTGTAATCTTGGTGATCATAGGCCCAGGTCTCACGAATCGCTCCTTCGGAACGAGAGCCTTGAACTCGAAGGCCTTCAAGGTCATGCTGTCGAGACACCCGTTGAACTCTTTCGAGCCATTGAGGCGAAGTCTCATAGGGCTTTCCGTCAAATTATACTCGTCATGCGGGTAAAATAGGTTGACAACAGTGGTATCTGCGGCAAAGGGAGAGATCAAAGCCGTGTCGTTGTCTTTGCAGTCGAACTTGTAGTCCACTGTCTTGTTGTCATTCTGGTATACTAACCAGACCGGCTGATCATTGTCTAGCTCTTGGATATTGTAGACTGAATCTCTGAGAACCGACCACATTCCAGTCTCCGTGGGTGTGCCGTTCGAAGCCGGATAGAAAACCTGCCTTGTTTGGTTTGACAGTTTCTGCACAGAGTATCCATCGTTCAGCACTTGGTAGTCCTGTCGAAGCTGGTACATGTGCTTGATGACGTTACGGATGGGATGCGACGGGTCGCGGTGGTCATAGGTCACTGCCTCGTCGTGACAGCCTTCGCGTCCTTTGGTGATAGGCCAGTTGTGGTACTGACTTGCGGTCAATTGAAAGCAACCGTGAGTCTTCCAAGCGGTAGCTGGCGACATCGCCTGACGCCCATAGACATAGTTGTCTGCGGTAGCGTCCAGGATATAGAAGCCTTGCTCTTCACCCCACAACAATATCGGAATACCAGGAAGGTGAAGGGTAGTGATGAACATTCCTAGAAGCTGTCGTTCTATTCCCTGTTCTATGGCGGGCCAGCGGAAAACATCTTGGTTTGTCGCACCGTACATATGGCGCGGATCAAATTTGCCAGTATTCGCGTTGATCAAGTCGTTGGTCAACACCATCACGTTCCAGGAGTCGGTCCAATCTACCGGGGTATCATAACCAGCAGCAAGATTGCCGTCTAGACCAAGGAAGCGAGTAAGGGATCGATAGATGGAGTAATGGAAGGCAGCGCTATCAAGAGCCTGTAGGCCGTCATCGCGAATAAAATACTGGTCATCAGACCGGTTGTTTAGGGCCATCGACGTGAGCGAAGAATTTGGATACTGGTCCGGTTGTCTACCACGCCCAAGATAGATAGACCCAAAGTTGTTTCCGCCAGTAATTTCACCAGGCAAGAAGAAGTTCTCCTTGCCGACTTCTCGGGCACACTCTCGATAAGCACTCGACATGTCTCCGAGAGCATCCACAGTCGCTTGGGTGGCTTTGTCATAACGGAATCCGTCAATGTCAAGAGCTTTGATGATCATGCAAGAGTGTTTGATGAGCCTCTGACGAACGCTTGGGTGCCATTCACGAAGACGATCTTGGACGGATGCGAACTTGGCCAGCTGACGCTCCCAGTCTGGATAGACACCAAAGGCTTCTCTGTCACCGTACTGGTCGAAATCACTGTCGTAGCAGCCCTGCAGCTCATCAAGAACGTCCTGATCAATTGGGTAGCCAGTTTCGTTCCAGAATCGAGGGTAATTGCAAGTTTCGTTGTAGGTGTTTCCAATGTCAAAATCAACGTAGCGTCGCTCGGATTTCCATAATGATTCATGCTCCCTGACGGAGAATGGAGTGGTCTCGTTCAAGTACCCTTTGAAGCCGATCAAATCTCCCATCCTTCGAAGCTATTAGCTCTGGTCCTCGAGTTATAAGGGATCAACGACCTACGTTGCAATAGTGTTGTCGAACAAAATGTACATCCCGCGCTTATGAATTTCATCAATAGCATCTCTCCACATTTGAATATTGCCGAAATGTTGGTCTAGAAGCGTTGTATCCAAGATCGAGTAACCGTCTGAGCCCCAAGGCTGGTTCATGAGGATAGTACCTGCGAGATAGATTCCCTGCCGCACGTCTTGGTCAACATATGATCCAAAAGATGCCATTGATAAGATACAAACCTTGATTCCCATTCCCTGAAGATAGTCGAGGGTGTCCACCAAGCCTTGTGCGTCACCTCCATGCCGCATTTGGTTCGAGTTCAGATCGTGTTCGAAAAGAGTTCCATTAATGTTGTCATTCGTAGGGTCGCCATTGACGAATCGATCCAGGAAGAGGGTGTAGAAGGGAAACCTCCAGTTCTCTGGCGAAGGCGTATACCTATGACCTGGCCATTCTGGTGCCGAGTAATCTGCGGGTGAGGCAGCGTTCCGGTTCACGTTGAGATTGTAGTCTACTAAAGACTCTTCGTAGGGCCATCCTGCTGTATTCGTAGCAAGCAACGCAAGCAGCGAGCTTGATACCCCCCACTTCATGATCAACAATCACTGAGAGATTGCCCTCAGATAGTCAACATGTGCCCTGACTTGGTTGATACGTAGGACCAAAAAAGTGCACGAGTTCAACTCAAGCGCTGATCTAAAGCTCTATACGGTCGTAAAACTGACCCTCTGGCAACGGCGTGATGTTAAAAGTAGAGGGATAGCACCTGAGATTGAAGAGCAAGATAGAAATTTCCGAAACCAAGGTCTGGCAGCGGCAGCGAGGGAATAAAAGATTGACAGAGTTGAACGAGAAAAGAAAACTATATGCCCGAAAGAATTGTCCGACGAAATGCAAGAGGGCATAGAAACTATAGCCGGGAGAAAGCAATATTGGCTGCGATATACCGATAGGGATGAGGGTCAAGACTCAGCGAGGGATTGATAGTACCTCGATGGAGGAAAAGAGGCGAAGATCATTTCGAACTCGTCAGTCTGCAACAGAACAGAAGCTAGATTGATGGCTGAGAGCACATATTGGCAGCTTCAAAATGGGGTTCTGCGGTCTCCAGCTGTGGGAACTGTCGCTGTGCTTGGTAGCCAGCCACTGGTCCATCCATGATGACTTGCGTGCCTTTGGCCATCTGGAAAGGGAAACCCGATGAGCCATTGCACTATGGGGTCGACAATACTATGCAAAAGGAGTTATTGTAAGGGTTGGATGAAGCGAAGTCCACTCAGAGTTGACGCATGCAAGTCAGTTCGAGTGGCAGCAGAGACGAAATGACGGCAGCGGAGCCGAACACGGTATCGTTGGTATCTGTAATACAAATACCACCAGCATCTACTTATCTGCTCATCTACAGCAGTGCTTCTTCAGCAACAATAACTAACATCTAGGAGCTTTGCTTATTCACTAATGGAGTAACCCGAAAGGCTGAAAAGAGAAATTGAGAGTAGAAGCTCGTTACTAAACTCATATCCAGTTCGACAGCATTACCTGCTGCTAGGAATCCAGAGCATGCACCAACAGACTCATTAATGGGATCGCCAAATCTGCAAACTAAACACCATGAGCCCTCTGCTCAAACTCAGGTGCTTCTCATCACTGCAAAAGTTAGCCAAACATGTCACAGACCATACATAGCGAGACTTGGTAAAGCCTCCAGTCCAAGTACAGTGCATCAACTTATCAGAGTAGCAGGCGTCAGGGATTACTTTTACACCAAAATTAGTAGTCTCTTATCTACAAAGTGACATTCAACGCATGAATGTCATATACTCCGTAGACCGGCTTCCGAATGTATCGGATACCGCTGCGTAATATTACAGACTCTCAATACATAGTGATACAATACCAAGACATGACTAACCCTAAGCCCCTTGCTGGCAAGGTTTGGAGGGATATGAGGAGTCCCAAAAATAATTCCGCATTGTATATCTCATATGCTAATTCCTATAGCTTTGGGTCTGAGCTTGACAGAACGGTTCTTCTCTGGTCCCAACTTTTTCGTTATTATGAGGGATGTGCATGCAAGGAGACTCATCCAGCCCTCATGAAGTGTGATGACTTCACCAACGCTTACCTGAGTAAATTCTCATTTCTCAGTAGTTTGATAAGAGATAGGGGTTTATATATGTTGTGAACCGTGACTGATCCCGCCGCCTCTCCGAAGTAGTGAGATCATCCCGCCGATTGCACCGACTGGTCCGATCCTCAAGTGTCTCAATATTGAGTAGTTCCCGATGACGCTTTGTAGAACACTGCCAACAGGCACGAGTCATGACATATGCAATGCAAGAGCTCTGTCAGTCTGCCGTGAGAGGTTCTCTGTACGAAGTCTTAAGCGCCAGATAAGCGCCTGCTTAGTTGGCTTTACAGTCTTTCATTGGCTGATCAGCGGTTCTCCCGTCACGGGACTTTCGTTGGTTGCCGATCGAAAGAGAGCCTCCTCCATCCTCTGGTCCCATCGCAGTTGTTTCGAATGATCGCTACAAGGGCCAGAACCTTAAAGAAACCAGCTGGCTCTAATGTTGGCTAACCCCTGATCGACAGCACTCTATATATTGCTGATTTGCCTAGTATCATCCATGTTCCAGCCAGCCTCGGACGCGTTCAAAGAGCATAGGCTCTAACCGTCACGTCTTACGGAGTTTGTGGTCGGGCAGAATGACACCAGTCCTTATCTTCGCTGATGAGGAAGGACAAAGACAATGCTCGCGGAGCCGACGACGCAATGGAGTCAATCAAACATCGTCTGCACGAACGGTGGCTGAGTAGCACGTCTCAACAATGGCTTACCGGATCTGTAGTCGCCGGAGCGCTACCGCTAAAGCGTGCAACGAGTTCGCCAAAAGCAGGGCCTTCTCGCAGAATAGAGTGACTTCGCCTCTCCGTTCTCGGATCCGGCTATATTCGGTGTGCAATGCGTGGCAGCTGATGGCTCTTGGCTTCGACGAACTGCCTCGACTCTGACGCGGCTGACATCCGCGATAACGCCTGTTACATGAGGCGCAGCAACTGCTGATGACATGAAGTTTCCTGTCAGACCCTCAATACGCCGAACTTCAACCGCGCGTCGCCGGTCTTACCCGCTTTTTAGCCTTCTGGGAACAACTAGACTACCAAATGTGCAGGCTTCGATAGTTTCTGCATGGCAATGTCTAGTTACATCGCATATCAGATATGTGGATATCGCAGATCCACACATTTTGACTTCTTTGGTCGCAGTGCACCTGTCACATTTTGTCCGTTATCACGGATTAACTAGATCCGTGAAGCGGCACAGCATACTATGTACAGTACAGCATGTGCAAATCATTTCAACCGCCTCAACTCTGAGACACATCCTCAATCTGGAAGGACGCCGCTGACAAGTGGCTTTCAACATTCCAGCTTCTTTTTTATTTTATTTTTTTTGAAGCCACGGTCTGGTCGGTTGCTCGTGGTTACTATCGCTCGCCGGCGTCTCCTACGGGTCTCCGAGTTGATTACGCGTTTCTACGGATATTGCGCAAGAAAGGCCGTCAGAACACTACGATAGGCCTCATGATACTGCAGCTCGACATGGAAGCTCAACGCTCACCGATTTCTTGAGTCCCGTTTGGGTCATTATCTGCTCAGCTGTCACTTTGAATCTGAATCGTGCGATGGGAGCCCGAGCTGGAGCGACAAGGCTTCTTTGCCGTACTTGTCATTTTGATATCTAATATTATATCTCTGCGTGCGCACCGACACGATGCTATCATGACCGTTTCGGACACGGAAAGACAGGAGGCTGGTAATCTCCTATATAACGGTCACTGGTCAATTCCGAACGAGATAGTGCAAGCGAGAGGTTTGTTTCTGGTAGTCTTTGAGAAAAGGAGAATCAGACACCGCGTCTTCTTCGAGCCCGTCAGAATGCCCGAAGGCTAGGCCATTTTCTAGGCTCCGGATTTGGAGCGTTGCGGCGATTGTGAGAGCTTATCGGGAGTCGAAGGGCCAGTCTTGATCATCTGTGCTTGTCAGTATATGCCTCAGCTTGGGGCCTAGGGTATCATCCCTGATTTTGCAGCAGTCAACTTTATGGACTGGCCCAGTGATCAAATTGCTGTGTTCTTCATACTCAAGGCGTTTCAAGAGTAAGTGGTAGCATAATGCCTGCAGCATAGGTATCTAGTTGTGAGGATAGTCCAACTTCTCTGGTCTAATCAGTCTGTCAATGCAAATTCAACCTTCTAGTCATTCCCATGGCTCTTGCATTCACCTTAGCCTCCTATATATCGTCGAGAGCATTTTCTACCTGAAGGTCATAATATATTTCATTGCTCGTGTCCGTGAGTTCGCCGCAACAACACTCGATATATATATAAGAACCGATATTGTTAACCTTGCAAATCAATAACATTCATTATCTACGTCAGCCAGTAAGTCTGAAGCTATTCAGCACCATAACGAGCCTGGTAGTCCTTCAACCTCTGGATATCCTTCTCCCCAATCTCTCCACCCAGCTTCTCAATCAAGTCATGAAGGCCAATAACCGCACGAACAGGCACCTTGTCCTCGCCCAGATCCCTCTGCGCAATCCCAACAGCACTCTTGCTCTCACTCTCACTAACCCTCTCCTCACGATCCAACAAGACAACAACACCAGAGACAATTCCGCCCTCCTTCTCAATAATGCCCACGGCCTCGCGCAGCGCCGTCCCCGCCGTAATCACATCGTCCACAATAACCACCCGCTTGCCCTTCAGCGGCGCACCGACAATGTTGCCGCCCTCGCCGTGGTCCTTTGCTTCCTTGCGGTTGAAGCTGTAGCTGACGTTATCCCATGTTCCCTTGCCTGGTGCAGCGCCGGAGAGAGTGTCGCGCACCGCGAGCTCGTTAACGACGGCCGCGCAGATCGGAATGCCCTTGTATGCGGGGCCGAAGATGATATCGAAGTTTGGGGTTGACGAGCCGTCTGCGTTGGTGGTGACGAAGGGGGAGGACGAGAGCACGCTGGCGTAGGCGGCGGAGGTTGCGCGCAGGAGGGGCGCCGTGTGTAGCAGCGAGGAGGTGAAGAAGTAGGGCGACTCGCGGCCGGACTTGAGGGTGTAGGTGCCGAAGGAGAGGACTTTGTTGGAGATGAGGAGGGGGAGGAGCGAGGCCTTGTAGTCTGAGGGGGCGGACATTTTGATTTTATCTATTGTATTGGTAGGAAATCAAAGGGTTGGAATGTAAGTATGTCAATTGAGCTATCTAAGAGAGAGAGAGGAAGAGTATAAAATTTCATGGAGGGGCGGAGTGGATTGACGAGGGGCGGAACGAGACCAGAAACCGTTCGGCCTTCCAAACTTTCAGAGAACTCCTCCGCCCTTTTCTTCTCCTGTCGACTCTCCGCACTTTTCTCTTGCGGTTGACTGTTAAACTGATCCGATTCTTGCCTCGTCATTGCTGTTTTTTTGTTCATTTTCATTGCATTCCCACCGGAGAATTCACGTGCCGCAGATTCTCCGATCCCGGTGCTGAGGGGTCCCCAATCCTCAGCTTTCTTCCCCTCTGCATCTGCTGTCCCAGAGCAGGCCCTCTCTGTAGACTGCACTTTTGTCCATTGCGCTTCTTTCTTGTTACTTCTCTTTTGTTACCTTGTTCTTGCTTGGATTGTCTTGATTGCATGCTGTTGCGCAGATCAGACTGAAATTCTCGGAAAACTCACCGGTGAGCTGCAGTGAAAACAGTCAACTTGCTGTTTGAGATTGAATATCAATAAATCCGTTGGATTGAATGTGAGTACTAGAGTTCTGGCAAACTAGGATTGCCTCTCATTTGTTGGTGAGGACCGGGCTGATGCTCCATCCCCTAGTTAACCGGCTCCGAAAATGCACATCAAAGACAAGCTTGCCCAAAATGAGGCCGAGGGGAGGATTGGTATCTCGTTCGAGTTCTTCCCCCCGAAAACTGCCCAGGGTGTCCAGAATTTGTACGACAGAATGGACCGCATGCACGGATTAGGCCCCTCCTTCATCGACGTGACCTGGGGTGCTGGTGGACGACTTTCGGATCTGACCTGCGAGATGGTCAATGTCGCGCAATCGGTTTACGGTTTGGAAACATGCATGCATCTGACTTGTACGGACATGCCTCGGGAGCGCGTGGATAATGCGCTTCAATCCGCATACAAGGCAGGCTGCACCAACATTCTCGCTTTGCGCGGTGACCCTCCCCGTGAAAAAGAAACCTGGGAAGCTGCCGACGGTGGGTTCCGGTATGCAAAGGACTTGGTCAAGTACATTCGGGACAAGTACGGAAATCATTTCTGTATCGGTGTTGGAGGCTACCCTGAGGGTGCCGATGATAATCCAGATGTAGATCTTCTGATTGATCATCTCAAGGAAAAGGTTGATGCTGGTAGCACGTTTGTCGTCACTCAGATGTTCTACGATACAGACAACTTCATCAACTGGGTCCAGAAATGTCGCGCCAAGGGCATCACCGTGCCGATCATCCCCGGTATCATGCCTATCCAGACCTACGCTGCTTTCATTCGACGTGCAAACTGGACGAAGACTCGCATCCCCCCTGATTGGCTTGAGGCTCTCGAACCCGTGAAGAACGATGATGCCGCCGTGAGACAAATTGGTAAACGCCTGATCGCAGACATGTGTAGAAGGATGGTTGCAGCCGGCATAAAGCATCTGCACTTGTAGGTCCCTTCTCCGCTCTTGAAACACCGAGTACTCATATATTAGCTACACCATGAACCTTGCCCAGTCGACTCAGCTTGTTCTCGAAGACCTAGAACTCCTTCCAACTGAGGAGACGCCGATCCCACGACCCCTGCCATGGAGACCCTCGCTCGGATTAAACCGAAGAGGAGAAGATGTTCGTCCTATTTTCTGGCGGAACCGCAACTCTTCCTACATCGCGCGAACTCAGATCTGGGACGAGTTTCCCAACGGCCGATGGACGGATTCTAGATCACCGGCCTTTGGTGAGTTGGACGTGTATGGTATAGGTATCAAAGGCACGAACGAACAGAACATCAAGCTATGGGGCGAGCCAAAGTCTATCCGTGATCTCTCTGACGTCTTTGTCCGATTTTTGGAGGGCAAGCTCGACCGACTTCCTTGGAGCGACTCTCCCATCACCCCTGAGACCAATGCCATCAAGGACCCGTTAGTTGAGCTCAACAAGCGGGGTTTCTTCACTATCAACTCTCAGCCCGCTGTGAATGGAGTGAAGTCTTCGCATCCCACATATGGATGGGGTCCCAAGAACGGCTTTGTCTACCAGAAGGCATACCTCGAACTTCTCGTTCCTCCTTACTTGATTGACGAGTTAACTTCTCGCATTGAGTCCAATGAGGACCTCACCTACCACGCCGTAACCAAGGTCGGAGAGCTGAGGACTAAC